>CM053035.1:180436085-180988585 GCA_028564925.1 Lithobates sylvaticus | reverse complement strand
CTCCCTAACAGCCAAATCCTCCTTCATTTGTGTCACACGCTCCCCCCTCCCAGGCACTGCAGCTCACAGTGGGAGGGATTCAGCAGCAGTGGCAGTGCTGTCCATTCACAAAGCAGTGGGCGGGACTAGGTGTGGCCAGGGCTGATTGACGAGCTGTAGACCTATGAATCTGCAGCGACAATGGTGTGTGTGTGTGTGTGTGTGTGTGTATATGTATATATAAATATAAAATTTTTTTTTCTAAAGTTCCACTTCCAAAGTAAGTGTAATGGTTTTTTGTACAGAGCAGCCTCAATCCTCCTCCCCCTTTTTTTTTTTTGATCCCCTGCTGGTGGTCTTGGGGGCCTTCGGCGAGTGCCCCCAATAGCAAGCCTCTTGTTATGGAGGCTCTTAAGCAGGCTCGCTTCCGACGTGCACTACATGGAGTACGGCCTGGCCCCACCTCTGCTTTCTCCTCATTGGTTTACTGGCTGTGATTGACATCAGCAGGAGCCGATGGTTTCTGCTGCTGTGTGAGCCAATGAGGAAAGAGCCGCTGCTCTCATGCACATCACTGGATTGAGATGGGGCTCGGGTAATTTTATAAGGGGGGGGGGGGCTGCAGATAAATAAATAAATAAAACGTACTGTTTTAGAACCACTTTAATCCTGCCAACCCTGTGTAAAATCGATCTGTATACTTGGGTTGTTTTTGTTTAACGTGGAGTTCCACCCAAAAGTGGAAGTTCCGTTTTAAGCACTCCTTACCCCTTGACATGCCACAATTGGCATTTCATTTTTATTTTTGGGGGGGAGCAGGTACCCAGCTCCCACTTTTGCTCGGGCCGCCAAGTTGACTCGAGCGGAAGTTCTCCTCTCCCTCCCTGCAATCTTCTGGAGCACGTCGCAGGTCCCAAAAGATTGCACGGCCATTGAGGAGGCGCAGTGCGCAGCAAGCTGTCACAGCCGGGTGCCCACACTTGCAATGCAGAGGAAAGAAGAGGGAGATGAGCAGGGCTCCAGGCGGCCGCATCGCTGGACCGCGGGACAGGTAAGTGTCTATTAAAAGTCAGCAGTTCTCCTCCTTTTCCTTCTCCTCCTTTTCCTTCTCCTCCTTTTCCTTCTCCTCCTTTTCCTTCTCCTCCTTTTCCTTCTCATCCTTTTCCTTCTCCTCCTTTTCCTTCTCCTCCTTTTTCCTTTTTCCTTTTTCCTTCTCCTCAAAAAAGACTGGAACTCCGCTTTTAAGCACCTCCTGGTCCAGTCGTGTTTCTGCAGCGCCCGCTCCCCTGTGCCAGTGAGCCGTAGCTGCAAGGGACAGCCAACAATGGTGGCTCCTGAAATTCTCAGCCATTGTCACCCGCTTCTTTACATAAGGACATGTAGAAAGTGGGGGGGGGCAGGGATCAATTTTAAGAATAGTTTAACGTTCGGTGGCTCTCTTTCAAGGCTTGTTCTCACATGACATTGGGTGGGGGGTGGTAAAACTCATGCAGTTGAGCCTCACTTTTACTCCCATATAAAGATGCTGCAACAGAAATTCTACCCTCTATTGCGTTCAGTGGGTGTGGTGCCTGCTGAACACAACCCGATGTGCGCGATGCACACAGTTGCGGCACATTAGTGTGGGATTCAAGGGGTAAAGCAGGCGGTGAGAAGGGGATACAATTCCTCCTTCTCGCCACCTGCCAAATGCTTTCTGAAGAGCGATCGATCTTGCCCTGGCAGCAAGTCAGTTTTTGGATCTCTTCCTGGCGAGGGGTTGTCCTCATTTCCTTTCATACTCTTCCTAAAGCTGGGTGTGTAGACCTAGAAGCTCCTCCATGGTCCCCCGGAGCTACAATGATGTTTGTGACGTAGTCTCCAGGGGTCCCCAGGAGCTACAGCCATGTATGGGATTTATTCTCTGTACCAACCCAGGGGCACAAACTGCCCCCAACGCTGCCCATTATATGCAGCTCCGGGATTTCTACTCCTGAATTCTCAGCTCCTCTCCTCCCTCTCTGATTGCAGGTTTCGGCTTGCTGGGTACCTACACTCTGTTTACATTGGTGGTGGCTGAGCTGTCTGATCCTCCCTATGTACATCAAAAACACTGACACAAGCTCTTCAGTGTGTTTATTTTTCCAACAAGTCGGCGCTGGAAGCCATTCTGTGGCTGAACAAATATCCAACCTACTGATTGAATAGGAGCTTGTCAGATCCTGGAGGTGCGAGAGGGCCTCACTCCTCTCTGCCGCCTCCTGTTCATAGTAAATCGATTGGCTGCTTTCAGCGCATGGAATCGTCCATTTGCTGGAATCATTTTTATCTGATATTATTTCTGGTCACTTTTTTTAAATTATTAGAGTAATTATTATTGCCTAAACTTTCATTGCTTGCATAAAATCTGGGACTTTTAAAGGTAGCAAAAAATGCTCCCATGATTGGTGAACGGCAAGCGGAACGCAATGGAATAGCAGATCGATGTGCACCAACTATTCACAGCATAGCAGTAAACCAGTGCAGAACAGCATAGAAAATCAAGTGCAACAGCTTCAGTGGCTCCCCTTGCTGGCAGCAAGTGATAAATGTTGTTCTGCATCTTCTAGTTATCCAATACTACTTTAAAGGGTAACTCCACTTTCATGGGAAAAAATAAATCTCTATCTCTATCTCTCATTATAAATTTATTTTGTGTATAAGCCGAGGCACCTAATTTTACCACAAAAAAAACTGGGGAAAAACGTATTGACTCGGGTATAAGCCTAGGGTGAGAAATGCGCAGCTACTGTAAGTGGAAAAGAGGGTCAACGATGCCCATTTGCATGCTTCACTGTGCCCATTTGCAGCCATAGGTCCCCCGAACTTCAAACGTGGTAGTTAATGGTTCCTAGATGCCCCCTAGCTGCAGCCAAAGGGTCCCGAAAAGACATTGCTGCAGATGGACACAGTTGACCGACTTTGGGGCTCCGTATCTCGGGGCCACTTGGTGCTAGGAACCCCAGATTTAGATATGTTGTAGTGTTGGTTCCACTGGGTTCGCACACCAAATTTTGTTGGGGTTCCTAGCACCAAGTGGCCCCAAGATATGGGGGCCCCAAAGTAGTGTTGGAAAATGTCATTCTCTGCTGCAGAAAAGTGCTTGACTCGAGTATAAGTCGAGGGTGGCACTTTCAGCACAAAAAAATGCTGAAAAACTCGGCTTATACTCGAGTATATACGGTATTAATTATAAAATTGCTACCCAAGTCACATTGTAGTTGAATGTTATTAAAAATGATTTTTCCTTTTCAATATGTAGCTCTGTAATTTTCTGTAAAATGCAATGTGGCTCCTTGGAGGTGTTTTGTATAGGGATTGACCGATTTGATCTGTGTGGCCCATTACCGGCGGCGATATTCCTTTTTTTAGAAGCAAAACTGACCGATTTTTTTATTTTTTTATTTATTTATTTATTTTTTTATTACCGCTATTGCTTCAAGGGGTTTTACCAGTACCAGAATCAATCAGTTTTAGTGTGTATGGCCCCAACATCCCTTCTATGTATGCAAAGAACAAGGTTTGGGAGGTATGAGACTTTACAGGTGCATTTCAGTATAAATGCATAAATCAGGTGTGTGTGTGTGTGTGTGTGTGTGTGTGTGTGTGTGTGTGTGTGTGTGTATTAGTATGAAAATATCATAAAAACTTTGCATACAATAAATTTTGTGTGTGTAAATAGGGACACATTTAGTGATGTTAAATTGCTGTATTCACGGTTTTTATATTTCTACCTGTTTCGACGTGCGGCTTCTTCAGGAAAAAACGTGGAATTTCATCTACTCAATGATTGAGCGTGGTAGCCAGGTTATGGCCCAGATCTCCCGTAGGTAGGGGGTATGGGTAGATGAAATAAACTCAACTAAAAAGCATGTAACTTCCTTTTGGGTAGAACAAAGTGGGAGCCTAGAGATGCATCAGTTTTCTGGCCAAAGGGCACGAAACTCTGTAGTTCTGCCTCCGTTTCAAACACCATCTGTGGGTCAAAAGACTGCTAAGAAGGGGGGGGGGGGGGGCAATTGGGGCTCTAAATGGTCACATCTATCAGATGGAGGTAAGTACGTCTCAGGAGGAGGGTGGTTTAGGTTAGGTCAGGGGTAAGGGTGCACTTTGTTTTATGTGCACTTATCCTTTAAGGAATAGAGCGGTTTCCTCCGCCTGGCCCCAGCCAGGATTTCAGGTTGTCTGGCTTAGAAATTTTTATACTGAGCAAAATTTTATTGTTGCGTTGTGATTGCTGAGGCGGCGGCGGGCAATGTTATATCGTGCATGCCGAGTTCTTTAATCTTCTGGTGCTGCTCCTGTCTAGTGAGGTCTGGGCCCGAGGCTGTGTTCCTTCACTGATGGAGCGCACTTTCCTCTATCTTGTGGTGGGATTGCGACATCCGCAGATCAGATCTCCGATAAAAGCCTTACCGTTGGTCACGTTGGATGAAGCTCATCCTCTCCGACTGGTAAATGGAGAAGAACCATTGTCAGTAATGGTGCATAATATCCTCTCATCATCCCCTGGCTGCTCCGTCTCTCCCGCAATGCCGCTAATGGCTTCTGCCTTCCATGGCGTTGAGAGGGTGTCGCATTGAGATGCTCCTGAAATGATCCTCTCTTAATGTCAACTGGAAAAGCGTACCATATGTTGAACATCACTTCTAGAGACAATTGCTTTGGACGTTGTTTAACGCTTCCGGTGGTTGGTGCATTTCTATTGCCAGTGGCAGAGTATGCAAATGAGATGAGCCCACTGCATCGTGGGAAGTAAGTCGGAGTAAAGGGTTAGTCCAGCTTGTTGTGAGATGGTGTACGGTAGGGCTTGACAAATTTTGCTTAGGAGCCAGCTAAATAAAGTTAGGTGCCAGTTTCTTAAATTAGCTGCCCCGTGCCCAGAACTGCATGTCTGGGGTGTTGAGCAATAAGCATTGCTCATGCCTGGTGCCAAGCTAAAAAAAAAAAAAAAAAAAAAAAAAATCATCAAACTTCTTTTTTTTTTTTTTTATTATTTATTTATTTATTTTGTTGCAGTAAGGTTTCGCAAATAAGTAATTTATTTAATTTTTTTTTATTTTATTTTTACTGATTTGTGCTTGTGAGGTTGCATTTATGAGGTGGTATCAGTAGGCGGCGCTGATGGGCTGATCTGCGCTGATGAGGCTGGGGCTGGCGGTGATGGGGTTGGGGCTGGCACTGATGGGCTACACAGAAAAGGCCGACCGTTTTTTAGGCCCGCAGCCTCAACCCCAGCTGTCAAACTGGGAAGATGTCTGAGGTAGGTGGGCAGTGAGGGCAAGCTGCACTTATCACGGCACTGCCCATCAGAGGAGAGTGCAGTTTCGCACAAAGGAGCGTGTATCTCACTCCAGCGGGCTGCAAATTATTAGCCAGCTCGACCTTAGTCCCTGCACCCGCAGGGGGGGCTACATGTTAAGAATGTAGCCCAGGTGCCAGGACACCATTTCCAGTAACCATTGCGACCTGGCGCCTGGGGTTTTGTCAAGCCCTGTGGGCTCGTCCTTGGCTGAGTCTGCTGCACATTTTCACCGATCTGCTTATCGCTTCTGTCTCACTTTTGTTCGACCACCATTGTACTTTCTGATGTCTCATACGCAGAAAATTAATCTGTTGCATCACCTAACACAAATTCTGTTTTTGCAGTGGTATATGGCAATGAATGTGTTTATTACAGGTCATGTGACCGATGGATCTACAAGTGATGTGTTATCGAAAAGGTCTTTCACTGGACCGCCGTATCGGCAGATTCCACTTTTGCGTACGTCAGTGACGGGCAGAGCGTGGCGTATACAAATAGATTTTACCTCCTCATTTGGGAATTTCCTAAAAAGGAAACCGGATCTTCTGTGTTTTGACTTTGCTACAAAGCGGAAACTTTGTGGCAGGCAATGGGGACGGTCCCTGCCTTTAACCCTTTACTGGGTCTGGTATGGTCCCTTTTTAGGTGACAATGAGGACCCACCGACCCAGCGTGGTGATTAAAGATCCAACTGTGGGGGCTTCACTTTCATTATAACATATAGAGATTTTCCTGCTTGCTGATAAATACTTGTGTGATGGGGCTTATCAATGGAAAAGAGATGAACCCTGATCTAAAACAAATCTAAAAATACCAACTTTTTCAGCTTTGGATCGAGTAGGAAATTTGTTTAAAGCCTTTATTGTGATTTCCCATTTCTTGTCCTCCAAGACCTAACCAGAAATCTCTCCAAATTGCCGGAATTTCGCTCTCCATTCCTGTTCTAGTAACAATTGTAACATTTGTTGGAGTTTTGATCGCTTCACTTTCTCTCCTATTGATACTGCTTATCAGGATTTATGTGGAAATCCTAAATCTCCTCATTGGGAACACTGACAGAAGTAAGAACATCATACGTCTCCTTTTTTATTTTTTATTATAAGTTCTTGTATAGCACCATCAATTTATGCTGCACTTTACATATCTATTATACATTCACATCAGTCCCTGCCCTCCAAAGAGTTTACAATCTTAAGGTCCCTAACTCTCATACTAGGGCCAATTTAGACAGGGTTGACCTACCAGCATGTCTTTGGACTGTGGGAGGAAACCCACGCAGGCACAGGGAGAACCTGCAAACTCCAGGCAGGTAGTACCGTAGTTGGGATTTGAACCGACGACCATAGTGCTGCTAGGCAGAATTGCTAACCACTTATGCTGGCCATAGATGGTTTGAATCTTGTTTGAGATTTGAACAGTGTATAGGCAGCATGAATTTAACAAGTTGATCGAACAATTTAGTTCAGTACAACCTGCCTGACAGAATTTACTTGCACTTATGCTGTTGTCTGATATAGCTGCTAGCAGTATTCGCTGACTTCTAACAGCAGGAACGGCTTGGCATGGCAGTAGGGATTCCTGCATCATCACGATCTGTGTTGGGGGGGGGGGGGGGGGGGTTTATCGAGCGCGTTTCTTTCCTGCAACCTGTGGTTGCAGGAAGGTAATTTACACCTTGTATGGTCAGTGTTCTGCCGAGAAAGGTCCCCCCCATTGGATAGTGTCCGCCCTATACTGCACAGGCAGTACGGGGGACACAGGAGACGCCGAAAGTCTCCATAAATGAACAGCTGATCATCAGCTCTACACGGCGCCTGCGCACTTAATAGTACATTCTGTCACACGCTCCCGATGTTGTACAACACTACTTTGTAACAGGGCCCCTCACTGGCTCGTTTCGCTCGCCACGCTTCGGGCACAGCCTCGCTCGGCACAATTATAATCTTACTCTATGTCCACTTGGATGGTGAGTCTTGAACCTGGACTCAAAGCAGAATGTAGTATTAAGTGCGCAGGCGCCGTGTAGAGCTGACGATCAGCTGTTCATCTTCTGAGACTTTCGGTGTCTCCTTTGTCCTGTGCAAGCGCTGTATAGGGCCGGACACTATCCGATGGGGGACATTTCTCGACAGGACACCGGCCTTGGCCACTGTTGCATGTTAGTGGACACCCCACCCACCATTCCCAGCAAGACCTCTGTCTGTGGATACCATTACTCGGGTACTGGATGCTGTGCTGAAATCAGAACTGTAATCAACGGTCAACCTGGGCTCAGAGGACGTAGGTTGAATGATTCTGACCATCAGACAGGATATCTAGTGGACAAAGTACTGCAGAGGAAATCTCTCAATTAAAAATTAATATTGCAAAAAATAGACCCTGGTTTTGTTGTTCTATGGGCATTTCATTTTTCTCCTGTTTTGACTGGCACTTCACTGAATGATGGAAACCTTAAACACCCCTCTAATGTTGATGCCCCCCCCAGCTCTGATTCTGTATGCAAACTCCCCCAAACCTCTCTGACACCACCTTGCCTTATCTGGCTTCTGCCATGTTTACTCTCACCTTACACAATGCGCTCTGTCCAGAGGCGGGCAAATCCCATTATCCTCCCTGGGGTGGGTCACTTCCTTTGCAGCACCCCTGTGACCCTGTGTGACCAGGTCTGCTGGAAGCCTTAATGGCCATTGATGGTGATTTACAGGCGGCCACCTCATTGTCCTGGAGGTCTCTCCCAGGCATTCAATCTTCACAAAGTGTAAGATTATCCGTTTTTCATTCATTCAGCCTATTTACATTTGAATTGAGGTATTTAGCCTCCCATAGGATGGTGTGAATGATTAGAACCAATGGATGTTTCTTACCAGGTCAGATGGAATGTTTTAGATGAGCCCCAGTTGAAATGAAATTCACTATATTAACAAAAGTATAAAAGTACACAGATATGAACTTTATCGGCATCCCAGTCTTAGTCTGTAGGGTTCAATATTGAGTTGGCCCACCCTTTGCAGCTATAACAGCTTCAACCCTTCTGGGAAGGCCGTCCACAAGGTTTAGGAGTGTCTATGGGAATGTTTGATCATTCTTCCAGAAGCGCATTTGTGAGGTCAGGCACTGATGTTGGACAAGAAGACCTGGCTCGCAGTCTCCGCTCTAATTCATCCCAACGATGTTCTATCAGGTTGAGGTCAGGATTCTGTGCAGGCCAGTCAAGTTCCTCCACCCCAAACTCGCTCATCCATGTCTTTATGGACCTTGCTTTGTGCACTGGTGCCCAGTCATGTTGGAACAGGAAGGGGCCGTCCCCAAACTGTTCCCACAAAGTTGGGAGCATGAAATTGTCCAAAATGTCTTGGTAGGCTGACGCCTTTAAAGTGTTTCCACCAAAAAAAAAAAAAATGGCTTAAAATTCATAAAAATTAAAAAAATAATTGGAATAAAAATGTTACTCGCCTCTAAATGCCTGTTTCTAGGTGGTCCCTTGTAGTCTGCCTCCTTCAGTGCCTGGGCACTGACGTCACTTCCCCTCGCCGCAGTCAGTCATCTGAGACATGTGACAGGTCCCAGATGAATGCGCAGCGTATCCTGGCGCCGCTCGCGCAAGTGCAGTGGGTGCCCAACTGTGAAGCCACAGCCGGGTGCCCACAGTAAGAATGCCGGTGCCGTGAGCGGAGCGGGGAAAGAGGGGGGGGGGGCTTCGTTCCCCCGCATCGCTGGACCCTGGGACAGGTAAGTGTCCGATTATTAAGTCAGCAGCTGCAGTATTTGTAGCTGCTGACTTTAAAAAAAAAAAAAAAAAAAAAAGGGGGGCACCCCACTTTAAGAGTTCCCTTCACTGGAACTAAGGGGCCAAGCCCAACCCCTGAAAAACAACCCTACACCATAATCCTCCCTCCACCAAATGATTATTTCCAGTGCACAAAGCAAAGTCCATAAAGACATGTTTGAGGTGGTGGAACTTGACTGGCCTGCACAGAGTCCTGATCTCAACCTGATAGAACGCATTTTGGATGAATTAGAGCGGGGACTGCAAGCCAGGTCTTCTCGTCCACATCAGTGCCTGACCTCACAAATGCTCTTCTGGAAGAATGGTGAAACATTCCCATAGACACACTCCTAAACCTTGTGGACGGCCTTCCCAGAAGAGTTGAAACTGTTTATAGCTGCAAAGGGTTGGCCAACTCAATACTGAACCCTACGGACTAAGACTGGGATGCCATTAAAGTGCCTGTAAAGGCAGGTGTCCCAATACTTTTGGTAATATAGCGCATGTGTATTTAAATTGTAATGGTGTTTGTTGGGGTAATGGTTTCATTTTATTTATCTTTCTAAATTGTATTTTTTTTTTTTTTTTTGTGTTGAGAGATGGGCGATAGTTGTGGGAGGATAATGATGAGTAAAGAAATGATCATGGGTGACCTGCCTTCAAATGAAGACTATAGTGTCAGTGTGACCAGCATGGGGTTGAAGCTGCCTCACTGTGAGGTCACAGTTAGAAGTGAGATTTCCTCCTCCTGATGGAATGAGTGGAAATGTCTCCTTCCTGTTGTGTTGTTGGCGATCCGCTCTTCCTCCTTTAATGGATTAGTGACGCAGTGGTGTGTTGGCGGGCTCTCCGCTGGAATGTTGGACTTTGCTCGCCATTTACACTTTGCTCCGCCCCTTCACCTGGCTGAGATCTGGGTGGAAACAACTGGTTTGCACTGATTACAGATTTGTTTTCTTCTCTAGGATTGAGCCTAATCCTTAAAGCAGAACTCAACTATCTGAGCACCACAAACTGAAATGGCAGTTTTTAATACATTTTTAACATTCAAAGCAAACTTGTTCGCCCATCCATGTCTCTAAGCTTTATTTTATTAAGGAATCACTTTGAAAAACATCCCCCTAGAATTTTCTAGCTGTGGCCATCTTGAGTAAGGGCAGAAAATGTGTGTAGCATTATCTTCCTGGAATCTGTCCAGAAACCAGGAAGCAACTGAAGACCTTCCTGTCAATTTACTAATGGCAGCTGCATAAAGATTAAAAATAACGTAATGTTGATTTGGAGAATTGAGTTCCGCATTAGTCTGGCCATACATTTATTTCATCTGTAGGATGAACAGAAAGATAGAACCAATTCCTCCATCCATGCAGTGCTGCACAGCCGCAATTTTGTATTTTGACAGCTGACCTGCCCGCTGTCCAAGTACCTAACAACAGTGGTGGTATCTCATTGAAGGCAGGCAAAGTTTGACCATTTTTTCTCCTGGCTCCTTTTGATTGAGGGAGGTGTGAATTTTGGCCGGTGACCTGTCGGATTCTGTCCCCCATCACATACTGTCTGCTGTGTACTGCGCATGTGCAGTACACAGGACAAGCACATTCCGAAGATGAACGGCGCCTGTGCTGTGAGTCCAGGTTCAAGCCCCACCATTCAAGTGGCCATAAAGTTAGAATAAAAAAGAGTCGAGTGTAGCGAGGCCGTGGCGAGCTTAGCGAGCCCGCGAGGGGCCCTCTAACTTTTGTGTAGCCCTATGTCCACTTGGATGGTGGGGCTTGCACCTCAACTCACGGCGCAGGCGCCGTTCATCGTTTGAGATGCCTTTTGTCCTCCCTACTGCGCAAGCACTGTACCTGCGCAGTACACCCCGGACACTATATGATAGCCGGACACATTTTGACAGAACACCGGTTCACCACTAACCATGTATGTACCATGTACCATGTATGGGCAGCTTCATTATTTCTGACTTCCACCTAAATCGAGCACAACTGGTCAGGTTGGTAAAGGAGGAAATTGGGCCTTGCCAGCTTTTATCTGAGCTGCTACAGATGGAGGGCATTTACTTTTGTATTTTGATGCACTTTGTGATGAATTGTATTCAATGCGACACTCCGGTGAGGGTTGGACCGCTTATTGGTGCACCTTTAGTGGTCTTCACAATCCATTTCCCTATCTGATATTTTTCTTGGCTGATCAGGAAGTGGCAACCCGCACATGGTATCTGTAGCAGGTCATTTAATGATTGAGGTTCTTTGGAAAATTTGTCAGTTCTGCTTTTATGTATCGTTTTCATTTGTTGCATCAGTTAAACTTTCCAAAATACTCCTCCTCCTCCTTTTTTAACCAATGACCCCCAACAAACTACCAATTCACTCCCTTGTTGTCTCTTGCCTCCCACATTGGCCTATCTTTACACAGGCCCTCTGCCCTTCTTCAGTGTACATGAACCCTGCTGCCTGACTCCTCCATCTTGCCAGCCTCTTGGTGTCCACCACCCCTCCACTGCCAAGTGCCCAATAAATAAAACTTGGAACACCAACAACCTACAAAACCATCCACAACTCTGCTCTGAGCTACACCAACCTTGTCTCAGAATAATACCCAAACCATCCTCTCTACTCCTCCCAAGACCTCCTGTTCTCTAGCTCCCTCATCGCCTCTTCCCATGCTCTCCTCCAGGACTTGTCACCATCCTCT
The DNA here is from genome assembly GCA_028564925.1 of Lithobates sylvaticus. Lineage (NCBI taxonomy): Eukaryota > Metazoa > Chordata > Amphibia > Anura > Ranidae > Lithobates > Lithobates sylvaticus. The sequence goes on along the minus strand of CM053035.1, from coordinate 180,976,820 downwards.
GGAACTCCAAACCTCAATCTGTCCAACCTGCTCCTACTCTGTCCATATTTAGATGGTCCCTAAAAAATAATTTATTCAGGGATGCCTATCCCACGTCCACCAGACTACTGGACTTTTACTTTCTCCATCCTCTCATCCCATTAGCTATTACCTTTTTGACCGCTACATCGCGGCTCTCCAGTTCTGGAAGGGCGTCCATGGACCTCCTCCCACAACTGGGCCCTCTGCACCCCCTGGGGTGTTCATCGGGTGTGCTCTGTGTCCTTTTGTGCACAGCTGATTACACATCACGGTAGAGGGCCAATCACAGTGGTCCTTTACCATGTGATCAGCTGTGTCCAATGTGGTTACCATGTGGTCACTGTCTGTGTGAGGAACGGCATGCTGATAACCAGCAAGGCTGAACAGGGCACACATTCCTTTCACTGATAATTGGGGTGTAACGACATATTCGGTGACCCATCGCAGTTTGCTACGGAAGTGATGTTCGGTCGCCGCCATCTTGCTACACCCCACATTTGTCCACAGTAAGGATACACTAAGAAGGGGTAAAGCCGACATGTTACACCCACAGGAGTTTTGCATTTTGGACTTATTTATAACAGTAAAGTGAGTTTCTATAGTGAAATACAGTACTTGGAACTCCGTCTGACTGGTTAGATGTTGAATTTTAAAAGCAATGCACTTGTGTCACATTAGCAAACTTGTGAGATGACCTAAGTAGTCAGACACATTTGTAAGTCCTGTATTTCACTATATAAACTGACTTTACTGTTATAAATACATGTAAAATGCAAAACTTTGGTGGGTGTAACAACATGTCCGCTTTCCCCCTTCTTAGTGTATCTTTACTGTGGACGAGCGTGGGGTGTAGCAAGATGGCGGTGACGGAACTTCACTTCCGTAGCAAACTGCGATGGGTCGCCGAATATGTCGTTACAGGAGCACTGATCATCAGTGCAGCCTCTAAAGTGCCCATCAGTGGACAAGAAAAAATACTTATTGGCAAAATTTTTTTTTTTTTTTTGTCTACAAACCATTTTTATTTGGTACAAAAAGCTTTGTCATATATCAAAAGTACAATACAGGCAGTATTGGAAACATTTTTTAACTTAAAAGAGAAACATGTTTTTTGAAAGGGGGGGGGGGGGGGGGGGGGGGGGCGGGGGAGGGGGAGGATGGGGTGGGTGGGTGGGTGGGGGGGGGCATGGGGGTTGGGGGGGTGGGGTTTGGGGGCGGGGGGGAAGGGGGGGGGGGGAGGGGCGGGAAGGGGGGGGGGGGACTTTTGATTCTTCTTTCTTCTTTCTTCTTTCTTCTTCTTCTTTCTTCTTCTTCTTCTTTCTTCCTATAATAAAACCCAGTGGAGATTAAATCCCAACAAAACTATCTGTCAAAAAAATAAAGTAAATAAATAAAAAAAATAAAATTAAGTCCTGCCACCCGACATCCTTCATTCTGAAAACCAAAGGTGCCAGGTGGGAATTCAGCCAGTGTGCGCACCCACTCACATGCAGCTACTGTTTGGATGTTCTGACTGCTGCGGGTGCCGGCTGTCACAATAGAATAGCCAGCAGGCCAGCATCTGTCTGTCCACACTTTTTAGCATGGATGGAGGAATTGATTTCTCTTGTTCAACCCCCTGGTTAATCTTGGGGTATGGTCAGCTTATCTGTGTATTCTCCATTTAATATTGTAAGACGCAGCATGATCTTTATAGATCCTGTGTAATAGAATTGTCATGTTCAGTATGAATTGGGTGTAATTGCATTGATGTGTTTTCTGTTGACCCGATAAGACTCGGCCTGTCGTCCAGCGTTGGACAGTTTTCTCCTTGTCTCTTCTCCTTCGCTCTCTCCTTGTGCGCCCGCAGAAGGCCGGCTCTGCCTAATGAATTAGTCTAATTGATGAAGTCTCTGATCCAGTTTGAGGGAGGACAGGAACGGCCCCTCCTTAGGACACGGTGGGGGGGGGGGGGGGGGGGGTGTACATTGGCCTAGCCAAAGAATGATTTAAAGTGCAATTCGACCCAAATCCGATTTTTAGTGTTTGAATGCTGAACATCTAATCAGGTTTAACTGCCTCTCTTCTGTCTCTGGGGAACCACGATGGAGAGATCGTTCCTTGTCTGTGCCTCCGCCAGGGGTACCCGATCTCCCTGCAGAGCTTCTCCTCTATTTATATGTAGAAGAGGGAACAACCTACAGAGATGGGGGGGGGGGGGTGATGGTGTCCCCCACTTGGGGCAGCAAAAGATATTGGAGGCCAGTCCGTCTCAGCCCAGCAGACTCCACCTGTAACTGACATTTTACATTTTGAGTCCCCAGTTTGCCATTTGTTTGTCTATCATGCAGCAATGCTGCACTTGGTGTTTACTAAACCTACAACAGTACAATCGGTCCTGTATATGCAGTAAAGCATGCTTGTTATACTCAATTTAGAACCTTACGCTTTATCCTTTGCTTTGTGTAAAAAGCTGTTTGATCCTGTTTTCTCTGATCCTCCCCTTCTTCCACTGTCCCCAATTCATCTGCTGATAGAACAGAGCTTTGTGGTTACTCTGCACATGCTCAGTTTTGGTGTGTATTCCATATGTTTTTTTATTTATTTATTTATTTATTTTTTCCTTTTGGGTGGGTCCATGTGATCAGCCCTGTCCAGATAGAGGGTCAGGGTTCCTGCAGCCTCATAGGACAATCAGGGGAGAATGAAATCTCCTTCTACAAGCTTTAACCAGACACTGATAAAAGTGTTATATGTACCGTATATACTCGAGTATAAGCCGACCCGAATATAAGCCGAGGCACCTAATTTTACCACAAAAAACTGGGACAACGTATTGACTCGAGTATAAGCCTAGGGTGAGAAATGCGCAGCTACTGTAAGTGGAAAAGAGGGTCAACAATGTCCATTTGCAGCCTCACTGTGCCCATTTGCAGCTATAGGTCCCCCAAACTTCAAACTCTGTAGTTAAGGGTTCCTAGATGCCCCTAGCTGCAACCAAAATTTGGGGTTTCTGGACCCAAAGGGTCCCGAAATGACATTGCTGCAGATGGACACAGTTGACCATCTTTGGGGCCCCCGTATCTCGGGGCCTCTTAGTGCTAGGAACTCCAGCTTTGGATATGTTGTAGTGCTAGTTCCACGGTTTGCGCACCAAATTTGGGGTTCCTAGCACCAAGTGGCCCCGAAAATACAGGGCCCCAAATTTGGTTCGGAAAATGTCAAGCACTTTTCTGCAGCAGAGAAGGACATTTTCCAAACCGACTTTGGGACCCTGTATCTCGGGGCCACTTGGTGCTAGGAACCCAGATTTGGATATGTTGTAGTGCTAGTTCCACTGGGGTTCCTAGCACCAAGTGGCCCCGAGATACGGGGTCCCAAAGTCAGTTCGGAAAATGTAATTTTCTGCAGCAGAAAAATGCTTGACTCAAGTATAAGCCGAGGGGGCACAAAGTGCTGAAAAACTCTGCTTATACTCGAGTATATACGGTATAATTTTATTTCTTTGGGCAGGTGCATGTGATCAGCACTGTCCAGATAGAGGGTCAGGGTTCCTGCAGCCTCATAGGACAATCAGGGGTATAATGAAATCTCCTTCTACAAGCTTTAACCAGACACTGATAAAAGTCACATAACTGCTATAGCAGTTTTATATGTACTAAAACAATTTCTGTGTACTGTGGGAGACCAGATCTAGTGAATGCAGGGTCCTGGATTTAGGAACTCTTTAACATAAAAAAAATCTTATCTGATACACTTTCAGGAGACTGTTCGCCTTCTAATGGATATATTACTAGATTGCTGCCCTGCTGATTGAAGGCAGAGGCTCAGCCACAGCTGGGCAATTGGCATTTTCTAGAGGAGGCAGCCCCTGTGCCCCTCATGACGTTGTACCTGCTGGGGGTTGTTGTCCTCCCTGGAGCCATTCGCTTAGTTATCAGTACTAGGGAGAGTTTGCTGAGATCTGGTAAATCATTGGCCTGCGCGGTGAGGTTTTTATTTTTGGATCATTTTATGGCAGCTCTTTTCCGCATGTCAGGACCTCATTTCTGGCGTCTGTTTGCTTAGCAGATCTGGAGAGAAGAGAGCAAGCTCAGCGATTTTCTATTCAAAGGAAATGGAGCTGACAACTCTCCATCCTGTCCAGCCAGAGCCCTGGGCGAAATTCACTCCAAGCCGCTATTAAGAGACCTGCCATATAGCCGATCCCCTGGCACTGCTGCACTGAACGGCCATCGCCATTATAAAGCCAAGAAAATGTTTTTTTCTTCCACTGTGCCGAAGTGCTGCTCAAAGGGAATTCTGGTTTTACCTGCTATCCAACAAATAGCAATCTTCCAATGACTCCCACTGCTGCCTCTGTGTCCTGCAGGGAGGGGGAGAGAGAGCCCAACACTGCTACAGATGGGCACAGCGCTGGATTAAGAGGAGGGGGTGGGGGTGCTTTTTTGAATGCCATAAGGTTAAAAAAAAAAAGCTTGTGCTGCTTTACATCGTAATCCTAAAATTGCATTCCAAAAGGCATATACCTGCTCTTTATTGGGTCCTTGTTCTTCTAACAGCAATTGTAACAAAACAGTTTTCTTCTGCAAGATCTAATGTGATAGGCAGTTTTTCTTCTCCGGATCAGTGTAATTGGGGTTTTCTCTATGTGGGATGTGTGTGGTTGGTGGCCTTCCTCCGCCTCTGTGCGCTCCGGGTGGTTGGTGGCCTTCCTCCGCCTCTGTGCGCTCCGGGTGGTTGGTGGCCTTCCTCCCGCCTCTGCGCGCTCCGGGTGGTTGGTGGCCTTCCTCCCGCCTCTGCGCGCTCCGGGTGGTTGGTGGCCTTCCTCCCGCCTCTGCGCGCTCCGGGTGGTTGGTGGCCTTCCTCCCGCCTCTGCGCGCTCCGGGTGGTTGGTGGCCTTCCTCCCGCCTCTGCGCGCTCCGGGTGGTTGGTGGCCTTCCTCCCGCCTCTGCGCGCTCCGGGTGGTTGGTGGCCTTCCTCCCGCCTCTGCGCGCTCCGGGTGGTTGGTGGCCTTCCTCCCGCCTCTGCGCGCTCCGGGTGGTTGGTGGCCTTCCTCCCGCCTCTGCGCGCTCCGGGTGGTTGGTGGCCTTCCTCCCGCCTCTGCGCGCTCTGGGTGGTTGGTGGCCTTCCTCCCGCCTCTGCGCGCTCCGGGTGGTTGGTGGCCTTCCTCCCGCCTCTGCGCGCTCCGGGTGGTTTGGCGGCCTTCCTCCGCCTCCTCCCTGCGGGATCCCCGGTGGTTTGGCGGCCTTCCTCCGCCTCCTCCCTGCGGGATCCCCGGTGGTTTGGCGGCCTTCCTCCGCCTCCTCCCTGCGGGATCCCCGGTGGTTTGGCGGCCTTCCTCCGCCTCCTCCCTGCGGGATCCCCGGTGGTTTGGCGGCCTTCCTCCGCCTCCTCCCTGCGGGATCCCCGGTGGTTGGCGGCCTCCCTCCTCTGCGGGATCCCTGTGATTGGCGGTCCTCCTCCCTCCTTCCTCCTCCTCCCTCCCTCCCTCCCTCCCTCCCTCCTCTGCGGGATCCCTGTGATTGGCGCTCCTCCTTCCTCTGCGGGATCCCTGTGATTGGCGGCCCTCCACCCTCCTCCTCTTCCACCCTCCTCTGCGGGATCCCTGTGATTGGCGGCCCTCCTCCCTCCTCCTCTTCCACCCTCCTCTGCGGGATCCCTGTGATTGGCGGCCCTCCACCCTCCTCTGCGGGATCCCTGTGATTGGCGGCCCTCCACCCTCCTCTGCGGGATCCCTGTGATTGGCGGCCCTCCTCCCTCCTCCTCCTCTGCGGGATCCCTGTGATTGGCGGCCCTCCTCTTCCTCCTCCTCTGCGGGATCCCTGTGATTGGCGGCCCTCCTTCCCTTCCCTTCCCTTCCCTTCCCTTCCCTCCCCTCCCTCCCTCCTCTGCGGGATCCCTGTGATTGGCGCTCCTCCCTCCTCTGCGGGATCCCTGTGATTGGCGGCCCTCCACCCTCCTCCACCCTCCTCTGCGGGATCCCTGTGATTGGCGGCCCTCCTCCTCCTCTTCCACCCTCCTCTGCGGGATCCCTGTGATTGGCGGCCCTCCACCCTCCTCTGCGGGATCCCTGTGATTGGCGGCCCTCCACCCTCCTCTGCGGGATCCCTGTGATTGGCGGCCCTCCACCCTCCTCTGCGGGATCCCTGTGATTGGCGGCCCTCCTCCCTCCTCCTCCTCTGCGGGATCCCTGTGATTGGCGGCCCTCCACCCTCCTCTGCGGGATCCCTGTGATTTGGCGGCCCTCCTCTTCCTCCTCCTCTGCGTGATCCCTGTGATTGGCGGCCCTCCTCTTCTTCCTCCTCCTCCTCCTCCTCCTCCTCCCTCCTCCTCCTCCTCCTCCTCCTCCTCCCTCCTCCTCCTCCTCCTCCTCCTCCTCCTCCTCCTCCTCTCCTCCTCCTCCTCCTCCTCCTCCTCCTCGGGATCCCTGTGATTGGCGGCCCTCCTCTTCCTCCCTCCTGCGGGGTCCCTGTGATTGGCGGCCTTCCTCCTCCCTCCTCCTCCTCGATTGGCGGCCTTCCTCCCTCCTGCGGGGTCCCTGTGATTGGCGGTCCTCCTCCTCCTCCTCCTCCTCCTCCTCCTCCTCCTCCTCCTCCTCCTCCTCCTCCTCCTCCTCCTCCTCCTCCTCCTCCTCCTCCATTGGCGGCCTTCCTCCACCCTCCTCTGCGGGATCCCTGTGATTGGCGGCCTTCCTCCTCCCTCCACCCTCCTCTGCGGGATCCCTGTGATTGGCGGTCCTCCTCCTCCTCCTCCTCCTCCTCCTCCTCCTCCATTGGCGGCCTTCCTCCTCCCTCCACCCTCCTCTGCGGGATCCCTGTGATTGGCGGCCTTCCTCCTCCCTCCACCCTCCTCTGCGGGATCCCTGTGATTGGCGGCCTTCCTCCTCCCTCCACCCTCCTCTGCGGTGTCCCTGTGATTGGCGGCCTTCCTCCTTCCTCCACCCTCCTCTGCGGGATCCCTGTGATTGGCGGCCTTCCTCCACCCTCCTCTGCGGGATCCCTGTGATTGGCGGTCCTCCTCCTCCTCCTCCTCCTCCTCCTCCTCCTCCTCCTCCTCCTCCTCCTTGGCCTCCTCCTCCTCCTCCTCCTCCTCCTCCTCCTCGGCCTCCTCCTCCTCCTCCTCCTCCTCCTCCTCCTCCTCCACCATTGGCGGCCTTCCTCCCTCCTGCGGGGTCCCTGTGATTGGCGGCCTTCCTCCTCCCTCCACCCTTCTCTGCGGGATCCCTGTGATTGGCGGCCCTCCTCCTCCTCCTCCTCCATTGGCGGCCTTCCTCCTCCCTCCACCCTCCTCCGCGGGATCCCTGTGATTGGCGGCCTTCCTCCTCCCTCCACCCTCCTCTGCGGGATCCCTGTGATTGGCGGCCTTCCTCCTCCCTCCACCCTCCTCCGCGGGATCCCTGTGATTGGCGGCCTTCCTCCTCCCTCCACCCTCCTCCGCGGGATCCCTGTGATTGGCGGCCTTCCTCCTCCCTCCACCCTCCTCCGCGGGATCCCTGTGATTGGCGGCCTCCCTCCTCCCTCCACCCTCCACCCTCCTCCGCGGGATCCCTGTGATTGGCGGTCCTCCTCCTCCTCCTCCTCCTCCTCCTCCTCCTCCTCCGCGGGATCCCTGTGATTGGCGGCCCTCCTCCTCCTCTTCCTCCTCCTCCGCCGCCCCCCCCCTTTTTTGATTGGCGGCCTTCCTCCCTCCTGCGGGATCCCCGTGGTTGGCGGCCTTCCTCCCTCCTCCTCTGCGGGATCCCCATGGTTGGCAATTTTATCCAACATGAGGCAGTGGGTGTTTTCTGCACAAGTCAGGCACATTCTCTCACCTGGAGACGACTGTTATCAGGAACAAGGAGTCACCTTGGAGATTTGGTGTAATTGGCGGCGCACACCTGCGTCCCTCACTAATGAACATAAGCCGATTTTTAAATCTCCAGCAAGCTGTGTGATGAGATACACGGCTCTTACCAGGATCAGTTGTTTCTCTTGTTGGTATCTCTCTGATTTCCTGCTGAGTTTCTGTTCTCTTCTGCAATAGGGAAAGAGGTGAGAATAGAGAGACGCAGAGGGGCCGCTCAATAATCATGTATTTTTAATGTAAAGAACTTCGCTTGAGAGGCCAAGGCTCTCCAACTATTGCAACCAGGTTTGTTTTTCTGTTCAGAATACAGGAGAGATCAATCTCCCACTGCGGCTGTGGAATTCTGGCCCTGCTAGCTGTCAGAATACCTGGACAGCGGCTGCATCTGACTGGATGAAGCTGCTGTGCGGCAGACAGTTTTTTTCATCTGGCTCCTTCGCGTTTTCAATTGAAGGATGCTGGGTGGGAAGCTGCCCACAAAGACACCCACTGAGCGCGTTTCGTCCGTTCATCATCTGGTGGCCAACATTTGAGAAGTGTATGGCCAGCCTAAAAAGCAGTTCAGCTCAGCGCTTGTTGGCCCCCGTGGTCTCTGCTAATGGCGTTGTGGGAGTGGGGGGTCACCATTACACTTGATGCTTCCCCCCTTTTTTTCTTTTTTTTTTCTTCTCTTCCAGCTCCCAACACCTGAAACATGTTTTTTTTTTTTTTTAAACTTTCCGGCCCGGTTCACACTAGTGCGATTTGAGAACCCTGCGAATCCTGTGCGAGTTCCCGCATTGCACCTGAATCGCACAGTGGTTCACACCGAGATCTATGAACTGCTGCAGGTGTCAATGTGAAGTTAATGCCCCCAGATTGGATCGCAATGCCAACTGTGAAATGGTGCAGGAATCGGAGCGCATACGTGTGAACACCCATCCCATGCAATCCGATTCCAGTGTGGACCAAAAAAAAGGGCCCTGCACCAATTTTGTGCTAATGCGATTTCAGCCATACAGTTTGTATAGCTGAAATCGCCTTGCTCGCTCTCTCACTCTTGTTTGTCAGGGCCGGAGGGTGGGATGAGTCGTAAGAGGGCCAATGAGAGCTGGAGGTGTGTGTCTGTGTAAATCCAGGAAGTGAACAGGCAGCGGCTTCAGCTGCCCACAGTTAAAATGGCTGCAGCCAGACTCAGTGGAGGGAGATTTCTGCAGCATATTTGGCAAGTCCAGAATCGCAGTATATATAAAATAATATGCAAAGTGGTTGGAGGGAAGCTTCAGAATGGCAACGATGTTTGTGTTACAAATTATGTGAGCAGACTGCAGTTCCTCTTTAATGGGGGGGGGGGGACAAATAAAAAAAATAAAAATAAAAAATAAACTTTTGTGAGATACTGTGCCTAATGTATATGTGTGTGTGTGTGTGTGTATATATATATATATATTATATATATATATATATATATATATATATATATATATATATATATATATTATTTATTTATATAAATTTTTATTTATTTTTTTAACACATGCACAGGAAACACTTTTTTTGGTTTAGTTGAGCGATCCAGTGATAGGATCCATGCGTTTCCAGACGTTTTTGCACAATGCATTGTCAGGGGGGGGGGGGGGGGGGGATATTGTTATGCTAATGATTCCACCCCCACCCTATTCAGCCTCAGGTCAATATATAAAGCTCCTTTGGGGACTTGTTAGCGGTTTTCACATTCATTATCCGATTGGCTGTATAGAAATGGAGAGGTCAGAGGTGTCTGCTGGGAACTTCATCTTCAATAGCCGGCTGCAGCACAGGAATGTCCTAATGAAGATGTCAGACCCATGGAAGGGGATCGCTTGTCACCCTTCTGGCTGCAGCTCACGTGCAGCTCCCAGCGCCCCCCTCCTGCGTTTTATGACAGCGCGTTCTGCGTCTGCTTTAGGACTGATTGATCCTGTTCTGTTGTGGATAAGTGCATTGTTGCAATGCATGAAGGAGAGAGCCGTTCCAGTCATTTCAAATGACATCCTAATGCACTTAGCAAGTGCACCGCAGTACTCAAGACACGCAGAGGTCATATCTTGTATCATGGTAAGCTGCTGCCTTTATAAATAAGAAAAAAATGGCGGTCCATTTAAAACCCCCATTGTGGTGCATTGGCAGCCCGTTCACAATAAAAAGGTTGCCGCGGTGGCATCACACGGCTTCTCCTAAACTGAGGTTTTTGTCCTGAGTCCATGCGCTTATACTCGTGCAAATGCTCTGATGCCTTCCAGTCTGGGTTCACATGTGTGCGGTGTCAGTTTCAGTGCGTTTTTATAAAAAAATAAAAATAAAAAAATTGCAGTAAGCACAGCAAAAAGCACTGCAGAAACGCTCAAAAGCAACATGCATAGATGTGAATTGAGCCTAAAAAAGCATCTAAGCTGCATTTTTTCAAAGTACATTCAGGCATGTTTGGCGTTCACTTATTTCCAAAGGATGCGCCGATACCAGATTATGAGTACCGGTACTTTCTCAAGTGCACGCCGATGCCTATTTTTAGAGAATCGCATGATATTTATTTATTTTTTTTACTTGCATTACTTAAGGTGGCGGTTAAAGCCCGGATTCACATATATGCAAACTGGATGCGTTTTTGAACCTCATCCAATTCGCTTTACATGTGACCCAAACTGGATTTCTATTGATCCGGTTCGCATATGCGGGGCTGGCTGCAGTGCGATTTTAAAGAGTCAGCTGCAATTTCAGTGTCCTGCGTATTAATTTGCACGACTACCGCCAAATGAAAAACGCATCAGACTCTTTATAAAAAAAAGAGTCTGATGCGGTTTCATGTACACGGGATGTTTTTACAACCTCTCCTGAACGATTTAACTTGACAGATGGTAACCGACGTTTAAAATGTTAGGAGAAACCGTGTTTGCAATAAACGTGAGGCCTTACGATGCACATGAAAGTAGAACTATGGGCAGAACTTTTTTTTTTTTTTTTTTTTTTTTTCGCAATCTGTGTCCCATTGCGGAGCTTGTCCTTCACTTCCTGTCCCATAGCCAAACAGGAAGTGAGAGAAAATCCCTGCAAATGAAGGGAATCTCTTGGGGACCCCCCAGGTCGCCAGAACTAGTGTCCCCATTGGAAGATTTCCTCTCTATTACTTTTCTGGGGGCAACCCAAAGTTTGGGATTTTTCTTTTTCCTTTCACTTTCAGCCCTGGTTCATATTGATGTGATTTTGCCATGTCAAATCGGTGACTATTGCCCGCAATGTAACTGTCCGAATTGGTGCGACTCTGACTTTGTGGCACCGCACCGATTTCCCTGAAGTAGTTTCTGTACTAATTTTGGAGATATTCAGGTGCGTTTTTTTTTTTTTTTTTTTTTTATTGATTTATTCAATAGACATCTATGCAGGAAACGGCACAGATGTCTCCAAAATCATCGGACTGACATGCAGGAATGAACTTGTGCAAGTTCAGCTGAACTCAGCTTTCAATCCCGCAGCGGTGTGAACCTGGGCTCAATCATGGTAAACGGGACAAATGGAGAGGGTGAGTCTCCCTAACGGGGGCACAAACTGCAATAAACACTGACAGGGGTTCTAATCCATCTCCACTCTAAACAAAAAAAAATGTTTTGCCTTTACACTTTAACACACTGCAACAATATGACTTAAAGGGGTTCTAAACCCTCATGTGTTTGTCATTATCATTCTGTGCATTTGTTGAGAATTTTTTTTTTGAGTTTAGCCACCAACCTGCATGTGCAGTGCGAGACTCCTCCCCCAGCGTGTCGGTGTGAGCGATTGTTCCGTCTTTCTCTGTGCAGCATTGTCAGAGCTTTTGTAATCCCCCAGCAGATGACCTAAATTCCAGCCCGGTCTCCACAGAACACGCCGCCTTTATTCCGAAAGATAAAAGTCCCGTTGATTACCGTACATCACAGCCTGCCTGCCTTTGATTCCCCAGCCGCCCGAGGGACTACAACTCCCAGCATCCCCTTTCTATGCCAGAGTCCCCTGGACGGTCAGTTTGGGTGTTTGTCCCAGGAAATGTCCCCATTTCCCAGCATTGATCACATTCATAGTCCTGGCCCTTTCATCTTCCCATTGCCTGCTCACCTGACCTTCACAAGGGTGGAATTCTAAGTCGTGTTGAAGTCGCACCAAAAGTAGCGCAGGAACCTTTTACCAAGTCGGAGTGACCTTGAGTCGCATCGATTACAGCGGTTCCATTGCCGTTCATGGGGCGCGACTTGTCATGCAACTTTGAATGCTCAAGTCGCATGACAAGTTGCGGCAGTGTGAACTAAAGCTATGTCTTATTCCACCTATAGGGGGAGTCTAGTAAGAATCTTGTACTGATGACTGGACTGTCTTTTCATTCTGATGAATGGCAGTTCTTCTCCTGTATTTTAACATTTATCTTTCGGAGTGACTTTGCATTTTGACTTGGATCATATGTATTATTGGCATTGTAATGCAGAGATTTGGAAATGGGCCACGAGGTCTGCTAGGATCGGCCGCACTGGGAGTGCATTGTTTCTAATAAATCAGCTGACCTCTAGACCTGCACTGTCAGCGGTAAGGTGCAAAACATTGCATAGTTCTGTGAAGACGGTTGCAGAGATGGAATATGTACAGTGAATTGTATGGAAGTCAATGTAAACCTGAACTGGTAGACATTTAGTTTGCTCTCTACACATTGGGGGAGATTTTACTAAAATTGGAGAGGGCAAAATCTGGTGCAGCTCTGCATGGTAACCAATCAGCTTCCAGGTTTTAGGCCTGATTCACACCTATGCGTTTTGGTGCATTTTGCAGATTTGCGCTACAGTCCATTTAACATGGTTTCCAATGGAACACGATCTGTAGTGCAAATCTGCAAAAAGCACTAAAAATGCCATAGGTGTGAATCCGGGCCTTAGGCCCCATGTACACGGGGCGCTGTGAAACGTACGTTCAGAGGCAGTTGGACACTTTTTTTGAACTCATCCAATGTTATCCTATGTGACCATGTACACAGTCTCTTTTTTTTTTATTGCCGTTTTTTAGGCAGTTGCGTTTTAAGTGTTTCTTCGAAAGCAAAAAAATGGGTTCAGACGCCAAACTTTCAGACGCTTAACGCATCTAAACGAGGGAATCTGAGTTTCGTTTATAGGCGTTTTTTCATTTTAAAAATAAAAAAATTTTAAACGCAAACTCGGCTAAATGTGTCATGAAACGCGGCAAAACTGACGTTTTTAAATGTGGGTTGCTATCTGTCAAGTTAAATCGTTCAGGAGAGGTTGTAAAAACGTCCCATGTACATGGGGCCTTATTGTCCAATGCTTAAAAGAGAAGAAAATGAATTGCAGTAAAACCTTTGACTGAGAGTAACTTTGGTTTTAAGAGCATTTTGCAAGACAAGCTAAATTTAAAAACATTGGACTTGATACACAAGTAGCGTCATGTCACAACAGAGTATAAAAGAGAAGAGAGGTGCCTCTAATGCAGTGTACACACGATCGGAATTATCGTTGGAAAAAGCTCTGATGGTTCTCCTGTAGGAATTCCAACGGAATTTCCCTCAAACTGTCTTGCCTACACACGGTCACACCAAATTCTGACAGTTAATAACACCACAAGTTACAACACGTTCAACGGCACTATAAAAGGGAAGTTTAATGCTTCCGAGCATGTGTTGGACTTTTGCGTGTCGGAATTGCATACACGCTATCGAAAAATCTGATGGGTTATCCGTCAGAAAAAGTAAGAACAGGCTCTCAATCCAAAGTCCGTCATAAATGCCGACAGAGAGACCGATGCACACAGTCGGAGAATCCAATGAAAAGCTCCCATTGGACTGCTTCCATCGGAAATTCCGACCGCGTGTACGCGGCATTAGTGTAGCAATACGGTTACATTTAATGAAGGTACAACATTTAGCAACTCACATGGTTGATGATTAAGAGGCACATCTAAGTATGGAGGCATCCGGGGTAAAGCTTTCTACATAAACCGTCCTCCGCACCGCTATCAACGTCGTCCCTTCCACACTGCACTCCATGAGCGGTTCAAGCCTCGCTTTCAGATCACTCTACTGCAGGGTAGTCTTCCCGGTCACGATTGCAGACTGACATAGGTAAGAGACGGTGGTGCGGAGGACGGTCTATGTGGACAGCTTTACCCTGGATGCCTGTATACTTAGATGTGCCTCATTTAATCATCAACCGTGTGAGTTACTAAATATTGTACCTTTATTAAATGCAGGGCTTTTTTTCTCAGAGAATAGGTGCAGGAACTCAACCATGACCACTCAAAACCCCCTTGAACCACACACACACACACACACACACACAACACTGGTTGTGGTTATATTTCATTAACAGTGGGAGGATCTTAAAGGGGAATTGATAATACCAGGAGTGCATTATGTACAGAGTGCAGCGTTCCGGGGTGCGCTGCATACAGAATGCAGAGTTCAGCCTTCTTACACAGCTGTTTACCTCTGCATCCACATCCCACTTTCACCCCTCTTCCCAGCTGGCTCTAGGACCTCCCCGCACACTGTAAATGGCTCTGCCTCTATCACGGGCAGGAAGATTATCCAGTGGGGGTGTCCACATCTGCACTGCACCCCAAGCACTCACATCTCCCTTTTCCCCATCCTGCACTCAGTGGGAGCCACTCAGACTAGATTTGTGGGAGCTGCTGAAGACAAGCTGTCACTTGTAAACACAGAAGTTGGACTTCTGTGTTTACAAGTGATAGTGCTGAGCAGGGAGCAGAGGGTCTGAGCTGGAGCTGGTGGTTCCAGCTGAAAAAAGCCCTGATTTAAATGTAACCATATTGCTACACTTGGAGGCGCCTCTCTCCTCTCTTAGGCCCCTTTCACACCGGGGCGTTTTTCATGCGGTGCAGCGCTAAAAATAGCGCCTGTTCACCTCATGAAAAAATCCGGCTCCTTTAACTCCAGTGTGAAAGCCGGCGGGCTTTCACACTGGAACGGTGCGCTAGCAGGATGACAAAAAAAAGTCCTGCTAGCAGCATCTTAGGAGCGGTGTGTTCACCGCTCCTATACCGCGCCTTCCCATTGATTTCAATGGGAAACCACGGTAAAACCGCGGCAATACCGCCTCTACGGCGGCGCTCTGCGGGGGTGGTTAACCCTTTTTCGGCCGCTCGTGGGGGGTTAAAACGGCGGTGAAGCAGCGCTAAATATAGCGCTGCTTTACCGTCACCGCGGCTCCCCGCCCCGGTGTGAAAGGGGCCTTATACTCTGTAGTTCCTGCTGGAGTTTGCGTCTAATCCACTTGTGGAGGGTTCTATTTGTGGCTAGATTTTTTTTTTTTTTTTTTTTTTATGGTCACACAACCCATCACATTGCTATAATCATTTTTTATTTTTATATGCACTATAAACTTTAAGAGTAAATGGTTGTGGAAGAATCATTTTGAGTTTCCATTTATTTCTTATGGGGAAATTTTGCTATGATATGATGATACTTTGGATTCCAAGTATGTTTCAGGAACAAATTATGCTTGCAATCCAAAATTTTACTGTTGTTTTTTTTTTTTATATTTATACTTGCCTCGGATGTAGCATGGGTCCGATGCTGCATCTGTCCCCCCGGCACCTCTGCATTGAGAACTGAGCGATCGAACACCACCGATCGCTCGGATTTCACAGCTCTGAGCAGAGAGCTGCTCATTGTCAGTCACAGCCTAACGCTCCAATGAGAGAGGAGGGGCGGAGCGGGCATCTCAGGCTCTCTGCTACTGAGGCGGGGGCCAGTCCAGGCACCTGGTGGATCCAGATTGTCGGGATAACGCAGTGCCTGGACTGATATCCATGATGAGAGCAGTCTCTCTCTCCTCTCTCCCCTCTCCCATGATCCATAGGAGAAGCCAAACAAGCTCAGGCTGGATTTCTCCTTTTTTAATTGAACAAGCTGAAGTTAGAAGCTGATTGGGTGCACCAGATACTGGAAATGGACAGAATGTTGTCCAACTATAACAGGAAGTGCCTGAGCAAGGTTCATCATGGCAGGATCACCAGGAATTATTTTTCTAAAGGAAGCAGCAGACTTTGGGGGTCGGGGGGCGGTTGAAAAAGGACTTCACAGCCGGACACACGCTGTGAATGGCCAGTCAATCTTCTGGGACCTGTGACGCGTCCCAGAAGATTGCAGGGAGGGGGGGGGGGGGGGGGGGGGAAAGAGGTGATCTTCCTTTCCGGTGCCAGGGAAGGGGGTGGGAGCTGGGTGCCTCTATAAAAAGAGGTAATCTTCTAACTGGGAAGGGGGAGGGGACAGACTGGAGGAGGAGGAGAGAGATCGCTGTTCCTGATCACTAGAAACAGACTATCACTCTCTACTCCCCTGTCAGAACGGGGATCTGTTTGTTTACATTGACAGATCCCCGTTCTGGCTCTCTGTGGAGCGATCGCGGGTGGCCGGCAGACATCGCGGCCGCTGGCCACACGCATCGGCTCCCCCGCCGTACAGCAGACGTACACCTACGACGATTTGCGGGAACGAGCCGACCTGCCACAGTATAATGACAGCGACTGGTCGGCAAGTGGTTTAAAGAGGACCTGTCATATTGGTGTATATACTAGTAGTAGGCATCAGTCTGACAGAATTGTATCTGGGAGGCTCCACAACCTGCCATGATGTATGATAATCTAGTCTGTGTACTGATCTCAGTCCAATATCGCAGCGCAGAAGACGCCCTCAACGTTGCCAAGGCTCCCGCGTTGTGGGACATCGCCCGTTATGGGAAGCCCAGCCGGCGTTGTGCTAGGCGCTGGGTTCTCACTCCAGGCGTTCAGGGAGTATCTGCATTGCTTGCATAGCTGGTTGCCATGGTTCCCGGCTCCTTTCTGGGCCACATTTTTCAACCTGCTCTTCCGTTTGCGCAGCTTTTTCCTGGACTTTGAATTAATCATTGTCTCCGTCTGCATCTCACACCATCCGTCTCTGCCGCCGCTGCCAAAAATCCTAATTGCCCAGATGTTGCCGAGTTTCTGTTCAGGAAAGCAGTTCTCGTACCCCAACAATCTTTTATCATAGAATTATACAGCCTGTGTAAGGTGGGTGTAACACCCCCATCTGTAGGGGAACTACAAGTACAAGCATGCCGACACTGAACTCTGCAGGTGGCCATAATGCTGCAAGTCATATTAGTAATGTCTATTCTGACCATTTTAGAACCTCTCCATACACATAAAGTAGAAACCCGAAGGCTTTTTTCACACCTGTGCTGGTGCGGCGGTGCACGCGCGTGTTTGTGCGTTTTCATTTCAATGGGCTTCCCTACTCGTAACAAAGTGCAGTCACTTTATAGTTAAACATCTTGCACTACAATGTGCGTTGTGCAGTGTAGTGCATATGTGTTGGGGTGCTATTTTTTAATAAAAAATTAACTTGGCTGCTGACTTAAACGGACACAACCCCAGGAGTCCAGGGCTGTCTCCACTGGTCTTGGGATCACCAGTGCCGCCATCTTGGCTGTGGCAGTCAGCTGTGATGCCTCGTGTTACACAGCCCGCTCCCTACTGTGCGTGGGCAGGATCGTCATTCTCACCTGGGCATGCGGTAAGTGGGAACCGGTCAGAAAAGGGGTACTCGCTCCCAAAAAAATCCCCAAAATATTCAAATATGTTAGAGGGGGATTAGTGGTGCTTGAAGAATGCCTGCCAGACAATTTTGTGTTTTTTCTTGCATGGGACATGGCACACACTGCTGTGAACAGGGCCCTACTTTATTGACCTATATCTTTCTCTGTGGACCATAAACAATTGTCTTGTGCATGGGTGGGTTTTTTATTTTTATTATTTATTTATTTTTTATGTAGAATTTTTTTTTTTTTTTCCCCTAATGTTTTTTTTTTATTTATTTGGCACCCACAGCAAATTGCAAGGGCAGTGCATTCCAGCATGGTGCGGTAAACACGCACAGAACTTTGCTTACCTGCACATAAATTGTGGTGTCAACTGGCCCTAAAGTGAATGTAAAGTCTTTTATTATTTTTATTTAAAAAATTTTTTTTTTTTTTTAACAAACATGTTATACTTGCCTGCTCGGTAGTGGTTTTGCACAGAGCAGCCCGGATCCTCCTCTTCTCGGGTCCCTGGCTGGAGCTCCTGGCCCCTCCCTTCCTTCCTGTTGAGTTGCCCCCACAGCAGGCAGCTTGCTATGGGGGCACCCGAGCTGAGCTGCAGCTCCCTGTGTCCATTCAGACGTGGAGCCTGGGTTCGGCCCCACCCCCCCTCTCTCCCCTGATTGGCTAAGTGAGTTTGACAGCAGCACCGCTGCTGTGTTTCAGCCAAAAGGGAGGGATAATCCTGGAATGGCCAAGGCACTCGTGGACATCACTGAATAGAGATGAGGCTCAGGTAAGTATTAGGGGGGCTGCTGCACACAGAAGGCTTTTTATCTTAATGCATAGAATGCATTCAAATAAAAAAAAAAAAAAAAAAAAAAAAAAAAAAAACCTTCTGCTTGATAATTCAGCCTTTAGAACCACTTTAAAGTGGTATTAAAAGGCAGAAGGTTTTTATTTATTTTTTACTTTCAATGTACAGCCAGTGAGCAAATAAGGAGAGAGCGGGGGGCCTCGCTCTGTCTGGTAATGAACAGAGTGCCACTCAGGTGCGAGCCTGCTTGAGTGCCCCCATAGCAAGAGGCTTTCTATAGGGGGCACTCTGCAGGGGTGACGGACCCTAGAAGGCTGCTCTGTGCAAAACCATGATAGAGAGCAGGAAAGTATAACTTTATTTAAAAATCTTTTAAGAGTTAAAAAAAAAATAAAAAAAAAATTCTGTAAAACTGCATGTAGATTTTGTTCTGTGTGACTGGGGGCTAAGTTAATAATTTTTCCCCCCCAGGTCAAATCTTATTCATTCATAAAAAAAAAAAAATTGAAAATCGGGAAAATACTGCATTATGGCTACTAGCTGGAGCTGGTGATCGTAGGAAATAAATATTTACTATATTTGTGGGCTCACCTAGTGGCCAGAATGTGTGCGTTTATTTACCCAAACCATATCGATTGACCTCCTTAAACCGCCTGCCTTTACACACACATGAACTTTAATGGCATCCCAATCTTAGTCCGTAGGGTTCAATATTGAGTTGGCCCACCCTTTGCAGCTATAACAGCTTCAACTCTTCTGGGAAGGCCGTCCACAAGGTTTAGGAGTGTCTATGGGAATGTTTGACCATTCTTCCAGAAGTGCATTTGTGAGATCAGGAACTGATGTTGGACGAGAAGGCCTGGCTCGCAGTCTCCGCTCTAATTCATCCCAAAGGGGTTCTATGGGGTTGAGATCAGGTGAGTCAAGTTCCTCCACCCCAAACTCGCTCATCCATGTCTTTCTGGACCTTGCTTTGTGCTCTGGTGGGTAGTCATGTTGGGACAGGAAGGGGCCATCCCCAAACTGTTCCCACAAATTAGGAGCATGAAATTGTGCAAAATGTCTTGGTATGCTGACGCCTTAAGAGTTCCCTTCACTGGAACTAAGGGGCCAAGTCTGACCCCTAAAAACCAACCCTACACCATAATCCCCCCCTCCACCAAATGATCTGGACCCGGGCACAAAGCAAGATCCATAAAGACATGGATGAGCGAGTTTGTGTGTTGCAGACCAGCAGATGAAGGGTCTGGGTCCAGTCTAGCAGTTTCCAGGCGGCACGCTGAGCCCTCGTTGTGGTTTTGTGTCCCTCTCCTGGGGTTGTCTGGTCCCTGGGGTCTCCCATCCGCAGCCCCAGACTCCCATACTCAGTCGCCATGGTAACAGTGGCTGCTTCTTATTTAAATCTCCATGTTTACTGCCTGCTTGCTACATCCTTTTTTTATTGGCTATTTTATCATCCACAAGGCATAAAATTTAAGGAAGATGACATTTGCAGCCGACCCACCTTCTTTTTTATGAAAAACAATTAAAATTTCATTTTAAATGCCGTCCCTGTGGCGTTCGCTTAATGCCTAAAATACGCTTTTTCCTCGCCGCCCTGAAAGGGCCGCCAGCTGGAATGGAGAGCGCCAGCCTAGGAGGGGTTAAGCCGGCAAAGTTCTATCAGCGGCGATGTGTGTAGCTTTCCCAGCGGAGATCCCGTGTGAGCATTCACCACGGGGGGGGAGGCGTGACTCTTGGCCTCGCCGCTTTTTATCAGCGTTCATAAGAACCAGAAGTAGCAGCGGGGGGAGTTCGAGTCAATTTAAATACACAGCGAGCGAGGCCATTAGGATCACCGGCCTCGGGAGCCCATCTCCCGCTGATCGACTCGGAGTTTGTTTTTTATAAACGACGCAGGGAACGCGCTTTTGCAGTTTAGCGCTCTTCTCTGTGAAGAGACGTCAGAAGGATAGAAATTCCAAAGAAATGATTTTATAGGTTTGCTGATGTCGAGTGTCCCTTTCCCGGAGGTTGGGGAAGCCCTGTAATGGAGGAGGGCGCTAGTGCCTTGTCGGGGATTTGATTTGGTGTGCAGATATTTTCCAGGGCGCTGGTAAGTTTCTACAGCCGTCACCAGGGTGGATTTGATTTTAATCAACTCAGATTTTTAAATCACAATTTTTAAAGAGGAAGTAGGGTAGTCGGTATAGGATCTTCCTTCTACAACAGTGGTCTCCAAACTGTGGCCCGGGGGCCAAATGTGGCCCTTTGCTTACCTTTTTCCGACCCTTCGAGCACTATTCCTCCCACTGACACCAATGATGGGGCACTATTCCTCCCACTGACACCAATGATGGGGCACTATTCCTCCCACTGACACCAATGATGGGGCACTATTCCTCCCACTGACACCAATGATGACACCAATGATGGGGCACTATTCCTCCCACTGATACCAATGATGGGGCACTATTCCTCCTACTAATACGAAACACTATTCCTCCCACTGACACCAATGATGGGGCACTATTCCTCCCACTGATACCAATGATGGGGCACTATTCCTCCTACTAATACGAAACACTATTCCTCCCACTGACACCAATGATGGGGCACTGTTCCTCCTACTAATACGAAACACTATTCCTCCCACTGACACCAATGACGGGGCGCTGTTCCTCCCAATGACGGGGCGCTGTTCCTCCCAATGACGGGGCGCTGTTCCTCCCAATGACGGGGCGCTGTTCCTCCCACTGATGCCAGGAAAAGTTCCACTTCCACTGGCCACGGTCCGGCCCCCCTAAAGTTTGAAGGACAATAAACTGGCCCTATGTTTAGAAAGTTTGGAGACCCCTGTTCTACAAGGCAGTTGGTATAGGCGTTAGACAGGGAGTGGGAGCCATTTATGGCCCCCGAACATCTGTCCCTATCCACACTCCATCGCTATATGCGATTAGCAGTGCCTGCTGTTGGCCTGCCATTAGTTTAAATAGGCTGAGCTGCTGCTGATCGCATAACCTGGTCATTCCTGCGGCAAAATAATCTGCAGATGGTTTGTAGGAATCCACCGGCCACACCAACCCAGCTGTGTGAAAGTGGCCTTATCAGTAGATAGCCATAGCTTGGAATTCCACTTCAAACCCCATCATGACCAATTCCTCTGTAAAGTGAACCTGTTTCATTATGTGCAAATAAAAGCGTTTATTTATAAAAAAAATTAGTGTATTGCATATCAGAATTGACACAAACGTAGCTCCGGCGTGTTGCGTCCGTTTGTTTCTCCTCGCACTGTGAACCTGTTTCATTATGTGCAAATAAGTTTATTTTTTTTTTTTATTTTTTTTGTGTATTGCATATCAGAATTGACAACGAAAACGTAGCTCCAGCGCCTTGCGTCAGTTTTGTTTCTCCTCGCACTGTGGAGTCGCCATCTCCCTGAGAACCTGAAGGGACAATTACTTCCCAGCAGCTGACTAATGCAGATTACAGCAGATTTGAAACTCCCGGCGTGCACCAACCATTTTTATTGAAGCCTAATTACTGAGCTAATTAAGTTTTTCCCGGAGACCGGCCGCACATAATTAAGAAAGCTACTTCAAGCTGAAAACCGAGCGGAAGTCACCACGGGTGCTGCAAGCTCTGTGCGTCCACGGGAGGGCGCTCTCCTGAGAGAGACTCATTACTCGGGCGGGGAGGATTGTGGGTGAAAGTTTAGAGTATTGGTGTATAGTGACCACACATTTAATAATAATTTATATATATATGTGTGTGTGTGTGTGTGTGTGTGTGTGTATTTATTTATATATGCTTTTGCACAAAAAAAATAAAGTATCTTAGAAATAATACTTTAAAACCACAGAGCGTCTGAAGGGGAATTCCACATTGGTGGTGGATATAAGGACGACTTCTCACGTAGTGGCAATGTGTGCTAAAACCGCGCTCATTGCTGCGTTCCTCCTGCTCTGTGTGGGGGGCGTTGCCTGCCATTCATTGTTAATGGCCCCCAATTTGCTGAAACTGAAGCAGTTATGTGTAGTAACCAATCGGCTTCTGATTTCAGTTTGAAAATTATATCTAGAGCTTATTGGTTGCCATGCCCAGCTGCTCCAGATTCTGTCTACTCCAGTCTTAGTG
This sequence comes from Lithobates sylvaticus, assembly GCA_028564925.1. Taxonomy (NCBI): domain Eukaryota; kingdom Metazoa; phylum Chordata; class Amphibia; order Anura; family Ranidae; genus Lithobates; species Lithobates sylvaticus. The sequence goes on along the minus strand of CM053035.1, from coordinate 180,954,473 downwards.
AGCACCCCCTTCACATAGGAGGTGAATTTACTAACAGTGAGTGATAGCATGAGAACCTGTATGCTAAAAGGTGTAGTACCTTGTGTGAAGGTACGGGTGACGTAGGGAGTCACCTTAGACTAGCAGTCTCCAAACTACGGTCAGGGGGCCTGATGTGGCCCGTTGCTTGCTTTTAGCTGGCCCTAGGGGGCGCAATTTCACAAACTGACAATAATGGGGCACCATTCCCTCTGACACCATCAACGGGGCACTAATTCTCCCATTAAAACCAATGACGAGGCATTAATGTCGGAGCGTTTTCTACTCCCGCTGGCCACAGTTTGGCCCCCCTAAAGCCTGAAGGACAGTCAATTTTGGCCTTTTGCTTAGGAATTTTGGAGACCCCCGCCTTAGATGATTGACCTCCAAATTGGGAGACGAGAGAAGCGCTGTGACGTAATTGTACAATGGGATACACAATTTACAATTCTGTTTACGAGTCTGCGTTGTAATTGGGGGAGGGGTATCTATAAAACGAGCTCAGACCTTTCTCTGCAGACTTCGTAAATTTGACATTCTCTAGAAGGACAATTTTTACTGAGTCTCTGCCAATGCGAGTTTTACTAGCGTCGCCCTCGGTCAGTATCGGCCAGGATAGACAATGGAACTGGAACATTCGCACAGTTCCATCGTTGGTTGCCATGAGACATGAAGTCCGTCTGCAGCGCAAGTTCTTCCTCTTATTAGGCTGCGGCTTTGGGTCGGTTTTTAGGAAGGTCGGTGAGTGTGCGGCTTTGGGTCGGTTTTTAGGAAGGTCGGTGAGTGTGCGGCTTTGGGTCGGTTTTTAGGAAGGTCGGTGAGTGTGCGGCTTTGGGTCGGTTTTTAGGAAGGTCGGTGAGTGTGCGGCTGGACAGAGGTGACCTCCTCACTCCACAAGAATGGGAATCAAGACTTGTTTGTTTTTAAACTTTCTTTTACACCAGCAGACCTATGGCGTCCGTTTTTAAAGGCAGTTTCGATCGGACCACCCATTGGAGCAGCAAACACATGTCCACTGACACCTGCTGGCATCCAATCCGGTCCGCTAAAAACAGACAGGATGGGGATAAGTCATCCTTGCCTCCGCCAAATCAGTTGACAGTCGGATGGAACCTGACAGGCTTAATTGAACGAACACACACACACACACACACACACACGTGTAGCATTACGGCTTCACGCTGGGAACCCTACTGCGCATGCACGAGGCTCCTTTCTCCTACTGCGGCTGGGGAAGGAGGAGGCGGAGGGAGCCCGAGCGGTGACGCAAAAATCCGCGGCTGAGGCTCCCGGAAGTGGGGACAGGATACTGTGCTGGTTTGTGATTCCAGTTCTGCATGGGAACTATCCGTGAGCTGTGCGGATGGTGATGAGACTGAACACAGCTTACACTTCCCTGTGCTGCCCGAAGTTCAGAAACAAAAATTTGAGGCTAAAACTTGTTACATTCAAAGCTGACTTTCTCTTTGATTATGTGACCCGCACTCATCTGTGTAGATCTGAACTCTGGCAGCGTCGGGTCGCACGGATATTTGGGTATATGGACTCCCAGCAGTCTTGTGCAGGATTGCCTGTATTACATTGTAGTCATAACTCTAAATGATGATGTTCCGTTCATCCACCTGCGGCGCGGTCACGACACGGATCTTGTAATAAAGCCATCATTCGCTTTGCCAGCAGTCGTATATCTGCAGCAATATATACTGTATTGCCAAGGTATGAAGTGTAATCATGCCGGTCAGTGTCGGTGAAACCATATGGTGCAGCCGTCCAGATCTATTGCTTTCGGCAGGGGCAGACGGCCTATCAGCACGACGGCTGACACCTGTCACATCCTGCTGTGACTGTCTGATGTCTGTATCTGAGCTGTCGTCTTTATGAAAGAATGTCTGTCTTCTGTTCTGTCTATAAAGTTATCCAATCGTGCCAGATCCCCAAACGCTTTTCTCTGATTTGTATTTCTGATTCATACAATGCTACAGAGAATCTCTAACTTTTTTTTTTTTTTTTTTTTTTCTATAGCTTAAAGGGGTGTTGCGGGGCAAAAACAAAGCCAGCAGCTACACATACTACAGCTGCAGGCTTTTAATAAATGGACACTTACCTGTCCTGCAGTCCCTCGGTGTGGGCACCGCAGCTAATGTCTCCATCAGCTGCCGGGTGCTGCCGCCGCCATTGCGGGTTAGGTAACCCGGCAGTGTAGCCTTTTCGGCTTCACGCTGGGAACCCTACTGCGAATGCGCGAGGCCCCGCTCCTCTCTCCCATTAGCCCGGCGGCCGGGCGAGGAGAAGGAGGGAACCCCACGGTGGCATCGCGGCCGAACTCCCAGAAGTGGGAAAGGATACCTGTCAAAGAGGGATCCGATGAGCGGAGGTTTCACTTTAGGGTGGAGACACTTTAACTCCAGACACAAAATTTTGAAATTCTTTAATAGCCACCAGGTTGGATTTGATTTAAATCACTAGTAAAAAGGCTTGCTTTTAAATCCATTAGATTTTTAAATCATAATTTTTAAAGGGCAACTGTCATCTCTGTCCCGCGGCTCCTCCTCTGACCCGCTGTTGACTCACCGTCAGTCCCATTCACGTTAATGGGATGGCTGGTGATGTGGCAGTGACACCACAAGGTGAGGGACATGGCGGCAGCAGGTGAGTGGATGCCCACTAACAGGAGCTGCCATGATGGATCTGAAATGACAGGTGCTCTTTAAATGTAAGGATTTATTCTTGCTGGTAGTTAGGAAATTTTCATTTTGTTTGCAAATATTAAAGATTCTATTTAGAATAATAAGCTGTCAGGTTAGTAAAACGGCGATATCGGAACCGATTCATTCAATCGTACAGTTTGTAGTGTATGAGTAAGCACTGAAATACAGTGCGAAACGCGTCAGCTCTGTACCCCCCTTTTTGCTGTGTTTTGGATTGTGGTATCTTTTTGCTTTTAAATAAACCCTTTGGATTTTATTTTCCCGGTGTGCGACTGTCCGGAGTTCTTCCTTTTGATTTCTAACAGTTTGTAGTGTACATACATTTGCAAAACAATGGGATAAAGGGATATTCCTGGACTTTTGGTTTATCTCGTGGGTACTGTGAAATTGTGTGAATGCATCAATGCAGTGCATGTTATCTCAGCTTGCAAAGCTTGGATTCATTAAATAAAAAAATCCTTACAATTTTTTTGTTTTATTTTAATCTTTTTTTTTTTTTGGCTACAAAGAATATAAATCCACTTTGAGCACATCCAATTCCTTTCCAAGCCCAGATATGACCTTGTAAAAGAAGTAGTAACATTGCTGTGCTGTACAGTGAGAAGAGCTCTGGGAGGGACCCGGCATGGGTTGTCAACCCGTGGTCCCCTAGCTGTTGCAGAACTACAAGTCCCATGCAAGGCTGTCAGGTAGAAGCATGACTGCCAAGGGCAGAAGCACAATGGGACTTGTAGTTCTGCAACAGCTGGAGGGCCACAGGTTTGAGCACCTATGCAACTACAAGCTGCCTATCATGAAATATGAAACGGCAAACATGAGCATGGGAGATCGATCAGAAACGGTCTCGGGACTTCAGTCTGAAAGTGCACTAGATTGTCCTTTTTCAGGAGAATCGGTCACACCTTGGTTGATGCAAGAATCCAAGCATTTACTCACACCTGAGCGTAGCTTTTCAGGCAGAAAAATCGCGCGAATTGCATCGTTTTTGTGGCGTTTTTACCGCGATTCGCTGCGAATTTTGTGCAGAGCAAAAGGTCACCAATGTAAAAAGAATAAAAACGCCCAAATCTGCCCGATTCGCGCAACAAAAAAGGGTCCGGAACTTGTTTGAGCTTCAGGCGTAGGGCTTCAGGCGTTTTGGAGTGGAGATGTGAACCATCTCCATAGAGAATAATGTATTTTTTCCCCTCTAGCGTTTTGTAGCTTCAGGCTTCAAGCTACAAAATGCTCAGGTGTGAATGCAGCCTCAGTCTTTTTTAATAATTGGTCTTTTTTTTTTTTTTTTTTTTTTTTTTTAAGAGAGCGGCTCGAAGTCCTGGTCACCTGAAGTCTGACAGTTCTGCCCATTCTGCTGACATACCTCACGTTTGTCTCCCAGCCTCTAAGTGTGCATAGCCGTGTTCTACTTGGAGCAGCCCCAATTCTCCTCTAATTTGGGTCCAGGTGATCCTGGCTCCTCTCCACCTGCTGAGTGCCCCCATAGCAAGCTGCTTGCTATGGGGGCACTCATGCTGGCTCGCCCTTGAGCCACGCTCTATGTCCCCATAAAAAACAGTGCAGCTCAGCCCCTGCTCACTGGCTGTGATTGGCAGGCTGTGGTCGTCGTCGATGTCATCCCTAGTTCTCTGTGCTCCTCTATGCAGTACAGGCAGATTATGATTGGTGTAAGGGGCGGGCAGGGTGCTGTACATGGCTCCCTGAAAACATCACAGCACCCTTCCTCAGTCCTGCTCTCTGGAGCACTCAGCCCTGACTCAAGCGGGGGGGATGGATCTTGGGAGGAGTTATGGAAAGATGAAAATGCCTTGATGGGTGGGTGTCCGTTGGCAAGAGTTGGGCGTTCCTGGGTAGGTTGTATTTGCATGCAAACCAGCTTGGGTAATGCTCACATTTTGATGCTGAGTCTTCATGATTCAAAGAACTGCAAACCAATGAATGAGAGGGGCAGGCGAGAGGCTGGCGAGGGGCACTCAGGCTAGGGAGGAAAGAGCTTTGCAAACTGCTGACAGTTACAAGCATGACTCGCAGAGGCATGCTGGGACTTGTAGTTCCGCCACAGCTGGAGGGCTGCAGGTTGAGCACTCATGAGCTAAATGACGCTGGATGGATGTACTTAAGCCAGAAAGTGAGGTGGGCTCTGTCTTGGTGCAGCTTCTAATGCACAATGTGAGAAGCTCACAGTGTGCAGTGTAATCGGAGTAAGCTGTACTGCGGTGCAAGACAGAAGGGATGGCTGGAGGTGGTGACGATTGAACACACATTGCGGTGTTGTTTCCTATAAAGCCGTATTGTAGGATTGTGTTGCTGAGCTCTTGTCTTTGCACACCAGTACGGTACCTGGGAGCTTGCTGCTATCTATAGGAAGGGTGTATGCCGGGTGTGGAGTATAATCTTCATGCAATGCTATTGGTGATTTCTGCCCTACATCCTACTACATCGGGAGCAGCTGGGACACTTGAACAACGCCTGTATGAAAGCAATCATTCTAAAAGGCGAACTGGGTAATCAATAACGTCATTCCTCGGTGTATCCCCCCCCCCCCCCCCCCCCGTTGGAGTCTATAGATATTGGAGCTGCGTTTTATTGGCTCTGACACGGTGCTAGATGCACAATTATTCATCCCAATCATCCCAATCAATCACAGGCAGAAATGAGGTCATAATCCACTTCTATAATCAGCGTGAAGCCGCAGCTTAATAAAGATGGTGGACAGCAGAGATGACATTGCGAGAGGGTGGCAATGCCGCTGTCGCCATGATCGCACCTCTCGCCAGGCTTTCTGCAGCTTCTGCGCCCTGGCACAGTAATTAAAATAAAAGGTTTAATGAGGCGGCAGATCACATTGCTGGGGTTCCAGTCCACCGACCTTGCTGCGGAGAGCTCCGCGCCGCACACAATCCCCTCCCGGAGTGCTCTCTGGGGTGTGTTTGGGGGAAACGGAATCTGTAGATGTCTATTTAAAAAAAAGAAGCCATTTGGATATCGTCACATCTGATTGCTCCGAGCTGCAGGGGGAAAAAAATGCAGCTGCCATGCGGGTCTCTGGCCTGATATTATGTTGACTGCACACTGCGGTGGATGTTCTGTCAGCACTGAATTGTGTCTGACACACATTCTATATACAGTGTACAGGGATAAATTAAAAGAGAAGTATGTGCGTGTTTTTTATTTATTAATAATAATAATAATAATATTATTATTTTATTTTTTTATTTTAGAATTATACTTGCCTCGGTAGATGCTGCATCTGTCCCCCCACCAGCTCGAAGGCTGAGAACCGAGCGATCAAACACCGCTGATCGCTCGCTTCTCAGAGCTCCATGAGCAGAGAGCTGGTGACTGTCGGTCACCGCTCTCTGCTTTGCCCCTCCAGTGCTCACTGGCGTGCTGGGCTGTGCAGGGAGCGGCTGGCTCAGGCTCTCAGTGGCTCGCTGAAGGGCTGGTGTGGGTGCCGGTCCAGGCATGTAGGCAGATCCTGACCATGTGGGTCTCGAACTTTCCCAAGTTTGTACCAGCTCTGTGATGTCAGCCATCAGCGGGCTTCAGCTCGCTGTCTGCTGAAAACCGTTCTCAAGAGTGCAGAACCAACTGCAATCCTGTGATCCACGGGGGGGGGGGGGGGGGGGGGAGAGAGCTTTGACTGTACTTCTCTTATTATTATTATTATTATTGCTGCTAGTATAGACATCCATGAATCACACAAGGGTTAAAGAAGTATAGCCAAAGCTTTTGGGTCCTGTGTCACAGGAATGCATTATTGCTCTCCTGTGACCCAGTCAGCCTATAGCCAGCTATAGCCCGCTGTCGGCTGATGTCAAAGGCTCTGGAAAGATCTGACTATATTGTCGGGATCCACCAGGCTGACTGACAGCTGGATGTGGCTCTCAGCGCGTAAATGACAGCTGAAGCCATCTACCCTCCCTCCTCAGCCTGGCGCTCCAGTGAGTGCTGGAGGAGCAGAGCAGAGTGGAGAGCAGTCAGTCTCTGCCCTGAAAAGACTGAGAATTAAGCGATCAGCAGTCATGTGATTGCTCAGTTCTCGAGCTTAGAGGCAGCATGGAGGTGAGTGTTGTGTTTTATAAAAAAAAAATAAAAAATTAACCCCCATATGTCTGTGCTGACTGACACACCCCAGTGATGTCATAATGCTCTTTATAGTATCACACTAATTAATTGCTGTTTAAAGTATAATCCTGCTTACATTTTGCTTTCAGTAGTTCTTTTCTCCCCCTTCATCCATATGCTTATTAAAGGAGATGTATGGCCAAAGCTCTTGGCTTTGCTTCCCCTGTGGGTCACAGGGGTGAACTTGGTTCTGCCCTCCTGTGACGAGCCCACTGTTGGCTGACGTCATAGAGCCAATCCAGGCTCTGCAGAGATCCCGACTATCATGTCGAGATCTGCCCAGATGCCCAAGCAGCAGCTTGCTCAGCCTCGCAGCATGGCACTAAGAGCCTGAGCCAGCCGCTCCCACACCCTCCAAAGCCCGGCTCTCCGGTGAACACTGGAGGGGCAGAGAAAAGTCTGGCAGTATGGGTGCGGTTGGTGGAGTCACAGTGTGAGAAGGCAGAAGTATGGCCGGGAGGGTGGGAGACCTCTCCTCTATGTTGTAGGGTGGATAGATGATCTCCAGCTCTGGTTATTGCAGGAATCTCTTGCAGTTTCTTGTACTCGGCCTTGTTATGCCACATGCTACCTATTGTTGCTGAGTACCTTAAAGGGGGAGAGGAACCATGTAACCACATAGGTGGGGGACCCAGCAGTTGGACCTTTTTAAAGGGAGTACTGACCATCTGACGGGGCATCCAATGCATGACACACCGACAGAGTGCAGTTTGACTTCTTCTTTCTTCTTCTTCCTTCTTCTTTTTTTTCTTCTTTTTTCTTTTTTTATAAATAAGCATTCAACATCTGGTGAGTGCGCTGTGTGTTGGGAGGATGAGAGAGGACACTGTTTTCTAATCGCAGCACATATATTGGACTTGAATGTGCATTTTTTTTCACGTGGATTCATTTAAATGGGGATTTGTAACAATTGGGGATATTATTGGGGTCTACAGTTGGAAATGCAGTGTCCTCTTCCCAGGCTGCTGGCTGTACAGTAGATAAGTGGCAGCAGACTGTTGAGGTCATCCTTCTGCTCACCTCTCCTATAGCATGTTCCTGGTCAGCATATTGGCATACAGTACACCTGGTTGGCTCATAGTCCCGCTCCTCCCTCATCCAATCCGAGCTCTGCTGTACGGAGGGATTGCAAGAGGCTAATGCCATGTCAAGTTCTGCTGCTTATATGTATGGGTTGTTCATGGTAGCGCTGCACAGGAAAACCAGTGTGTTCCCCATAATGACTATATATTATATTATTTAATTTTTTTTTCTTTATAATCCAGGTGTCCATTCTGGGTGCAGTGCTGGCTGCAAGATCTGAACAGATGGTATTATTAGAGTTACTGAACAGTTTAAAGGGAACCTGACAGGGTAGACATTTGGCAGCTGTTATTGCAGATTCCTTCTAAATCGGGGAACTCCAAATCCTAAAAATAAAAACAAAGGTTGTTCCCCTTAAAGGAGAAGTATGGCCAAAGCTCTTTTGGCCATACCTCTCCTGTGGGTCACAGGGGTGCACTAAGTTCTGCACTTCTGTGACCTCAGCCAACAGCGTGCTGCTGTCTGCTGACATCCCAGAGCAGATCCAGGCTCTGCAGGGGTCCTGACAATGTCATAATCCGCCCATATGCCTGACCAGCAGCTGACATGTCACTGAGAGCCTGAGCCAGCTGCTGCACAGCCCTGTTCTCCAGTGAGCGCTGGAGGGGCAGAGCACAGAGTGGTGACTGACAGTCATTGCTCTCTGCTCAGAGCGCAGCCGAGAACTAAATGATTATCAGTCTTTGATCGCTCAGTGAAGAGCTGGCAGGAGACTGATGCAGCATCGGATTAATGCTACAGCCAAAGTTTTTTTTATTTTAGATTTCCACACTTCTCTTTTTTTAAGGATGGTCTATAAGCCCTGTAGATGCAGGATGACGATGTGTGCATGATCCCCTCTGGCGGTCTGGGACTTCGCTGTTGTCATTCAACCCCAAAATGGCAAAAAACTCCTTGCTCCCGCCCCTTGTGATCACTGACCTACAATGCAGCATTAAGGACGCACAGCATCCTAATGCATGTCGGAGGCAGCCGAAGGCTCCCTCTCACACCGCGCTGTCACCATGATGGATAGAGCTGCCGGCAAAATCTATTCCTGATAATATAACATTTATTCTGCTGCAGCGGTTGGCCTCATTTTTTTTTTTTTTTCTGATTATGGAGTATTATGGGAGTTGTAGATTTTAAAGATAAAGGTACTTCTGTATATCCATACTGGACAGACGGAACAGGGGAAGATTCATGCAGATGAATGTGTGTTTTTGGACTTTCCTAACCACCGGTCTTCCTCCACTCCCTCGTTCCATAATCATTTTTGTCTCTCCCCACTGGTCCCCTCCTTTCTTGCTCTTGTTTCTATGCCCCTCTCCTCATTTCCACTATTGCTGTTCTCTTTACCCCCTCCCTATATCTCTCTCTCTCTCTTCCCTGCCCCCTTCACTTTGCTCCCCTCTCCCCGATTTTCTGCATGCCAAAGCTGGCCAGGGACCGACTGAGCTTTGATCCATCTATGGGCAGGCTGGTTGTTAGACCAGCCTATCAGATTTTTTGCATGAGATTACTATTTGTTTGTCTAAATAAAAAAAGTTATGTATGTATGTGTGTGTGTATATATAAATTACACACAATGTGTGTTTTTTGTTGACTTTTTAATTTAATATCATGCGACAATTATCGACACCTTTTCAGCCGATATGCTGCTTTCACACTGAGCAGTTTTTGAAGCGCTTTTGCGTTCAAGAAAAACTCATCCTTTTAAGTTCTAAGTCTGTCTGCACACTGGTCCGTTGCGGTGCTACTTGCCACATTTTTGGTCCGTTACCAAAAACACAGTTCCCCCATTGAAATACTTTTGCAAACACGGCAAGAAATTCACTTGTGTTGCATATTTTTTTTTTTTTTTTTTGTCGCATGACCAAGGAAAACGCACTGTAAGGCTCCATTCACACATAGGCGATTTTCAATCGCGGGTAGAATTGCTGCAAAATACGAGAAGCGTTTTTGCAATGCCATTTATTTTTAAACCCAGTGCAATTTTGCCGTGATTGTTGCATAAACAAAATCGCATGGCTTTTAGGGTGCCATTAAGAAATGATGGCATCGCAAATGTGCCTCACGTTAGGCCGCAATTCTGGAATCCCGGGCGGAATCGTGGCCATGATTAAAATCGTCTGTGTGAACGAAGCCTTAACGTGGTAAAATCGTTGTAAAATTGCAGGATTTTTGATGGGCATTATCTGCATAAATTTTTTTTTTTTTTTTTTTTAACATCTGCCGTTTTACTCAATTTTTTGGGGAAATAATATTCAGCAGCCGATATATCGATGCATCCCTAGTGAGCAGTGATCGCGTCATTCCGCCGGCAGAACACAATAGCGCTGCGGAAGGGATTTCCTCATCAACACTGAATGTGTAGTTGGGGGTAAATCAAGCTTTTATTTTATTTTTTCCTGCCCCTGGTCGTTGTTTTCACCGTTGGCTCCTCTTCTTCCTCTAGGGCAGGGATATGCAATTAGTGGACCTCCAGCTGTTGCAGGACTACAAGTCCCATGAGGCATAGCAAGACTTTGACAGCCACAAACATGACATCCAGAGGCATGATGGGACTTGTAGTTTTGCAACCACTGGAGGTCCGCTAATTGCATATCCCTGCTCTAGAATGCGGAGATTGCCCTTCTTCTATAGAAATGAAGTCCCGGCATAAGAGTCTGTGGATGCGAGTGTCTCTCACTGCTGGGTACTTGGGGCACCATAGCTGGAAATGAGTCTTATCCCCTAGAGCTCCCTGGTAATGCTCTCCTCTAGCCTTGTAGGTCTGCCTGTGGCACCTGTATAGCGTTGCTGGCTCTGGGTTCTCAGTATGTACACGGCCTGCCTACCTTTCAGTCTTTTTAACATCTCCAGGTATCTATTTTTTTTTCCATCCTCTTTGTTTCATCCTTTCCTCTCTTTTTCTTTCTTTTTCTTTCTCTTTTTCTTTCTTTTTTTTCTTTCTTTCTTTCTTTCTTTCTTTCTTTCTTTTTTTTTTCTTTTTTTTTCTTTTTTCTTTCTTTTTTTTCTTTCTTTCTTTCTTTCTTTCTTTCTTTCTTTCTTTCTTTCTTTCTTTCTTTCTTTCTTTCTTTCTTTCTTTCTTTTTTCTTTCTTTCTTTCTTTCTTTCTTTCTTTCTTTCTTTCTTTCTTTCTTTCTCCTAATCTCTCTCCCCCCCCCCCCCCCCCCCCCTATGTTTGGAGGTCTCGCGGATTGATCATGATCTCCCTGCCCTCCCCTTGTCAGAGTTGGGATCCTTCTCTTCAAACGATACAGAACAAATCTACCGGTAAATCTCTCTCCTCTCAGCGGCCCAGAGCTCTCTGTAGTTGAAAGTCATTGGGCTGCCCTTGCTGGAGATGAGCGCTGTGTGTGCCCTGAATGCATTATGAGCTGCTCGGCTGTGCAGTGGCAGTGCTGCGACTCAACCTCCCCGGGTGCTCCCCCCCCCCCACTGTGTTTGGGGGTCCAGTGCAAACGTGGGGATCTGAGGGTCATCCAGGCTAGTCTTTGTTACAATACATCATTGCGTTTCTGTCCTACAAGACGGCAGGCAGAAGCTATTTAAGATCTAAGATATGCTTGTTAATATAGTAGGAAGGCTACTGAAGATCTGTGCCATTGCTTGGCTTGGAGACCTCGCCTAACCGGTTGCGGTGTAATCCTAGATCACTTCTGTTACACATTTAAGAAGGTATTTAACTCTGTAAGAACCAGTTTACCCCTTTTTGTATGCATGTTGGTAACTGGTGGCTTACAGATGGATGACATGACACCAAGGACCAGCAAAGATGTCAAGAAAGGACCCCTACGTATGTCCTTCAGGTGTTCTGTGACTTGTTTCAGTTTTTCTCTGTGGACATATATACATCATAACTTTTCCATCTTCTGTGTCTGTTTACGAGCATTAGACCAGGGGTAGGCAACCGTAGACCGTTACCATGCCAGTGAACAATAGTGTTCCGAGTGGTGCTCCTTTACCGCTCAGATTGGCGCCGAGTGGTGCTCCTTTACCGCTCAGATTGGCTCCGAGTGGTGCTCCTTTACAGCTCTGGCTCCGAGTGGTGCTCCTTTACAGCTCAGATTGGCTCCGAGTGGTGCTCCTTTACAGCTCAGATTGGCGCCGAGTGGTGCTCCTTTACCGCTCAGATTGGCTCCGAGTGGTGCTCCTTTACAGCTCTGGCTCCGAGTGGTGCTCCTTTACAGCTCAGATTGGCTCCGAGTGGTGCTCCTTTACAGCTCAGATTGGCGCCGAGTGGTGCTCCTTTACAGCTCAGATTGGCGCCGAGTCGCACTCCTTTACAGCTCAGATTGGCGCCGAGTCGCACTCCTTTACAGCTCAGATTGGCCCCATTTCTTGCACATTTATACCTGCTGCTGCTGGCATTTCCACTTGGATTAAGAGTAGGCACGGCTTCTTCATTACCATAGCTACAGGCAAATCTACACTGGTACTGGCAGAAAGCCAATCGCATGTATATCAATGACTTTAAAGGGACCCCTCTGAAAAGTCATGGGTGAGCTGTGGGCATAGTTGGGCAGGCCAGGCTATGTAGTTGACAGTCTGAGTCAATTACACTATGACAGCAGCTCATTGTTTCTAGGGAGTAGAGGGGTCCAGTGAAGGTTTTCACATTCCTCCAAAAGGCTTGTCCCAAGCTTGTGTGCCTTCAAACATTGGGTTGCCTATCCCTGCATAATCCAATCTGTGTCCGCCTTTTTTTTTTTAAGTCTCCCGTCTCTGGTCTGGCCACTGTCATGTAGGATACAGTTTGGAGAAAGATTGTGGTATAAATCCAGCGTCTGGCTGTAGAGTGGAAGCACCGCCAGTTAAAGAAGGACCTTGAGGTTTTATTTTTATTCCTTGTTCTCTAATACTGACCTCCCTGCACATGGTTGTGCTTCTCCTTCACAAATTGGCGCTGCACAACTTGTGTAAACCAGCGAGCGCAACTCAAATATTTGTTCAGTTCAACATGAAATTTGTTAGAAAGCTCATCAGTCACGGTGGCCTGGCCCTTTCTCTAAGTATGGCTTTCTCCACGCAGCATTAATATTTTAATGTGTGTATGATTTGTATCCAGCTACAAGCTGTGAATTATTTTATAGGCACCAGAGCAGATGCCCTTCTCACACTCAATCACAAGCAAACAAATATTTCCCAGCACACTTCCCAGCTAGCCTGCAAAGAAACCAAATTGACCCGGTCTAGCAATTTACGGTAAAAACTGAGGCTTTCATTGCACACTTCAAGGCTCCTCTGTGTACTGCAGGCCCCTAACTCCATCGTTTCGAGAGATTTACAAGTTTGAGCATATATTTACACTCTGTGAATGCTTACAAGACCTGGAAAATGTCCAAGATGGATTCAACCAATGTTGACCACCTACTAGTTGCCTGGCTATCCTGCTTATCCCAATAGGATTTAGTATTTTTGTGTATGAAGCGTCAAGCCTCCAATAGGGCTGGTAGACCTTGTAGCTTACCACAGCTTCAGAAATGAACCAAGGATTGCACCAGATAAAAGGGAAGTCTCCTTTTTGAGGTTGAACGACACCCCGTCATCCAAACCACTTCATGTGGGCCTAGGCCCTAGGGCAGGGATTCTCCCACTACAGCCCTCCAGCTGTTGCGTTACTAAGTGTCCCATGAGGCATTGTAAAACTGTGACATTCACAGACATGACTAGGCATGATGGGAATTTGTGAACAACTGGAGGGCCATAGTTTGAAGACCCCTGCCCTAGGGTGTAGAGAATAAACCTTTTTTAGAGGTGTCATCACTCAATTTAGGAGTAAGTGCCACCCACCGATGCCAGACAAGATAAGTGACCTGTGCCAGAAGACTCAAGATTTTTAGGGTTTTAAATTAAAAAATGTAGTGAATAAAAAGGGCTCATAAAATGCTTGAAGATGAGCTTTAAAACCTGCGTAAGGCCCCTTTCACCCAATAGGTGTGATCAGGTCTGGCTGTCTGTTCCATTCTCCTTTATGGGCAGTTGGATCTAAATGGACTTGTCTATTTTACACCCAGCTACCTCTGGGTATGATCTGGCAGAAAAATGGAAGGGGATCTATTTCCCTCCATCTGGCTGTTGATTGTAAATGACGGTCCGTTTTACATCTGGTTGCCCCTAGAGCATCTGGCCTCAGAGCAGACACAAACCTGACGCCGCGCGGACCCAAACCTGACGCCGCACGGACCTGTCATCTGGCCGCGGACCCAAACCTGACGCCGCACGGACCTGTCATCTGGCCGCGGACCCAAACCTGACGCCGCACGGACCTGTCATCTGGCCGCGGACCCAAACCTGACGCCGCACGGACCTGTCATCTGGCCGCGGACCCAAACCTGACGCCGCACGGACCTGTCATCTGGCCGCGGACCCAAACCTGACGCCGCACGGACCTGTCATCTGGCCGCGGACCCAAACCTGACGCCGCACGGACCTGTCTGTCATCTGGCCGTGGACCCATTCGGATCTAGCCTGTGGGAAGACTGGCATTTGTCTATTCAGAATGGAATGGGGCTGAATTATCTTTCAACCAAAATACCATTCTATAGAAATATAATTTCCTGCTTCTGATTGGTCAGTGCTGGCACAAAGCATTGCTCTGTCCTGGAAGCCCTGTAGAAACGGAGAGCATTGAATCCCGTACCTCTGCATTGGCTGTGTGGGCACTGACAGTTCATCACTCAAGGTGGCAAGTACAGTTGGGGGGGGGGGGGGCTATAGGGCAGTGATGGTGAACCTTGGCACCCCAGATGTTCTGGAACTATGATCAATGATCCTCATGCACTCTGCAGTGTAGCTGAGCATCATGGGAAATGTAGTTCCAAAACATCTGGGGTGCCAAGGTTCCTCATCACTGCTATAGGGTCTTCACCTTATTCATTTTCATTCTGAAAGCAGATTCAAGTTCTATCCCTAAGCAGCCGGGTCAGTTTTTTTTTTTTTTTCAGGTAGCCTATAATATTAGTGCTCCTCACTGCATGTAGCTGGGAACACTTGCTGGAATCTCACAGCGGAGTTCCTCCAATATAAGAAGCCTCCAGGAGAATCGGCTGGCCACCACCCACCTATAATTTAATTTTTTTTTGTTTCCTTTTGCGGTTGCCCTTTAAATGGCAGCACACGTTTTGCTTTGTCTATAGCTGCTTCAGCAGTGATATTATTTTCTCTTTGTGAACGTTTCCAGGTATGGGAGGGACTTGCTGTAAACGTTTTGTTGCATCTCCTTATTGTATTTCAGTATGACGCAATCCTGGATGGGATAGGATCCGCTCTGCTCACCCCATGGGGGAATTTTTTTTTTTTTTTTTGCAGCCGGCACAGCAGAATCCTGGCTAAGGAAATTTGAACGCTCATTTTCCTAATGAAATAGGCCATGAAATAGATCTGCGTGGCGTTTTATGCCAACCTTAGCAAATCAATTAGAGGCTGCGCCAAGCTGCGGCGGCCCCTCCCTCGGAGTGTCCTACACCTGTCAACGCTTTATTACTTCTCATTACTGGGTGAGAGGCACTTAGCAATGCAGAACGCTGGGGCAATAAACTGGAGCTGGTACTGATAAATGGCATTTCTGCCAGTGGTAACGGCGCAAAGGTAACACCGAACCTGACCCAGAGGGGAGGAATTTCAGTACTACGTGTCCCCGACACCGAGCCTCACCCGGGACCTTCACAATAGTTTGTCATGTTGGGAGCATTTTAATGTGATTTGTTACATTTTGTGTTTTTATGGGTCTAAAGAAAGTCAACGTAATCTCCTTCTTAGCTCTGGTAATTACAAGGATTCCGAAGAACATTAAACTGCAATTTTCAGCTGGATTTTATCTTATCCAGCTTAATTTTAACTACCGCTGTGCTGAGCCTGCCTGGCGCATGGGCGCAATAAAGGGAGCTGTGATTGTACATTTTTCTTTTCACCTTTTGAAAATTGCTACAGAGTTTCAGCACTAGATATGTCAAAAGATATATATCACTGTACTAAAATATCTATTAATATCACCTTACAGGACTATAGTAACGTATTGGCCCTTGGAGCAACCCTTAGGCCCCTTTTAACACTTGTGCGACTTGTCCTGCGATTGGGGACTTACCCCATGTTTCCCAGTGAGTACCGTTCATATTTGTGCGACTTCAAAGTAGTCCCTGCACTACCTAGTTTCGACTTTGATGCGACTTGAGGTCCATAGACCTCAAGATTACACAGGCATTGGTTCAAGTTGCGTCAAAATCCTGTGACTCCCCCCCCCCCCCCCCCCCCCCCCCCCGGTTTTCCATCGTCTCCTCCCCCCCCCCCCCGGTCTTCCATCGTCTCTCTTCCCCCCCCCCATTAGAAATCAAAAGGAAGAACTCCGGACAGCCGCACACCGGGAAAATAAAATCCAAAGGGTTTATTTAAAAGCAAAAAGACACCACAATCCAAGCACGGCAAAAAGGGGGGTACAGAGCTGACGCGTTTCGCACTGTATTTCAGTGCTTACTCACAGCTGTGACACTCGTGGATGGAGAGGAGGCTCGTTAAGTATGAGGGCGGCTGCTGCACACAGAAGGCATTTTATCTTCATGCATAAAGATAAAAAAAAACTTCTGACTTTACAACCACTTCAATATAAAGCTATTCACATTGCCCTTTACACAATTCAGCTTTTTACTAGCCATGTTGCCTATTTGCCATTGGATTGGAGGTTGTTTAAAGCTGGTCGGTTTTTTTTTTTTTTTCTCTAGTGTTAATTTGGTAAGTAGCGGCAGTCACGCTGTCGCATACAAACTTTTGGCGGTGATGGCACACTGCGGTTTGCTGTATGTAAATTTTTCAGCATTTTAAGTGTTTAAATCATCTAGTCCCTGTTAATGACAACTGTAGTTGAGACCTAAAATGTTTCCATGTGGGCTGGAAAGCTCCATCGAGGGCCTAGATACCGCGGTCCGGGGATCCCTCTCGCGGCATCTGAAGTGGGCAGCTTGCTGATATCAGACCTGTCTTCTGCTTTGGCCAGTGAATATTATTTGTCTTCTTAGGCAGGAGCCCAGATCTGCAGCCCTGGTGATGAGAACACGACTTGACGTTTTCTGTTTTCAGAGGTCCCCGATTACCTGCGCGCTCAGCGACGGCTTTGCATTGTCACAGTACACTGCGACCTCTATCCTGACACATTCCCTCCATCATCAGAATGGCGCAGGTGCTAATGAATTTTCATCGCTGGTTTAGTTTGTGATGGGCCTTCAGATGTTCCGTCTGGAAATTATACAGAGAAATTTATATGGTATCAAAATTCATTCATTATGTTCTGAGGCTTTCTGGATGGTAAATTGAGCAGAGAATCTGAGATGACTGTTAAAGTCTGAACTCGGCAGGAAGATCTCGCCGTATTTTCCTCAACTAGGACTTCATCAAATGCTCTACAGACACCCAGAGACCTTCTTACCTGACTTCAAAGACTTTCCTTCATTGCCTTTTGTCTGCTGTCAGTGGAGCTGTCCTTTAACCGAGCCTCCTTTTGAGATTTGTTTACAAGTTAAAAACATATATATTTTTATTTTTTTGGCTAGAAATTTACTTGGAACCCGCAAACATAAATTTTTTTTTCTAACGCCCTAGAGAATAAAATGGCTGTCGTTGCAATACTTTGTCGCACTGTATTTGCGCAGCGGTCTTACAATCGCTCTTCCTTCTTTCTTCTTCATTTTTTCTTTTTTCTTTTCTTCTTCGGAAAAAAAATACACTTTTTTTTTTTACTTAAATAAGACAACTTTAGGGCTGCAACTAACAATTATTTTCATAATCGATTAGTTAGCCGATTATTGTTTTGAATAATTGGTTAATAACCTTGAAAAAAAAAAGTGTGTGGTGTTTAATTTAGTTAATATAGTTTTAAAAAAAAAAAAAAAGGGCAATTTATTCTTAAATATCTCTATGTAGTGGTAAATATAAATAACCAACTACAGGGGGTCCCCGACTTACGAACGCCCGACCTACGAACATCCCCTACTTACGAACGGGGCGCTGCGGGGACCCTCCGCCATTTTCTGCCGTTCTGCGCATGCGCGGCCATATGGAGCCTTGGAAAACTTCGGAAATGTCCGTAATTTGCCGCGCATGCGCAGAACAGCATTAGATGGAACGTCGGAAATGTCCGTAATTGTCGGTCTGCGCATGCGCGGCCGACTTGCGTACAATCCCGACATAAGAACAGGCGGGCAGTCCCTAACGAGTTTGTAACTTGGGGGACCCCCTGTATATGGTTAGGGAGCAAAATATTTAATCCACTCTGAGAATAACAGACAGAAGCGATCCTTTTTTTGGCCAATTAGTTGTTGGGCAGATTAAAAAACACAAATTGCTGCAAAAACGCATTACATGCTTTTCTGCAGCTTCTCCATTGGAGTATATTGAACCAAAAAAGCACCGTTTTGCGTTTAAAAAAAAAAGTCCCCGACCCTTTCCAAACAGCAGCGGCTGAAAAAAAGCATAGATGTGAACGTGTCCCATAGGAAACCATGTAAATAAACTGTAGTGCGTTTCTGCAAAAAGCACCAAAAAAAACTCATAGATGTGAGCAAGGCCTGAGACGTTTAGTAACATAATGGGGGGTTAAAAAAAAAAAGCGATAATTAGCCATTTATAGTACAAAAAAAAAGCAGATAATCACTACTGTAAGGGGTTCATTTTTTTTTTTTTTTTTTCTGTAGAACTGTGAAAGTAATATTTACAGTAGAAATTATTTGCTCTTTGTACTATAAAGGACTCATATATTTTTTTTTTGTTTTTTTTTTTTTTATTTTGTTTTTTTTAACCCCCATTATGTTACTGGCCTAATTAATAGATTATGAAAATTAGTAATCAATTGATTTCATAATCGATTAGTTGTTTCAGCCCTACAGTAAAGTTAGCCCATTTTTTTTTTTTTTTTTTTTTTTTTTTTTTTTAATATAGTGAAAGATAATGTTATGCCGAGTAAATTGATACCCAACATGTCGCACTTCAAAATCGCGCCCGCTTGTGGAATGGCGACAAACTTTTACCCTTAATCTCCATAGGCGACGTTTAAAAAAATTCTACAGGTTTCATGTTTTGAGTTGGAGGAGGTCCAGGACTAGAATTATTGCTCTCGCTCTACCGATTGCGGTGATGCCTCACATGTCTGGTTTGAACACCGTTTTCATATGCGAGTGCTACTCACGTAAGCGTTCACTTCTGCCTGCGAGCTCGGCGGGATGGAGTGCATTTTAAAAAATGTATAGTTTTATTTTTACACTGTTCTTTTAAAAAAAAAATTGTGTCACTTTTCCTATTACAAGGAATGTAAACATCCCTTGTAATAGGGAAAAAAAAAGCATGACAGGTCCTCTTAAATATGTGATGTGGGGTCAAAAAGACCTCAGATCTCATATTTACACTAAAATTCAAAAAAAAAAAAAACTCTCGTCTCTCCATACAAGGGAAAGGATAACATCCGTTTGCTTCTCCTGCCGCTGTGCAAAAGTGATCTCGCTGTGAATCCGCCGCAGAGGCCACTCTTATCGGAAAGCGGACTGCCAGCCGAAGAAGAGGATACAGGGGGTTCCCGACCTACAAACAACTCCTACTTACGAACCGGGCGCTGCGGGGACCCTCTGCCGTTCTGCGCGGACATCGACCGCTCTGCGCATGCACGGTCAGACGGAGCCTCGGAAAATTTCGGAAAGGTCCGTAATTTGCCACGCATGCTCAGAATGGCATTCGACAGAACATTGGAAATGTCCGTAATTGTCGTCCTGTGCATGCGCGGCCAACTTACGAACATTTTTCGATTTACAAACAGGAGGAAAGTCCCTAACGGGTTCGTAACTCGGGGACCCCGTGTACTGGGGTTATTTAACACACCTGATCCCCATTCACACCGAGACCTTGTAATGCTTACGAGTCACATGACACTGGGGAGGGACTTAGGGGTGTACTCACTTTTGTTGCCAGCGGTTTAGACCTTAATGGCTGTGTGTTGAGTTATATTGAGGGGACAGCAAATTTACACTGTTATACAAGCTGTACACTCACTACTTTACATTGTAGAAAAGTGTAATTTCTTCAGTGTTGTCACATGAAAAGATCTAAAATATTTACAAAAATGTGAGGGGTGTACTCACTTTTGTGAGATATTGTATAATTGCTATTATCACATATTGCTTACATGATATTGGTGCATGTTTACGTTCATTTTGGTGGGAGGTATGACGTCATACCTTGTTTGGTGGTGGGTGGTGACTTTCCCTCCTTTGTTCCTGATTGGATGTTTATTTTGATATCTTGCGCAATTGTATTTATTTATCACATGCCTGATGAAGGGGTCCTGCGGCTCCGAAAACGTTGCACTTTCTTGTGTTTTTTTTTTTTTTTTTTTTATGTGATCGTGCTTCAATAAAAAAAGTTTGGACTCGTCTTGAAGATCTGTAGTGTGTTGGCAAATACCGACACTATATTATGCATTTTCCAGTCTCCAGCTGGTGGTTGCTACAGCACCCATTTTATTATTATTATTATTATTATTATTATTATTATTATTATTATTATTAAAAAAAATTCCCAAAATGTGTGCGCTGGGAATATGGATGGTTACATTTAAAAATGTAAGGATGATATTTTATCCCTCCTGATTTTTATTTTTTTTTCTTCCGTTTATAGCTAAATATATTCCATGCGTGTCCAAAAAGAGTAGAGAGTAGAAAAGCCTGCCCCCTGTTGGCATACTGCAGAGAAACGCCTTTGCTCCCTGTGTGGAAGTAGTGGTCTCTTTTCAGGGGTCTGATGCCCCCTACTGGGATGGAGCTAGGACTCTCCAGTCAGGAAGGGGGGGCTCTGACTGATGTGTGGGGGTGCTTGTCACTTTTTTTTTTTTTTTATAATATACTTGTTTGATCTGCCTTCTCAAACGATATGATCTCCCATTTCTTTTCTCTCTTTTGGCATTATTGCAGTCTTTTTCCAATCACTTCTTGGTTCCTATCGGCTTTCCTTGTTCCGGTATCCTCAGATTTCGCCATTTGTGCCACCATAGAGGATGTGCTAAGCAGAAGTGTTGGTGTGGACTATGCTGGTTTGGGGAAGGATGGGCTCCTCATTATTCACCTGACCATATATCAGGCCCGACCGGTTGTATACAGCTATGTGCAGTGAGCTGGCTCATTGCCTCTAATTGGCTGTCTTCTTCCTTCGCTATTTCTCTGCTTTATATCAAGCCCAGTGAAATATGATTTAATGAAGCGCCATCCATGGATTGAGCGGTATGTCCTTGGGTACAAATGATTGATCTTTTTTTCTTCTGCTATGAATGGGCCTGTTGACATTTATTTTTTATTTATCTATGTATAATTCGCACCCCAATTTTAGGAGGGAAGTCTAAGGAAAAAAACTTGCATTTTAAATAAAGAACTTTGAAGTACAATTAGGGCCACAGATCAACAATGCACCCTGCTCGGTGCCCATCTGCAGCCTCTAAATTGCCCATCAATGCTCCCTGCTCAGTGCCCATCTGCAGCCTCTAAATTGCCCAACAATGGAGCCTGTTCAGTGCCCATCTGTAGCCTCTAAATTGCCCATCAATGCACCCTGTTCAGTGCCCATCTGCAGCCTCTAAATTGCCCATCAGTGCCCATCTGCAGCCTCACCTTTCCCATCATCGCAGCCTCGCCAGTGTTGGATTATCTCTGCTGTCTCAGAGGGAAGAGGAGGAGCGAGTGCCGCTGAATTACAGAGCCGCGATCTCCTGTGTACCCGGCGATCCGTCGCAGCCACGCCTCCTGGCCACGCTTATGATAGGCAGAACAGTGGCCCTAAGCGGGACTAGTAGGTGTGGCTGTGAGTGACGGAGTGCCGGTTACACAGGAGATCGCGGCTTTATGCAATTCAACGGCGCTCACTTCTCTTCACTCAGACAGCAGGGATCGGTGTATAACACGCATTTTAGGATTTTCCCCCTGATTTTAAGGGGGGGAAAAGTGCGTGTTATACACCAATTTTTAAATCTGGTATATCTTTACATTTGGACACCTTTCACACTGAGGTGGTTTTTAGCGCTAGAAATGGCGCCTGTAAAGCACCTCCCATTAATTTCAGTGTGACTTTTCACACTGGGGTGGTGCGCTTGCGGGACATTGGGAAAAGTCCTACAAGAAGCATCTTTGGGACAGGGTGAGAGCGCGCTGTATTTGGCGCACCCAAAACGCCCTGCCCATTGAAATGAATAGGGAACACAGGCTTTTTAACCCCTTCTTTGGGGTTAAAAGTGCCGCGCTAGTGGCTGAAAATCGCCACTTAAACAGCACTAAAGCGCTGCTAACATGAGCGGCACTTTAGCGCTAATGCAGCCACGTCCCCAGTGGAAAAGGGGTTGTATGTCTGTCTGTCTTGTGTAATGGCAACCTGGCAGTTTTTTCACTCTCGTCCTTCATTCGGTGCTCTTGCCTGGCACCACGGTTATATTTTTAGCGCTGTAAAGACCGGTGGCTTTCCTTGGGAGCGTCCGTTGATGGCTGGTGCGGTGTTTTTTTTTTCTCATTTTTTCAGGTTCCTACGCATCTGCTGTTGGTTTCGGGCTCCGGCCAAGACAGAAAGTCAATGAGACCAGTGCAGGCCGGTAATGCACACTTCAGTGGTGCCAGATTGTGGCCGGTGATGCCTGGAATGATTGTGCATATCGGGACATGTTTGGTTGCTTTGGCTTCCTCTGCCAGTGGCCTGAATGTAATCCATCATACAGTGTGTAGTGATGGTGAGCCTGTGCCAGTCTGATGATCCATCCCTGAGCACTACGGTTCTTGGTCTGCCTTTCCTCTGGAATGTTTGGCGCCCACAAGCTGCCGGATTAATTTTGCAGCATTTGCTGAAGTCTGAGAGACTACAAAGAGAGCTTTTATGGACTGAGAGAGTCTTCGTGGTTCTTGGGTGTCCCCGATCACTTTGCGGATCACCAAGTACTGGGGCATCTTACAACCCCAACAATGAAAAGATACCAAAAGGACGACTCATGACGATCACTCAAAAAGCTCCCCCAACACTATCAATTCTCCTAAGGTTGGCACTTTGTGTCTGGCCCCTTTCACACCTGTGCGTATTGGAATCATGCCTGCGATTCCAGAATTGTAGCAAAACGCGTGACGCGATGGCGGTGCCATTATTTCTTTAGGTGTCACTAAACCCAGAACCCTGCATTCACTATATCTGGTCTCCCACAGTACACAGAAAATGGAAATGCAATTACTTTAGTAAATATAAACTGCTAAATAACTTTTCTCATTACCAGTATATAGCAGTCTTGTGACTTCTATCAGTGTCTGGTTAAAGCTTGTTGGAGGAGTTTTTTTATTTTCCCCTGATTGTCTTATGAGGCTGCATGACTCCTGACCCTCTGGACAGCGCTGATTGGCCCTGTGCTGATCACATGCACTCTGCCAAAAAGAAAAAAAACCTCTTTAGCAATACACACCAAACTGAGCATGTGCAGCCTGACTCCAAGGCTCTGTTCTATCAGGAGAATGTTAGGTGACGTTAAAAGAAGGGGAGGATCATAGAAAAAAGGAGTAAACGGCCTTTTTACACCATGTGAAGGATTACCCCTTTTAGATCCCACAGTGAGTATACCAAGCATGCTTTAGCCCAGGTTCACACTGAGATGCGGGAATGAAGCTGTGCGAGTTCAGCTGAACTCGCAGGATTTCACTCCCGCATGTCGGTCCTGATTTTGGCCGCGATTTCATAGACATCTGTCCAGGTTTCTGCACAGATGTCAATGTAAATCGCAGCCTGAAATCGCCAAAAAGTAGTACAGAAACTACTTTTTTTTTTTTTTTAATCAGTGCTGCGCCGCAAATGCAGCGTCACACCCATTAGGACAGTGCCATTGCTGGCAATTGCCGCCAATTTCACATGCAATTTGACATGTCAAACGTACCAATGTGAACCAGGGCTTACTGCAGGGGTAGGCAACCTCGGCCCTCCAGCTGTGGTGAAACTACAAGTCCCATAAGACATTGCAAGACCCTGACAATCACAGGTATGACTCCTAGAGGCAGAGGCATGATGGGATTTGTAGTTTCACCACACTTGAAGTGCCGAGGTTGCCTACCCCCGCCTGCATATACAGACCTGATCTTTACTGTTTTGGGTTTAGTAACACTTTTTTTAATGGCACCCCAAACGGCGTGTGATTTGCCATGATTATCGTGCGACAAAACACAAAGTCATGGCAAAACACGCCAAACGCTCTTGGCTCGGTGCCAAAATTTGGTACATGAGCTTCTTTGCCGCATTTTGGAATGGTGCTACTCCCAACAATTCACCACAAAATTGCGCAAAAAGAAGCGTCGCTCAAATGTGAAACGGGCCTAAAACATTTCCCCAGGCCAACATATAACTAGACCTAAAATGACATGTATGGAAGCTTTTTAACCTACCAAAGGATCTGTATTTGTCCATCCAATACTGACATTGACAAAGTTCTCCCACATGCCAGGACAGATCAGAGCGATTCAAAGATGTCACATCACCAATTAGAATTAATTTGGATCCGTCCCGGAAGATGACCACTGCTTTCATATAACTGGACCCCCTGCATCAGCTCCATGGACAGTGAAAGCCAATCATCCAATGAGATAGGGGAGGGGGGAGTTTATGGTTTTAGTTCAATTCCTTTGTGAAAAGGTTATCTTTCACTTTAAGATCAAAATTTACTACAGGTTGTATGAAAAGGTAATTTGATGGTACCATATTGTAGGGCCCGTCCGCACCAGGTGCGCCAAGCTGCATTCATTTGCACTGATCAACGCAAAGGACACGTAGAGAACGACGACTCTGTATTCAGCATGTTTGTGCCCTATGATTGCACTGCATAAAAATGCAGCATGTTAACTAAAGCCGTGTACAATGTGTTGCAGCATGTCGGCACATAGCAATGTACTGCTCTACATCATACAAGGAAGTGTTAAAAGAGAAGTGCACAGATTTTTTGCCCCTTTCCCTGTGATCTTATTTAAAGCAGAGCAACACCCGTTTTTAAAACCTATAATAAAAAAAAAAAATACTCAACTTCCTCGATCCGAAACGGCAGTTTTTATTTATTTTTTTACTTACCTTTAGTTGTTCTTCTTCTTCTTTGCATCCATCGCTTCCTGGTCCCTCGAATATGGGCGGGGCTATTACATAATATCCCCTAGCCCGCACTGTCTCCTGGCAGCTTGTGTCATAGCTCCCAGGAGTCAGTGCGGCTGCCTGGCCCGAGATTGCGCGAGACTTCGAACCGAACGCGACGTCATCACGGCGCTGCTGACGGCGCTCCTATGAACGGTGTACTGCACATGCGCGAGATTAGAGAGACGTGAATGAAATCCAGGAAGACAATGCCATGGAGTATTCAAATGCCCACACGCAAGATGGGGGATGAAGCCGAAAATGTATATAAGTGTTTTTTAGACATAAAATCCAAACGGCCAAAGTCAGACAGACAGGACAGGTGAGCTAATGATTTACAAATCATTTTATTAAGCAATCCCCATTAAAAAAAAAAACGTCAGGGGCAGTGTAGCTCCGCTTTAAGCTGCCCATACATTTATACAAATTTTCTAGTTCAATTTTAGATTTACCAAAACCATATAATATGGCGGTCAAACCCCAAAGCCCTTGCGCTACATAGTTGAAGGTAAATCCTAAAGGAAATTGAATAAGAAAATTGTATAGTGAATGGCCAGCCTTTAAAGAGGTTGTAAAGGTTAGTCTTTTATTTTCTAAATGAGTTCCTTTAAGCTAGTGCATTGTTGGTTCACTTACCTTTTTTTCCTTTTGATTTTTTTTCCCTTCTAAATGTTTTTTTTTTTTTTTTTTGTTTTCTTTGTCTGAATTTCACACTTCCTGTTCCTCCTCAGTAAGCTGTTCTGGCTGACTAAACACCGCTCAGATGATGGTGTGAAGTTTACTGAGGAGAAACTGGAAGTGAGAAATTCAGACAAAGAAAAAAAACATTTAGAAGGGAAATCGAAGGAAAAGGTAAGTGAAGCAACAATGCACTAGCATAAAGGAACCTATTTAGAAAATAAAAAACAAACCTTTACAACCCCTTTAAAGTATAACTAAAGGTAAAAACCTTAATTTTTTTTAAGCGATTAGAGATTAGACCCCCCTGTCAGTTTTTATTGCGGTCTGTGCCCCCATTAGGGAAATCCCCCCTCTCTATTTGTCCTGTATACCGCATTGATCATTGAAAGTAAAAGAAAATCCCCCAAATTTTGGGTTGTACCCAGAAAAGTAATGGAGAAGTCTTCCAATGGGGACACTAGTTCAGGTGACTTGGGGGACCCCAAGGAATTCCCTTACTTTGCAGGGATTTCCTCTCACTTCCGGTTTGGCTATGGGAAAGGAGGAGAAGGGAAATCTCCCCAATTGGGACACACGTGGCAGAAACAAAACGAAAATCTAAAGGCCCATACACACGATCAGACTTTTTGACAACAAACATGCAAATTACCTGTTTTTAAGGAAAAATCCGATTGTGTGTACGCTCCATTGGACAAACTTTTTTTCGGTTTTCATCGGACAAATGTTCGCTGTGCTAACAGACTTTCCGGCAACAAAAGTCCCATGGTGCAAAATCCTATCGTGAGGACTAAAGTCCTATGGACTTGTGTACAAAGTACAAACACGCATGCTCAGAACCAATGCAAAAGGTCAGACAACAATACAGAAGTTGACCAAAGGGTGGCGGTAAAGAGCTGAAAAACCCACGTGATTTGGTGAAAGTTGGCTGAAAAAGTCCTGCCGTGTGTATGCAATACAAGTTCACAGCCGACGCCCTTTGGACAGAAATCCACGGAAAAGTGTGTTTGAAGTCCGATCACGTGTATGAGGCTTAGCACGGGTTATAACTATCTTTTACTGATAGTGATCTCGAAATGTGCGCCGCATGGGATTCGCAGGTGTGCCGTGGGAGTTTTGAAAAATATATAAAAAATTGCTAGCGTTTTATAACCTTGAACATATCGAAAAATTTTATGTTAAATCAATGTCACACAAAAGTAAAAAAAAAAAAAAAAAAAAAAGTAACGTATAAAAACGCAATCAGTCTGTCATTCGTTGGTTCCTTTCGTAATGGAAAAACTCGGGAGAACTCTATCGCTTTCATTATATATAAATATTATATTTAAAAATAGAGACCGTTCCAACTTTGCTTGGGCTGCATTCACACTACAGTATTTTTAATTGCTGGCTTATCTGCCCGCGATTTGACAGCGCCGAAACAACGTGTGACCCGCATTCGAGATGCCATTCATTTGAATGACACCTCAAATTGCGGTGAGGGTCTGCCGCAATTGTCGCACGATAAATCATGCTGCAACCCGCATCGCTGGACGCGTGTTGCCCAAAAATAGCTCCTGAACTATTTTTGGGCGCTTTGCGTCCCACCGCAATTTTATTGCGCGACAGTTGCGGCAGACCCTCACCGCAATTTGAGGTGTCATTCAAACGAATAGCATCTCGAATGTAAATCCTGTGTTTTTTGTCTTTCACACCTCGGTGCTGGCAAATTTTGCCTGCGATTCAAAACGCTGTTGTGTGAATGCAGCCTTATAAATAAAGTTTGTTCATTGTTTAGCGATTCTTCACCACAAAAATTGTTAAATCTTTTCAAGTGTGCTGTGCACATATTTTTAGAGCTTCTTTCTTTTTCTTTTTCTTCTTTTTTTTGTGTGCCACAAGACTAAGTTTGAGAAACCCTGCCTTAATCCCATTAAAAAAAAAAAAAAAAAAAAAAAAAGTTTTGCCTATAGTTCTATTGTAACCTAACCCACCCTACCCACCGGTTCATGCTTTCCTGGATCTGACAACTCTTTCTAGTGATTGTCTGTATCCAGGCTGATCATTATAGCCCCATAAACTTCTATGTGTCTTGATTAAAGCAAAACTGTACTCGCCTTGGATCCAGAGATGCGGCTTCCTGGAGCTGGGCGAGGGTGGCATAATGCCTGTGCATGCGCTGGAGTGCAGTTGTTTTTTTGCTAAATGCAAAACTGACTGTATAGGGTGGACAGGCGGGTAAGCAACTTTAATGCAGATGAGACAAATTATGTGTTTTCTGCATGAAAAATCGTGCCCCTTTGCCCTTTTTTCTTTTTCTTTTTCTTTTTCTTTCTCTCTTTCTCTTTCTCTCTGTCTCTGTCTGTCTCTTTCTTTCTTTCTTTCTTTCTTTCTTTCTTTCTTTCTTTCTTTCTTTCTTTCCCCACACTTTATAGAATGGGATCTGCTGTAGAGGAATTCCATCCTTGTGATTTTAGGATGCTTTGATGTCCCATTCAGAATGGAGCCTGACACCTTTCCTCTAATACAGTTTGAATTATACAATGTGTAGCCTGTTGAGGTCCCATAAAGTTCTAAGAACTGGAGGCCTGCTGGCAAATGTTATGAAGAGCGTGCGGAGTGTTGTGTGTTTTTTGGGTATTTTCTATGAGAATTCTTCCCGGGCTCAGCGGAGAACGCTCGGACCGTGTGAGCCGGGGATTAAGTATGTTTATGATGTGGATGGCGTTGAACCTCACATGTGACCCGGCTTACAAAGCATGTGCTCTGAATGCCAACATACACTGGCACCGCTATGTAGGTCATGAGGGAAAGATTTATACTCGGAGTGAATTAAAACTGCAAATCCCAATCTTGCCCCTCCATTTTTCAGCTTAAAAGCCGCAACTGAAATACGTGATTTGTGGGACAGAACTTCTGATTTGTAAAGTAATAAAAACCTGATGAATGTTAGCTGCCCAGTTTCTCCACCTTTTTACACTTATTTGGATCTTTCACCTTGTACTGCTGTGTGGCCCCTTTTAGTGAAACTAAATAACATTCGCTGTTTTTTTTTTTTCATCAAAAATTGCTGCACAAATGTGTGACATAAAATATTACAACGGCCGTCGTTTTAGTCTCCAGGGTCTCTGCTAAAGTGTGTGTGGTGCGGGGAGGGGGGGTTCTAAGTAATTTTCTAGCATAAAATACTATACTTGTAAGCAACAAATGTCAGCAAAAGGCTTAGTCTTTAAGTGGTTAAACTGACCTCATTTGCAGACCGAAGTTTATCTCTTTGATCTAACACGGTACGAAAAATCGGTCATTTCGACATTTTGATCGTTTTTCGGCCAGTTAATGGGCACAAAATCGATAATCGTTGAGACGTTTTTTGAGCCGAAAAAACGAAGGACAAGCTTAGAAATTTTCTACCGAACGATAAATTAAGGCTTCCCGACCGCACTGTTCACAACCACCTGTGATTTCCAGCTGCAGGAATGTGCTGCCTTGTAGATCAAGTAAACGAGGCCTTGCAGCAATGAACCCTTTTAATTCAGAGTTTAAATTTGAATATAATAGATCTAATATAAATATAATAATAATATAATATATCTAATATAAATTTCTTCAGTGGTCACAAAGATTTTCAGCTTGCGAGCCTCAAATGTCTTTGCATACTCAGATATGCTAGCTGTGACATCACTGTGCTGTACAGAGCTGTGGGAGGGACTCAACAGGCTCCACCCACTACAGGCTGTCTGGAGAAAACTACAGGAGGGGGTGGATACAAGACCAGTCACCATGCACAAGAAGAGAGCAGCAGTGATTGGTCTGTAATTTAGGGTTCCTGCACAGAACTTGAACAAATACACACAGCACACCAAGATTCAAGGAACAATACGTGTCTCTTGTATTTAGTCTTTATGGCTTATGCTGCTGGAGTTGAGCTTTAAGCATCTTTTTTTTGCAAATGTAAAGGGTCTTTGTGCCCTCCCATGGCAGATTTTTGCATAAGCCTATATATGATCCTTTTTGTGCTTGGGTTTAAGGGGTGTGTAATAATTTGCAGACGGGGGTAACTTTCTATGTAGTCAAGTAATGTTTGTAGACCTTTTTACTAACCTTGCCTGTTTTTTTTTTTTTTTCTCTTACCAGGCTCTCGCCGCCAATGCTGCAACAGGATTCGCCATGACTGAGCCTCAGGTGGCCATGTTCTGCGGGAAATTAAACATGCACGTCAATGTTCAAACCAGCAAATGGGAATCGGACCCCTCTGGGACCAAAAGCTGTATCCAGAAAGAGGACGAGATTCTGGAGTACTGCCAAGAGGTGAGTGCCTTGATGGATGGGAACCCCTATATCCACCATGTACAGCATATAGTCATCTAGTGGCGTGCCAGGCAGCAGAAACGCAAAGTTGCCAAAAGAAGGCATCACGTGAGCTGTGCAATGTTACCCATGGGATTCTGGACGGGGTTTACTGCACAAGCGTGTATAGGCCCCAAAACACCCTGAAGCCTGATGCCTGAAGTCACTTTAGTAGGCAAGGACTTTGATGTCCACCCTACATGAAGAAAAAGAGAAAAAGTATGTTTATGTGTTTTTTAAAGCTGAACTCCAGCAAATCAAATGCATATATGGGGGTTGTTTTACCTGCCCAAGGATTTGTATCTTTCCACCCATTTCTGGAGATCAGAGGACACTTCATTGAGCACAAGGGACACTTCTCATTGATTGTGCGTATAGTCCTTTGTGCTGTTTTTTTATTTATTTTTTTTATCATGCATTGATTTATCAGACGTATGCTCGAAATTTCTTTCAATATGTCTTAAGACAGCAGCAGTCACACTTCTGAAATTGTTGTATATGCATTTTAGTGTCATGTAATAACATGTAGTATCCTATGTAAGGTAGTGAGTCACAGGAATACTCAAAGTGAATGAAAAAGAGGGATAGTAAAAGAAGGTAGAGGTCACTGCAGTAGCTCATTTACCTGGTCATGGTGGGTCCTCCTGAAGGTGCCACAGCTCCCATACCTTGTCATGGGCATCCAGTCTGTCCTGCATCCTGGCCATCCTCTTCTTCTTCATCAGCGCGTGTTTTTTTTTTGTTTTGTTTTTTTATTGAATAAGCTTGGATTTTAAAAGTACACTTAGGCCCCTTTCACACTTGTGCGACTTGTCCTGCGACTTGGGACTGCAAAGTCGCATGACAAGTCCTACCCCAAGGTTTCCAAAGAGTACCATTCATATCTGTGAGACTTCAATTCGCACCGACTTCAAAGTAGTCCCTACTACTACTGGTCTGACTTTGATGCGAGTTGAGGTCCATAGACCTCAAGCTTACACAGGAATTCCCTGAAATTGCCTTAAAGCGGAGCTCCACCCTAAAGTGGAACTTCCGCTTATCGGATTCCCCCCCTCCGGTGCCACAATTGGCACCTTTCAGGGGGGGCAGATACCTGTATAATACAGGTATCTGCACCCACTTCTGGACGAGATATCTGGAGATGCCCCGCCCCCCAGCTGGAGATGCCCCGCCCCCCAGCTGGAGATGCCCCGCCCCCCAGCTGGAGATGCCCCGCCCCCCAGCTGGAGATGCCCCGCCCCCCAGCTGGAGATGCCCCGCCCCCCAGCTGGAGATGCCCCGCCCCCCAGCTGGAGATGCCCCGCCCCCCAGCTGGAGATGCCCCGCCCCCCAGCTGGAGATGCCCCGCCCCCCAGCTGGAGATGCCCCGCCCCCCAGCTGGAGATGCCCCGCCCCCCAGCTGGAGATGCCCCGTTGTGTCTTGGGAAACACTATTCTGACAGAGAATGGCAGAGGGGCAGCTGAGAGACGAGCGGTCTCTCGTCACATTCTGCTTACACCGCTGGAACCAGGAACAGGTAAGTGTCCATTTTATTAAAAGTCAGCAGCTGCAGTATTTGTAGCTGCTGACTTTTAATATTTTTGGTGCGGGTGCAGCTCCGCTTTAAAATCAGGGCTGTGAAATCGCGACACTTTCAAGTCGCAACAGTGTGACGGGCCTTAAAATTCAAAGTAAATCTCTTCCAAGAATGAGTGCTTGTACATCCAGCATTTCACTAGTAGAAGCATTATGCTGTCTCCAAATTCAATGTTAAATATAAATTCTGTGTGAAAAGTATGGATTGTTTGGTCGTAGAGCAACATTCAAAGCTCTTGAGTCCATGAAGACTTCTGCTGCACAGCTGGTGATATAAGATGGTAAAATGCCAGACTTTCTCGCCAATACAGAATGCACGTTAAATATACATTTGTAAACCCCCAAAAATGTTTTTGTATATTTGACATGTCTCACTGTATACGATTTTCTTAAAGGCTAAGTCCATATTTTGCAAAAAAGTAATCAATACGGCGCCATTGATCTTATGATCAATGTGCATTCACTAGTTTTTTTTTTTTTTTTGTATTAAAGCCTACAGAGCATTGCACTCGTGATTAGTGCATCATGGGGGCACTGCACAAGCTCTATCAGTGTTTTTATCCCCGTCCTTGGGTACTTGCAGAGGTACTGACCTGGGCGGGTGAAGGGATTGCTGGCATGGCTGTGCACAATCTTTCTACCCCAGTGGCAGATGGGACATGTAGTAATCCCTGTGAATGGATGACATGGCTGTGCGAGTGGAGCAACACACAGCTAAGCTGAATTCAAGCCAACACAAGTGTCTACCAGAATGGGCACACCGAAATTCAGGTGGGGGGTACCAAGAGATTATTTAAGCGAAACATGGACTAAAACCTGGACTTCTATTTTTTGGCAATGTGTTGCATTGTTTCTTGCCTGGAGATTCTGCCAATAACAGAAATTCTTATTGCAGACTGACAACACAAAGCCATTACCTTGCAGTTAGCGGCGGCATTGTCAGCCTTCCCTCCATGAACCTTTTAGTTGGCCATTAGATTGTTAATCAGGTCGGCATTAGATGTGCCCAGGCCTAACGGGCAAGCAAACAAGTACATGAGGGAGCTGGCTGACAACGCCGCTGCTAATTGCGAGGAGAAGTGCTGTTATTGGTATGATCTCCCGGTAAGGAACTTTTACAAGAAGATTACAGATAATGATTTGCTTTCAGTTTTCTCTATAACACTTAGTACTGCTGCAAGCAAGAAACCAGTGAAATATTCTCTTTCTTTCGTGTGATTCGTGGCTCTTATCTCCCATTTCATCTCTCCTGAATTCTGTGTCCCCAATTCTCAGAAATGTCATTTTCAATGTGCAAACCTAAAATTCAGAATGCGCGTGGCCGAAAACTGAAACCGAAATGCACAGTTTAAAATAAATAAATTTAAAAAAAAAAAAAACATTTTTTTTATATAATTGCGTTAAACTTTTTCATTCATATCATGAATTTAAATGACTAAGAATTTATTTTCGGCCATTAATGGCACCTTTTTTTGGCCGGTAGGCTGCTTTCACACTGAGCAGTGCTTTTGCGTTTAAAGTACAAGAAAAGCTCAAGAAGAATGTATTCCTTTTTATAAATCCTTTGTCTTCACACTGGTGCTGCTTGCCGCATTTTTGGTCAGATAAAAAAAACACCTCTCCCCACTGAAATGCATTTGCAAACATGTCAAAAACGCACCCGTGTTGCCATTTTGATGCCGTTTTTGAGTCCTATGACCAATGAAAACGCACTATAAAAATTACAAAATTGAGACAAAATCGCGCATGTTTTACGGGGGCCATTATTGGTATTTCTTTTTTTTTATCTGTCGGCAAAAGGGGAAAAAAAAAAAAAAAAAAAAAAAAACATTTTCGGCTGATATATCTCTACATCCCTAATGTCAGACGTAGGGCCTGTTTATGTCTAGCTTAGACCAGTAGGCTATTGTGTTTTGTAGCCATAGTTATTCATTGCCGGATTTTCTTTCCCATGCAGGTGTACCCCGAATTTAAGATCACCAACGTGGTGGAAGCCAGCCAGCCAGTCAGCATTGATAACTGGTGCAAGAAGGACAAGAAGAATTGCAAAGGCCACAGCCACATCGTAGTGCCCTACAAGTGTCTAGGTGCGTATTTGCTCCCCCATCACCCCTACAAAACTCTGCACAGACCTACAAACCCAGCTCTCCGCCCAATCCAGACGTGACCTGTGAATTCACCCGGCAGTACCTCCTTGGCACGGCGTATTTCCATCCTTGGGATTAGCAGTTGCATTAGAAAGCAGCCACAGTGGTCTGCTGATAACACATCGCATTGTAACCTCCCCCCTCGATTGCCTTGTCTTTGCATTGGAAGCGACGATCCAGTGTGACTGGCGCCCTTCCTTTTTAGAGGGATTTGAAGAAACTGGGGCTGAGGAGATTTGAAGTTGAATCTCCCCATCCTATAATGAAAAATGAAACCCAGAAATAAGATGACCAGTTTCTGCCAGCAGTTAGTTGGCACCATCCTTCTGGTCCCATGCATTGCAGTCCTCTGTGCTAAGCCGTCAATCTTCCAGCCTTGTGTTGGGCCGGCTCCGTGGCCTCGTGAAATTCCAAGACTTTGTTAAATAAATCACATGGCCATATAGCGGTCGCATCAGGATTTATGCAGTCGGTTTGTACGCACGAATGATCGGTGCGCCAAGGTCAGAGCTGTTGGTTAGCAGGAGTCATGTCCGTTAATGATTTATTGAGTGCGAACAGTCACGGTTTTCTGACTATGACTGCAAACAGAGGAAGCCGTTAATTTTGAATTAATTTCTATGCATGTGGCCGTCTTCACTGTATTGAGCAAAGATTTATACCCTCTCTTCAAGAAAGCGCCTATATCAGAAATGATATAGGTGTGTCACCTGCTACCCCCTGCTGTTCTTATTGTGTGAACTTATTTAATTCAATTTAATATCTTGAGAATTTTTGAAACACAAAAAAAAAATACATTTGTATCCTCCTTGTAAGGTGGATAGAAGAATAAATATATATTGGAAATTATATCAAACTCCCTAGTTTTCAAAAAATCAAAACTGTACATTATGAACTTTCATGGAGCAATGTGAGAAAAATATATTTTATTATATTTACATATTAAAAATTCACCACTGGATCTAACCAGAGGATATATGTAGGAATATAATCACTAATAATAATAAAAAATATATATAAATAGAATTTTACTGTATATAAAGTGCCATATAATTTTATATTAAATAGAATTATTTGATACTTTTTAGACCTGAGCATTTATTTTTCTGCTATGAAAATTGTTCTGTGTGGGCAGAGAAGATCCAGTGAGGGGAAAAAATAAAAATATAACCGCTATCGAGGACCATTCTGCTGGCTCCTCAAACTGAACAAAGTTTTGGCCTTAATGGGCTTCTGTGTAATAAATACATTGTGCAATTACGATCTTTCCAGCAACAAACAATTTAGAAGATGCAGGCAACAGCACTCTGAATCGATTTTTCTTTTTTATTTATATATAATTAAAGCGGTTCTGCACTGTTTAGTTTTTTTTTTTTTTTTTGGGGGGGGGGGGGGGGGGTATACAAAGGATGTTTACCTAAATTGGGGGACTCACCTATTCCATCTTCCATCTCGATCGCCCTCCGTTTTCCTCCGATAAGATTCTTTATATTCTTCTTCTCTGCTGGGGGCCATCTTGCCTGTGGGCATGTGAAACCCCACAGGCACTTTAGATGGCCCAGCATGCACCGCCGTTACTGCGCCGAGCTCGCGCGTGCGCAGTAACGGCAAAGTGCAGCTCACGTTCTCCGAAATCTCGCGAGATGTCGGCACATCTGCAAGATGGCCGCACTGTCTCCTGGGATCAATGACACCAGATCCCAGGAGACAGTGCGGCGTGACGAGGATCCCCGCACAGACCCCGCCCACCCCCGCAGAGACTGAGGACAGGAAGTCATCAATTACAAGGTAAGTGAAAAAAAAAAAAAAAAAACACATTTCATTTAGTACTCTTTGCCTGATTTGGAAGGCAAAGAGATTTACTAAATGAAATGTGTGCCGAACCGCTTTAACATATATTAGGGCGGTTACTGATTAAAATGTTTGTGTTCGATTAAACTCTGGTGACTTTGTATCTTATCTAGTTGTCACCCTCCTAGGCTCATAGACAGAGTGAATTTCTTTCCTGCAACCACAGACGGTGTTAACAGGGGAGTCCCTCCCAGAAGGGGGATGCAGAGAAGCTGAAAACGGTGATTGCTGGTGGCAATACCAGCTGCTTGCAATAATCGCATGTAAAATCTGGCAGGCTGGTTGTACCATAGTTGATCGATCAACTTCGGTACATTTAGCCTGCCCATACATGGTTCAGTCCTGCTGAACCGGCCGAGATTTGAACAGTCTGTGGCTGGCTTTAGCAATCATTTTGAGCACTCCCTGATTATTTAATGGTCAAGCACTATGGGGAGTGCAGATTCCATTTGGACTTTTATAAAGTGTGATCTAAATCCCATGTTGACTTTTTTTATTTTATTTGCAGTGGGTGACTTTGTAAGCGATGTACTTTTGGTTCCTGAGAAGTGCAAGTTCTTCCACAAGGAGCAGATGGACCTGTGCGAGAAGGAACAGTACTGGCAGAGCGTGGCTCGAAAGGTAACCAACTGAGTAGAGTGTTTAGGGGTAAGGAAGATCCTTAGAAAAACAAATCTGATCTCTCACAAAGCTATAAGTGGTCGATGGTAAAGGTGTTCTGAACTGTTCAGATTTGCAAATGAAACTGTAAATTGGAATTCAGAAGTATTGCAGGTGTAATATATGATTTACTCTTTTGGTAGAGTTTTTTTATATACCATCGTTGACTTTCAAACAAAAGAGGAACGTTGGTCTCCATTATTTCCGACCTGCCTTATTTGAATGTCTCATGTGCGCAGATATGCCAAAGGGGGGGGGGGGGGCTTACATGCACGCACAATGCTGGTGTTTGGGACTTTGGTACCTGTGGTGATTTAGGTAGTCATGCCAGTGTTTAGAAATATATTCAGTGACTTTTGCTTTAATGCATAGCCAGTCCAGGGAGTACATATTTTAAATTCGATAGCTGTTGCATAATGGTTTGACGCTCTAACCTTGGCTCCCCCCCCCCCCCCCCTCCCCAGGCCTGTGTGACTGAGGTCATGATCCTCCATAGTTACGGGATGCTGCTTCCATGTGGCGCCGGCCAGTTCCGCGGCACAGAGTATGTCTGCTGTCCCCATGCCAAGAAACTGGCAGAGCCTCTGTCTAAAGAAGAAGAGGAGGATGATGAGCAGGAAGAAGAGGAAGATGAGGATGACTATGAAGCATACAAGAGGTTAGTTTTATTTTAACCACTTACCCACTGGGCACTTAAAGCCCCTCCTGCCCAGACCTATTTTTAGCTTTCGGTGCTCTCACACTTTGAATGACAATTACTCAGTCATGCAACACTGTACCCAAATTAATTTTTTTTCTCCTTTTTTTTTCACACAAATAGAGCTTTATTTTGGTGGTATTTAATCACCGCTGGGGTTTTTATTTTTTGCGCTATAAATCAAAAAATACTGAAAATTCAGTAAAAAAAATTCTTTTGTTTTCTATTAAGAGTGTTGGCAGTCCAGCGCTGTGGGCACTATACATCCAGCCCACAGCACTGGTCCCATCTCTCCCCCCCTCTCCGCTTCTCCCCTCTCACTGTACTGATCAGTACAGAGAGGGGAGGGAGCAACCGGCGTCATGACATGACGCCGGTTTGTGTACATGTGATCGCTCCGTCATTTGACTGAGCGATCACGTGGTAAACGGCCGATATCAGCGGCCGTTAACCGTGATGCGCCAGGTCCTCGAGACCCGGTGGTCACGGATGTTCCCGAGTGCGCACCCCAGGGGGCACGCGGGAGCAAGGTTCTACGGACGTCCACCCAGAATAAGCCGACTGCGCTGTAGCCGTCTTTCGGCTATGGCCCGGTCGGCATGTGGTTAATAGGTGTCTTGTAATTCGGTTTCCTTTTTTTAAATTTATGTGTGCTATGCTGTTTTCTAGAGTCATGGACGACAATATGACTTTTTCCATGTTTTTGTGCCTCATACTGCAGCAACCCTCTTTATTTTACCTTTTTTTGTTCCCTTTTTCCCCTAGTGAATTCCCCACTGAAGCTGATGTGGAAGACTTCACAGTCGCAGTGGAGGACGAAGAGGAAGAGGTGGAGAATGAAGATGAGGCTGTAGAAGATCGTGATTATTATTATGACAATTACAAGGATGAGGACGAATATAACGATGAGACACCCACAGAGGTCATCAATGGGCGGACAATGTCTGATAAAGAGATCATTACCGATGTGAAAGGTAAGGTGCAGACTGGTGGCTGACCAAGTTGGCTCTCGTTCTTGTCCAGGAAAAGTGGATATCGTTGTGTTGTCTTCCCAACATTTTGGGACTTTATGAAAGGCTTTAAAAGGACCAGTAATCAAAGAGGTCGTT
The DNA here is from genome assembly GCA_028564925.1 of Lithobates sylvaticus. Classification (NCBI taxonomy): domain Eukaryota; kingdom Metazoa; phylum Chordata; class Amphibia; order Anura; family Ranidae; genus Lithobates; species Lithobates sylvaticus. The sequence goes on along the minus strand of CM053035.1, from coordinate 180,916,360 downwards.
GGGTACAGTTTCCGCTGTGGGCACCACAGTAGAGAGATCACCAAATCGCACTTTAAATCTGAGACCAGCATCCAGTGGCAGCAGTACCTCAGATCTCGCACTAAAGATATACAGCTAAGAGGCTATAGAACAACAGTGCTTAAGCATAGGAAGTGTACTGCTATTTTTTTAGGAGAAATTCCACACTTTTTTCAGGCTACTGTGTAGGCCCAATTGGCATTTCTGGACGCTCCTTATGAGACGGCAAAACTTCAGTTTAAGTTCACGCCCACTTTTTAAAGGGATTTGCCACCTTAACGGCTGAGAATACAGGTGAAAAGTATGTAAGAATTTTCACCTTTCAAGGGGACCTTCATCCTACTCCCCTTTCAATTTTTTTTTTTCTATTCCCCTGCCTACCTCCCAGGTGATGTCTGCACATTTTGAATACTCACCCAGCCCCCAGATCAGCATTGTCCTGCTTGACAGCCTTCTGTCAACAGACACAGCTCGGATCCCCGCTGCCATGTTACTTTTTATGTCATTTAGAGGTCTGAAGGCTCTTTCTGGATCATCTGGCGGGGCCTCGCGATCACACGCCACTGGGCCCGCCCCCCCTCCTTTTTACTCAATGAAGGTTTAAAGGCCTTCCTGGATATGTGATGTGCATATTCCGGGAGGCCCGTCAAGCATTGTGCACGTAGTTTGCCTAGCCAGTTAAGCCCCGGACCAGTTTGCAGCCAAAGGACCAGGCCCCTTTTTGCGATTCGGCACTGCGCCGCTTTAACTGACAATTGCGTGGTCGTGCGACGTGGCTCCCAAACAAAATTGGCGTCCTCCCCCCCCCCCCCCCCCCACAAATGGAGCTTTCTTTTGGTGGTATTTGATCACCTCTGCGGTTTTTTATTTTTTTTACGCTATAAACAAAAATAGAGCGACAATTTTGAGAAAAATTCAATATTTTTTTTTTTTTTTACTTTTTCTATAATAAATATCCCCAAAAATATAAAAAAACATTTTTTTTTCCTCAGTTTAGGCCGATACGTATTCTTCTACATATTTTTTGGTAAAAAATAAATCGCAATTAGCGACTATTGATTGGTTTGCGCAAAAGTTATAGCGTTTACAAAATGGGGGATAGTTTTATAGCATTTTTATTTTTATATATATATATATATATATATATATATATATATATATATATATATATATATATATATATATATATATATATATATATATATATATATATATATTTATATTTATATTTTATTTTATTATATTTTTACTAGTAATGACGATCAGCGATTTTTATCATGACTGCGACATTATGGCGGACATTTTTGGGACCATTGTCATTTATACAGCAATCGGTGCTATTTAAATGCACTGATTCCTGTACATGACACTGGCAGTGAAGGGGTTAACCACTAGGAGGGGTTTAGTGTGTGTGTTTGTTTTTTTTTTTTGTTTTTTTTTACTGTGGTGGGGGGGGGGGGGGGGGGGGGGGTGGCTTGGCGTGCGACATCACTGATCGTCTTTCCTGATGACAGGAAACAGACAATCAGTGACAGTCTCACTAGGAAGCACGGGGAGATGTTTGTTTACACATACCGCTCCCCATTCTTCAGCTCTGTGACCCGATCGCGTGACACCATCGGCGATCGGGTCCGCGGGTGCCACGGTCACTAAGCTCAGGACCAGGTCATGAGCGCGCCTCCGGTGGCGCGCGCGACCCACAGCTGGGCACTTAAAGAGCAACGTACCTGTACGTTGATGTGCCCAGCCGTGCCATTTTGACGACGTAAATGTGCTGGAGTCGGTCCTTAGGGGGCTAGGCAACCTCGGCACTCTGGCTGTGGTGAAACTACAAATCCCGTCATGCCTGTGATTGTCAGGGTCTTGCAATGTCTCATGGGACTTGTAGTTTCCACCAACTGGAGGGCCGAGGTTACCTAGCTAAAAGACATGCATGGATGGTAAGGGCGTGCTCTTTATAAAAACGGAATAAAACAAAAACACTGCCCTATTCTTTTACAGGAAGGGGAGAAGCTTTAACTATAGGATGAAGTTCCACTTTAAAGAATGGATAGAGTTGTGCTAGATTTGACATGAAAGAAAAGATCAAACTGTGTGCTGATCTGTTATAACAAGGTGAAGCAAATGTGCTTGTGTTCCACAGTTGTTCATCAACATTCCCCATGGTAGGTGCTGATTAATAAAGGACTGGTGTAAAGAAAGCTGGAACCAGATTGGGCCAGTGTTCCAGAGCAACCTTTTTGGAGGGTTGGTCCACTTCAAGGTTTCTTATCAGTTTTGGTAAATGCAGTTCTGTGTGACCATTTAATTGGGAGGTTGGAGGTTTGATACGCCTCCTGACCCCCCTGACGTTCACCTTGCACTGTTTGTGACCCGTCTCCTCACAGCTGTCTGCTCTCAAGAAGCCACAACTGGGCCCTGCCGCGCCATGTTTCCTCGCTGGTACTTCAACCCTGAACAGCAAAGGTGTGTCAAGTTTATATATGGCGGCTGCGGTGGCAACAGGAACAATTTTGAGACGAAGGAATATTGCATGGCAGTTTGCAAAGTCATGAGTAAGTCATGGGGTGGTGGCCCCTGGCCCTCCTATCCCTGGAAGCCGGTTCACCAGGTTGATTATGGTGACACCAGCCTTTTCTTTTTAACCTTTTTCACCCCCAGAGTCATCCCATCTTAACATCCATCTAATTGCTCCATAAAAGAAGACCATGTGCTCTGTGCACGGTGGGGTGAGCGGTCCTGAGGACAGAGCAGTATTCAGGTTGGGTCCATCCTGTGTCCCGTTGGCACCCGACCTGAATGATGGTCTGTTCTCAGCAGCCAGCTGCTCCTTCTTTTTATTTTTCAGGTGTGCTTAACATGCTTTTTGGCTATTGTGGCCCTTAACACAGTGCTGGTGCTCCTTGTAAATGGAATAAAAGGGTTAAAGACTCCGACATGTATGCAGTGTCCTTGTGTCTGTTTCTCCTCCCTATTTGCTTTCTGTTTGTGGCCTAATCTTTATAGAATCCTGAACTTGCTTTCCTCTGATCTGCAGCCGGGATTGTTCAGTCTATTCCTAGAAGGTATTAATGGGTTTGCATTCCCACAAGATGTGTAGATTTGATCTGGCAAATTGGTGGCAACACCAGCAAATCTCATGTTGGATTAAATGGCTTTTTCCTAGATCCATTGCAAGGATCTGGATTTGGTGCTAGTCTTTTGCTCTTCTGGCAGAGACCAATGTGCAGGAAGGTACAAGACGTGAGGCACAGTTGGAAAGGCAGGAACCTGGTAAACAAGCTAAAAGGGGAACTAAAATCAGAATTTATATTTGCGGCAGTTGCTATTGGCTAGCAGATCAAGAAGCAATGTCATTTTCAAGAAATGGCTCTTTGTTTCCATGTGCAAAATGGATGTGAATGTGAGTGATTTTTTTATAATTATCAATTGGCTGCTTCACTTGCAGGGTTTTAATGAGGGAAAATTCAGGGTCTGCATACCTTTTTTAGACAGAATTTCCCTTTGGCAGTATCTCATCAAAATGAATTTTCTGTTGCAGGGGATGCCCAAAAATCTGATTGTTTTGTTATGAGAAACCTTTGCGATATGCTTTTGTTATAGCGCTGTTGTCTTGTTTTTTTTTTTTTAGAAAAAAAAAAAAACGCGACTTAATGCAATACCCAATTATTATATAAAAAAAAAAAAAAAAAATTATATATATATATATATATATATATATATATATATATATATATATATATATTTTTTTTTTTTTTTTGGGGGTATTGCATTGTTTGTCGCGTTTTTTTTTTTTTGACAATACAAAGACAAATGCGCTATAACAAAAGCATATCACAAAGGTTTCTCATAACAAAACAATAAAATAAACATATAAAACTGTACCAAATCCGTCATAGCGTTTCAGACTAAAAAGCATCAATGACCAATACCCATGTTTATTATAAGGCATTTGTGTATTATGTACTGACTCATTGGTCATGAAGTCCCCTTATGGAAACCAATAGTGAAAGAGTTATGCCGCATACACACAAGCAGACATTTCGACGGACTAGGTGCAACTGTTTTCCCCACAGACTTTCGGAAGAATACCGACAGACTTTCCGAACGGACTTGGCCACACGCAAGCACACCAAAGTCCGATGGATTCGAACGTGATGACGTACGACCGGACTAGAATAAGGAAGTTTATAGCCAATAGCTGCCCTAGCGTCGGTTTTCGTCCGTTGGACTAGCATATAGACGAACTGATTTTTCGACCGGACTCGAGTCCGTCGTAAAGATTCGAAACATGTTTTAATTCTAAAGTCCGTCTGATTTTTAGACAGCAAAGGTCCGATGAAGCCCACACACGGTCGAATTGTCCAGATTCGTTCCGTCATACCTAGTCCGTCAAAGTCCGCTCATGTGTACGCGGCATTAGTATTTTTTCACCACATGCAGAGTGACATTTTGCACTTTAAATTCCTCTCCCTTGTGACCTTACCATTCCTCCACTTTAGTCCATTTCACGGTCAACCCCTATACCAGTTGCCACCAGAAAAAGCCTTATTTATGCTTTTATTATTATTCTCTTCATCCCGAAGAGGGGCGTCCAACAAGTGGATTATTAGAGTCCACCCACCAGGACCATATTGTCTAAATTTATTCAGACATTCCCCTATGTTTGTAGGTTAATTTTTCCCTTCGCAATGTGAAATTAAGAACAGCACACCACTGTTTGTGTCGGATGTAGACGTAATCCACTTTTGTAATATCAGTTTTTGCACTAAGTATAAGGACTTGTCCACATTGTGAGCATTTCCTCTGAAAGTAAATCTTCTGGGATCACCTCCAAAATGGCAAATTTGGGATCTATTGTGACCCTCGTTGAACAAGGGCAATTCAAAGTTATAAACGCCTTTTTCCCAGTAGTGGTGAAGTTTCGGTCATCGCCGTAACCTATGCATTAGGACCCATTGGCTGTATTCCATCTGGGACATGTTGGCGATTGTGGCCTTTTCCCAAGTATAAAGTTTCGGGAAGTAGTAGGAGAAACCCTGGGCAACACCTCCAGTGCCCGTGTCCATTCCTCATCATCCAGAGACTCCAATTCCCTTTGCCATGAAGTAATACTATTGGTCTGCGTTTGGCCGTTTGTAAGGCAGAATATAAATCTCCTATTAATCCCTCTTTTTGTACAGGATGTAGAAATAGACATAGATAAAATCGTACAAGGGTTATTTTTCAGCTATTGCATTTTGCTATATCAAAGCCAAATTCCCCAAAAGAAATAATGAAAACTCAAATGATTCATTCCACAACCATTTATTCATAGGTCCTTCAGTTTATAGTCCATATAAAAATATTATAGCAATTTGATGGGTTGTGTAACCATAAAATGTCCAACAAATTAAAGCCTCCACAAGGGGATTAGAAGCAAAATCCAGCAGGAGCTCCAGAGTATAAAAGAGAAGAGAGGCGCCTCCAAGTGTAGCAGTGTGGTTACTTTTAATGAAGGTACAACATTTAGCAACTCATGTGGTTGATGATTAAAAGAGGCACATCTAAGTATGCGGGCATCCGGGGTAAAGCTGTCCACATAGACCCTTTCCTGCACCGCCGACTCTTACTGATGTCAGTCTGCAATCGTGACCGGGAAGACTACCCTGCAGTAGCGCGATCTGAAAGCGAGGCTTGAACCGCTCGTGGAAGGCAGCGTGGAAGGGACGGCGTCGCTGGCGGTGAGGACGATGGTCTGTGTGGACAGCTTTACCCCAGATGACTGCATATTAATATGTGCCTCTTTTAATCCTCAACCATGTGAGTTTCTAAATATTGTACCTTCAATAAATGTAACCACATTGCTACACTTAGAGGTGTCTCTCTTCTCTTTTATACTCAGTTGTGACATGACGCTGCTTGTATATCAAGACATTGCTTGTATATCAAGACATTGCTTGTATATCAAGTCAAAATTTATAAAAAAAAAATGTTGCTAGTCTTGCAAAACGCTCTCAAACCAAGGTTTTACTGTAACTCGGTGTGTGTTCATTACATGACGCCTTAGTTACCTTTTTGATGAAAAGAAACAAAAGTTCCCAGTCCTCTATATTACATTGGCATTGCAGTTGGTGAGAGGCCGGTTCCTCCCGCGTCTGGTGACCCCTCACCTGGCTCTCTGCCTGGCTTTGCTGCGACGGATGTTCCTGATACACGGGAGTCATTGTGTGCCATGGAGAAATGTTATGTGATAGGACACCATGTCCAAGCTGTCCTCCCCTGGGAACGTGTATCATTGTATCAGGCAGCGCACACACCACAATCTTCAGTTGTCATGCTTTTCCCACTCCCTAATCTTGCCTTACAGGAGAGAACACAGGGAGGGGGGTGTAGGGGGTAACCAATCGCGTACAGGCCATCATTACTTTGTAACCCAGTTTGATTACATCTGATAATTTATTGGCTGCTGGGGATTACTACACACCAGTTTAATGCGTCACCAAACAGTAATCTGAAATAAATTGATACGTTTTTAATTGTTATATTTTTGAGATGGAGACGTTTTGGGCATCGGTTTGGTTAGCTTAGTCTGCCGCTGTCTTTGTATCGTGGGTCTGTAATGTCCTTTTTTGTGGATTTTATACAATAAAGCAAATTTTTGGCGTGTGGTCAACCTTCCTTCGATATTCTCTGCCACGCCCAGGTCATGAACTGAACTGGCACCCTGTGATTCAGAAAGGGGTTTTACATGTTTCGCACGGGGCAGTGTTTGCTCTTTGATCATAGTCTGGAATTGTGAAGAACCCTCAAACTGAGCATAGAAATGTTTTTTTTTTTTGGATCCTCTAAGGACAGAAATAAACATAAAATTGCAGGTTAGGGTTGCAGAGTTGTTGTTTTGGCTCGCCGTGTAACAATGCTGATATGTATCCAAGGGCTTTTGCTCATGGGTGACTGGCATATTCAGTGCAATTGTTGGTGTATTTGCTGCACTCAGACACGGCCTGTACAGCTTCTGAAATGATTCACTGTGCACTGCTGTCACCGTGTCTATGACCGTAGGCAAAAAAATAAATTAAAACCTTTTCTATTTTATTTTTTTCATACACCTGTATACTCTACTGGTGTTTGCGATAGCATCATATACACGAGTACAGCAGCAGCACACAGCCATTCATGTTAATAGGAGACTGTACACTGCCTGGGCGGAGGAAATATATTGGCGGTTACCCTTAAGCCCCTTTCACACGTGTGCAACTTGACCGCGATTCGCCGACACGATTTCAAGGAATGCCTGTGTAAGTGGCATCGAAATCAGACCAAAGTAGTGCAGGGACTACTTTGAAGTTGGAAGGACTTGAAGTCATACTAATATGAATGGCTGTCATTGGAAATCATGGGGAATGACTTGTCATGCTACTTTGCAGTCCCAAATCGTGGGACAAGTCGGATAAGTGTGAAAGGGGCCTTAATGGGCTCAGTCGCTTGTGTGTAAATGCCTTAAAGTGGTTGTAAAGGCAGCTTTTTTTTATCTTAATGCGTTCTATGCATTAAGAAAAAAAACCTGTGTGTAGCAGCCCCCCTGACACTTACCTGAGGTCCCTCTGTCCAGCGATGTCCACGAGTGTCTCAGCCATCCGAGATTCTCCCTCCTGTTTGGTGAGACGCAGCAGCGCCGTTGGCGGCTGCCGCTGCTGTTAAAAAGGAAGTAAAGCCAATCAATAAAAATAAAAAAAATGCACCCTGCAAGGCAAAGGCATAATGAGCTAGTATGCATAACTTACCTGAGAACTAAGCCCCCGAATCGGTCCTCCATCTTCACCGCTGCCATGTATCCCGGAGTGACTTCCGGGTCTCGCTGCTCCAATGCTGTGATTCGCCGGAGCCGCAATGCCGTCACTCCCGCGCATGCGCACGGGAGCTGCCACGAACGGCATATTGCCGTTGGCAGTGGCGTGCGCCTGCGCGCCACTGTCTACGGCGCATGCGCCGTAGACAGCGGTGCCTGTCTTTTTTGCAAATATCTCCTAAACCGTGTAGGTTTAGGAGATATTTCTTGGACCTACAAGTAAGCCTTAATCTAGGCTTACCTGTAGGGCAAAGTGGTCTGTAAAGGGTTTACAACCACTTTAATCGAAGTCAGCTAGCCAATCAGTAGAGAGAGGGGGTGGGGGCGGGCACCGTGTGTGAATGTACACTGGGAGCTGTGACTCAGCTTGGGTGCCCCATAGCAAGTTGCTTGCTGTGGGGGCACTTAACACGAGGAAGGAGTCGGGGCTACAGAAGAGGGACCCAAGAAGAGGGAGATCCGGGCTGCTCTGTGCAAATCCATTGCAACAGAGCAGGTAAGTATGGAGTCGGGCGGCACAGTAGTGTAGTGGTTAGCACTCTCACCTAGCAGTAAGAAGGGTTGCTGGTTCGAATCCCAACCACGACACTTCCTGCCTGGAGTTTGCATGTTCTCCCTGTGCCTGCATGGGTTTCCTCCGGGTACTCCGGTTTCCTCCCACAATCCAAAGACATGCAGGTAGGTTAATTGGCTTCTGTCCAAAAATTGGCCCTAGTATATGAATGGGGACCTTGGATTGTGGGCTCCTTGAGGGTAGGGACTGATGTGAGTGTGCAATGTACAGGGATGGGGACAATTGTAGACACTCACTCAGGTTGAACTGGATGGACTGATGTCTTTATTCAACCTTACTAACTATGAAACTATGAAACATAACATGTTTTGTAACATCTCGTTTTTTTTGTCCAATTAAAAAAAACAATCACTTTAACATAGTTTAGTGTTTAAGAAACGAGCCCTTCCTGCGCCAGATGAAAAATTCTGCAGCATTGGAGTTGTCCAGTGTGCCTTGTGGATGGTACAGAATGGAGCCCCCCAGATCTACAAGATGCCTTCTTCTTATCCCAACGTAGCACATCCTCCACACTTTTTTGATCTTGCTGTGTGATTGTTGTGAATGAATGGAAGTTGTGCTTTATTTCTTAACCTTCTGCCGCTTTGCTGCCTCTAATGTCCTAATCCACTGTCCAGGCCGGGGATTCATAGATGATGCACAGAACTTTCCTAACTAATGAGTCTTTCTCTTTCCAGTCCCTGCCACCTCTGCTCCACCTGATGATGTGGACATCTATCTAGAGACCCCAGCTGATGACAATGAGCACGCTCGCTTCCAGAAAGCCAAAGAGCAGCTTGAGGTGCGACACCGCAACAGGATGGACCGGGTAAGTCCAGGCCGGTGAGCAGGGAAGGCTGTCAAGCCATATCGGTGTAGCTGTGTTCTAATTCTCCACCTCCTCCGATTAGGCCAAGAAAGAGTGGGAGGAAGCTGAACACCAGGCCAAGAACATGCCAAAAGCTGAGAAACAAACCCTGATGCAAGTAAGTGGCTATCTATTCCATGTTAGAAGGCCAGCATGTATACTTTAAAGAGGAACTGCAGTCTGCTCATATAATTTGCAATAAAAAACTTCTTTGCCATTCTGAAGCTTCCCACCAACTACTTGGCATATTATTTTATATATACTGTGATTCTGTACTTGCCAAATATGCTGCAGAAATCTCCCTCCACTGAGTCTGGCTGCATACATTTTAACTGTGGGCAGCTGAAGCCGCTGCCTGTTCACTTCCTGGATTTACACAGAGGCACACCTCCAGCTCTGCAGCTTTCATTGGCCCTCTTATGACTCACCCCCTCCCTTCCTGGCAAACTCTCATGAGTGAGAGATCTGTGCATGATGTCATAAGCCTAGGCTTTTTACCAGACAAGAAAAGGGAAGTTGGCTGTATAAGGTATTTACTGGCAGAAAAAAAATGTTTTACTATCCAAAGTTAAAACAAGGGCAGAAGATTTAATAGATGGAAAGATGAAAAAGGTCCACTTTAACCAATAAATGATGTATACCTGGTAACTCCATTTCCAGGGATCTTCAGGACACTGCATTGTAATCTAGACTTGCTTAAGGTTGATGTAAACACAAACGTTTAATTTTTAAAATTTTGCTCCTATTTTGATATGTTAAATATACCATTGTAAGTGTCTTACATCTGTTTAGGTGCAAAAAATACCTGGATCCTGACAAATCCTGTGCTGCTCTGTGCACTCCACTGTGTCAAGGGGTATCAGGCCATTGCATACCACTATATAATTTAAAAAAGAATGGAAAAAAGGGTATCACCCTGTCCAGTTCTACCCTTCTGGACCACTGGATGTGGCTAGGTGCTAACTGACAAGCCACAGACTTGTAAACCAGCTTTGAATGGCTCATTCAAAGTGCACATTACCTTTATAGTGCTGCAGCATATTTTTTAATGGGAAATTATTGTTCTACTTTGAAGTGAGCCACTTCCCTTAGTAGTATAGGGAGGGTAACCCTACTGACCAGGACTTTCCAGAAAATAAACTTGCCAGGTATTGAACGCCCTAATAATTTTCACAAATGCACATGAGAGTATAAAGAAGTCTCTTCTAGAGAGGCATAACTGTCTAAGTAACCCACCTACCAAACTTTTGCTCCTGATTTGAAAGAACGCCCAGAAAATAATGTGAGGAAAATGGAGAAGAAGAAAAACAGGCGCTTCATGACAATCCCCAGTGCTGGTCATTTTTTAGCACTGTTTTAAAATGTTTAACCTATGAGTTTCGTCAGCGTCCACTGCAGGTTAAAGAAGTCTCATTAGGAATACAATCTTACCTGCTGGTCTATTGATCCAGGCTTAAAAACTTCCTAGCAGACATAGAGATGTTAAATTCTGTGGAATCCGAGAACAGTTCTGCAGAAAATTACATCTTTATGTCAGATAAAATCGTTTTTGAGCCCTCCCCTGCATGAAGCACAATTTATGGAGCTGAGGCAGCAGTCGGTACCTTCCCCGCTCTTTGTTGTGAGCATGCCTGAGCTCAGTACTGTTTTTTGTGTTTCACAATCTCACTGACACACCCCTCCTGAGCGATTTAGTGAAGGCACTGCTCTCGGGCAAGCACCTGGAGCCAAAGACCACCGCTGTGAATCACAAGTAATTGGGTATTCATGTCCTACTGAACAGTGTGGTCAGACAGCAGTGAGGAGATGGGGGCGCACAGTCAACCACACTAGTTCTGCATCCAGCACACCTATCGGCATAGGACAACACGATCAATGCACTTTGTTCCCTGGGGACAGTAAGAAAATGTTTCTGACATAATTAGTCTGGTTAAAAAAAGACACGCGTCCATCTAGTTCAACCTATAAAAAGAGGAAAAAAAGTTATAATCCCATATACACAATCCTATACCCAAAGTTGATCCAGAGGGAGGCAAATAACCCCAGCAAAGCATGATCTAATTTGCTCCAGCATTGGCAAAAAATTCCTTCCTGTTCCCCCGAGAGGCATTTGGATAATCCCTGGATCAACTTTACCTATCTAAATATATCTAGTTATATTATGTACATTTTAGGAAAGAATCTATGCATTTTTTTTAAAGAAATCTACTGAGCTGGACAGAACCTCCTCCTGAGGGAGTCTATTCCACATTTTCACACTCTTATGCCCCGTACACACGTCAATCCATCAGATTTTTTCCGACGAATGTTGGCTCAAACGTCCAAATGTTAAGAACGCGGTGACATACAACATGTACGACGAGCTGAGAAAAATTTAAGTTCAATAGCCAGTGCTGCTCTTCTGCTTGATTCCGAGCATGCGTGGCACTTTGTGCATCGAAATTGTGGATTTTGCCGTCGGAAAATTTTAGATCCAGCTCTCAAACTTTGTGTCAGAAATTCCAATGGAAAAGGTGCAATGGAGCCTACACACGGTAGGAATTTTTCCGACCAACAAGCTCCGATCGCACATTTTCCGTCGGAAAGTCCGACCGTGTGTACAGGACATTACTGTGAAGAAGCCTTTCTGTATTTGCAGATTAAATCTTTCACCAAATGTAAAGAGTGCCCCCTTGTCCTCTGTGGTGACCATTAAAGTGAATAACTCAACACAAAGTTCACTATCTGGACCCCTTATGTATTTATACATGGTGATCACATCCCCCCTTGATATTCTCTTCTCAAGAAAAAATTAATTCAGTTCCTTTTAATCTTTCATAGCTGAGCTCCTCCAGACCTGATCCACTTGTACTGGGTTCATAATCTGAAGTGTTGGTTTTGTGTTGAGAGTTTCATTATTTATCCTTTCCTTCCATCATGTCCTTCTGCCACCTTTAAAGCCAGTCAAGTGTAATTGTATGTGTTGCTGTGGGTGACTTTGTAATTATTGGAGTCACGGTTAATGAGTATCCGCTATAATGAGGAATGTCAGGCAGTAAAAGCAGCAGCAGCTAATGACATTCACCTGAAAGCTAATGGAATTTTAACCCTGTGCTGGGATGGAGGCTCTGGCATCCTGAATCTTAACGACATTAGTAAGATCTACGTTGTCCTTGTCGGTAATTCACTTGTCTTTCTAGCATTACCAGGCCACAGTGAAGGCCCTAGAGAAGGAGGCGGCACATGAGAAGCAGCAGCTTGTGGAGACCCACTTAGAGCGCGTGGAGGCCATGCTGAATGATAGACGCCGCATTGCCCTGGAGAACTACCTGTCGGCCCTGCAGGCTGAGCCCCCTCGTGTAAGTGACTTATTTTTTTTAAATGGTGTTTTACATAGTAATGCGGGGATAAATTGGCCAAATTAAGGGTTTTTCTTCAATAAGTCTGAGCAGATTTGTACCAAAGAGAAAGCAGAATACAGACTCTTTGAAGTACTATTGGAAACACTTCATTTTATCCATACAGGACTTGGTGACAACGCTTTAGTTAGGAATATTAACCACTTTAGTTAGGTATATTAACCACTTGTCTAGTGATTAAAACAAGCAAACATCTGCTGCAGCTGTGAGCTCGGTAGCAGCTTTAAGAACCAGCGAAGGGATTTCCAATAAAAGTGATCAGGTGGCTCTTTAAAGGGGTTCCTCTCCAAGTTCCCCTATCCCTCCTGTGACTAGTGACCCTGGAAGTGATATGCATTTCATTACTTCCAGGGTCACAGCTTCATTTCTAACTAGTGTAGCTGAGCATGCAGCTATTCAAACCCAATCTGTGCTTGAAGGGCTGCATTGGAGTGCAGGGGAGACATTAAGGGTTAATTGGACCCCCAGTGTCTCCATAAACAGTACCTGTCACCTGCCCATGCTATCGCATAGGGAAATTGTTAGCCCCTTTGTAATGGCAATACATTTTAAAAGAAAAATGAAAGTTAGTCATAAAAAATAAAAATAAATTAAAGCATAAGTAAGGTCGTGTTTTTTTTTTTTATTGGTCTGCCCTGTTGCTAATGAAAAACTTAAAAAAAGATTTTACAAAAAAAAAAAAAAAAAAAAATTAAAGCACCCCGTCATCCTTTCACACACTCGTATAAAGTGCAGTGTTGGGCAAACGTATATACGTAAATATCAGTTGGGCCCCGCGTTGGGTATTGTTGCGAACGTCTGAGTGAGCGCAATAGTTTTAGGGCCATATTTTAAGGTTAACTCTAAACTGATGATCTTTAAAGGTCTGCCTATGGAGAATTTGGGGTTTAATAGTTATTTGCGATTCCAAAAGGAAAAAATAAAAAATGGGTATATGTTGTGTTTGTTCACACTATAAAATAAATTTTGGTGTAATTTTTCTTGAAAATACGCATTTGATAAATAACTGCGCAATTATCGTGAAACAAAAAATTGTAAGTGCCACCATTTTAATCTCTATGGTCTCTGCTTTCAGAAAATATACTGATTTTACAGTAACTTCTAGCAGATTTTACCATGTTTGCAAACAGTGAAAAAAACAGCCTAGTAGGCAAGTGGTAAACCAACATGGCTACCGCCATGTGTGCAAATATATATATAAAATGACACAGTCTACAAAGCAACATATTGGTGAAGTATTTACATTAAGCTTCACACACGCCCACACACCTATATCATTTCTAAAGAAAGATTATGTGTAAAGGAGTATCACCACAACGTCAAATTTATTGTTGATCCATAGCCTCATAATGCAATAAAAGCACATACTTATGTCTGTTGCGCTGGCTGTCAGCTCCACCCCAGAATGAAGCCCTATTTATGGGCATTCCTTTGGGGGGGAGCTAAAGAAGAGCACTGTAGCCTACCTCCCCTCTGCTCCATGTACTGGTTCTCTGTGTTGTGGTCCAAGATTACCCCTCCTCCTATTGTGATGAATGGAGGCACTGGTGTTGTCATCCAAGCTGATTCCTCCCCTACTGTGGTATATAAGGGCACTGTAGCCCCCGTTTAGCCATGTGAAGTTTGAAGAAGTGGTTATACGTCTTAAACATGTGTGTGTAAGTAAAGTTTATTACTTTTTGAACAGAATATTCTTCTATGTTCCTGGATTCCCTATTCAGGTGGTTTTAAACAATCTGGATCTCTTGCAGCCTCATCGTATCCTACAGGCTTTGAAGAAGTATGTTCGTGCCGAGAACAAGGACAAGCTGCACACCATCCGCCATTATGAGCACGTTCTGACTGTGGATCCAGAGAAGGCGGCACAGATGAAGTCCCAGGTAGGAGCTGTGCATGTGGTGTAATGGTGTTTGTGGCAACACTTCTGCTAAGAATATATATTATAGGCGTTCATTATTAGGTGAACAGATTTGAGAAGCTGTAAAGACATAACTGCAATGTACACAGCAGCAGAGGTGCCGGGGCCCTTGATCCAGAGAAAGGCAATCTCTGATTGGTTACTTCTGTTGCGCACGGCTCTGTAGGTTGTCAGGCTCAATGGAGCTGTGAGTATTCATCATACAATGGTGTTAGGAGCCCCGGGGTACTGTGTGCCGCCCTGTGTGTTTGTGTAAGGAGGGTGTAAAATGTCATGCAATGACACCATCGATGGTGTTTCTCACACAGAGAATTACAATGTCAAATCACTAGTCACTAGCATAACCCCTAAATGCGTAAAGAAAAAAACAAACCTTCACTCCTAAACCTAGTTTGGTTTATTTGTAAGTCTGCTAAACCAATTTAATTGAGGCTTCTTAACAGCGATTTTCCAGCAGACTCTTTAGTTTGGGGGAGAAAAAGGCTGTATGTGTACCTAACTGCACACAATACAACCATAAATGATCCTTTTTTTTATATTTCAATAAAAATATTTTACCAGAAAATGCAACTATAAATGAATAAGTAGAATGGGGATTTTGTTGCCATTTTTGTTCTTGGCCTGGGGGGGGGGAATGGCTTTCAGTACACAATGATGTGAGTATACCGAACCAGGGGGTGAGTACATCTGTAAGGTTTGGTTGTTAGGTCATTGTTTAGGTCAAGGATTAGGGTGATTACTTTAAAATTTGGGGTCAAGATTAGAGTTGGGTTTTGAGGAAAGTTTGTTTTTAAAATAGAATTTCAGGCTAAACCTGAATAGACTTAAAAATGCTCTCCCCGCCTCTTTACACCTATGCTGACTAACCTGTGTAAGAAGGATGTACTTACCCATTTTCAACCTGCTCCGTTCACGTGATCCGGCTCCCCGTGTTAGTCGGTATCCACTGCAGGGGAGAGGAGGGAGCGCCAACAACAGATGGGCTGTGACATTATCACTCCCAGGCAATTCCCAGCCATTGTGAAGCCCTCTTCTCCCCTGCTGCAGCTGCCTGGGATCATGTGGCCGGACTGGAGTAGGCCGCAAATAGTCAAGTACACTATTTTGGGACACCTGCCTTTACGCACGCACATGAACTTTAATGGCATCCCAGTCTTAGTCCGTAGGGTTCAATATTGAGTTTGACCACCCTTTACAGCCATAACAGCTTCAACTCTTCTGGGAAGGCCGTCCACAAGGTTTAGGAGTGTGTCTATGGGAATGTTTCACCATTCTTCCAGAAGAGCATTTGTGAGGTCAGGCTTTTTGAGGGCTCACTTTAACCACTTGCCGCCCGCCCACCATCAAATGACGGAGGTGCAGAGCGCCTCTCATTCTGGGAGGACGTCATATGATGGCGCCACAGAATGGCTTCTCTCACGTGCGCCGCGTTCCTAGGATACAGCGTGACCCCGATCTCTGTAAAGAGCCGATCGTACGGCTCTTTCACCATGTGATCGGCTGTGTCCAATCGCAGCCCGTCACATGTAAATGCAGAAGTGCCGTTAATTGGCTCTCTTCGCCTCACACTCAGAGTGTGGGGCGAGGAGAACGGATCAGGGTCATCTCCTCACAAGGGAGACCAGGGCAGGTAATCGGGGCACTGATCATCGGTGCCCTGGTTACAGTGGAGGCCCCAGTCGGTGCCCTGGTTACAGTGGAGGCCCCAGTCGGTGCCCTGGTTACAGTGGAGGCCCCAGTCTATAATATTTACTGACCGAAACAAACTTTTTTTTTTTTTTTACTTTTTTTTTCAAAATTTTTGGCCTTTGTTTAAATTTTTTTTGGTAAAAAAAAAAACAGCAGTGAATAAATACCACCAAAAGAAAGCTCTGTGTGAAGAAAATGATAAAAATGTCATTTGGGTACAGTGTTGTATGACCGCTCGAAGTGTGACAGCACGGAAAGCTGAAAAATGTCCTGGGCAAGAAAGGGGTGAAAGTGCCCGGTATTGAAGTGGTTAATCATTGAGGTGTTATTTTAAGGTTCATGCAGAGGGAATGATGATCTGCAGAATTTACACATATAATCCACTGGAAATGAACAGCAATGAGATAAATGTGCAGGTCTGAACCCCAAAGTCCCTGTGTATTGCACAATGCTATTATGAGGATTAGCAGAGCATTCATGTTCATGGCAGTGCTGGAGAGCGATCGACTGTCCCAGCAGCCCCTCCTGTTTATGAGAAATCCGTTCTTTAGAACAAGGTAATGCCTGCTCTTTGCCCTGGGGAAGGCCTTCCTGGCCTATCACAGCTTCATATTACAAGGCTGGCCTTCTGTATATTTTCCTATATAATGTAAACATGTCAGGTGAGAATTCCTCCGCCTATGTTTGTCTTTGCTCTTTGTATTGCGTACCATGGCTCCCAGTGCTGCAGGTGTTGCATGCCGCTAGCTCCCCCTAGTGGTGCAATTGTCATGACTCCAAAGCAAACTCCATTCGTCTTGAGCATAAAATGGCTGCTAAAGACGTACATTATGACGTTTATCCATTGCAGTCCTGCTATATACCCAGGAAGGTCCCATGCAGATTTCCTTCATCTTCCTGGGGTAACATTACTATCCTCCTCTCTAAGAAAAAAGGCATGGTAGGCGCAAAGGCAGGGTCCCTCTGTTAGACAATCAACTGCAGTAATGATAGTATTAATAGTAAAGTCCGAAAGAGTTCCAGATGGGGGGTCTGTCAGTAGGGCAAGCTGATCCCAGTGCAGACTCTATGGTACATAAAAGATAAAAAGGAAAGGGAAAAAGTCCCTCTAAGTGCAGTAAGACCAATACATTTATTAAACCCAAATAAGTGCCACATTTCCATTGGTAAAAACAAGCACCTCATGAATGTGAAGGTCTGGGGCGCCAAGCTGGAGAGAAGCCAGGAAAAGAACATTGGAGGTTCCACTGTTGATGCACCAGGAACAAGTAAGGAAGTTCCTTGTTCCTGGTGTATCAACAGTGGAACCTCCAATGTTCTTTCCCTGGCTTCTCTCCAGCTTGGCGCCCCAGACCTTCACATTCATGAGGAGCTTGTTTTTACCAATGGAAATGTACGTGGCACTTATTTGTGTTTAATACATTTGTTGGTTTTACTGCACTTGGAGGGGCTTTTTCCTTTGTTTTTATCTTCTAAGCTTGTGCTTTTTTCAGTCAAGGCACCCTTTTAAAATGATGATCAAACCCGAGGCACCCCATTCTAAAATATAAAAAAACTAAACCTACGCCGCAACATCCACACATGCAGGACACCTTATGTTAGTCGATTTATACTTCCAAAGCAAAACAAACCTTTGCAAATTGCTACTGATTAGTATTTTAAAGTGGTAGTAAACTCTCTACTACCACGAGTACCTATAGGTAAGCCTATAAGAAGGCTAACCTGTAGGTACTGTGAATATCTCCTAAACAGTTTAGGAGAAATTCAGAGTGCATGCATCTGAAAACCTCATTGGCGCATGCACTCTGAAGGTCCAGCTTACAGTGCTGGACCTTCAGAGCCGGTACCAGAAACGGCGGCTACAGCACGCATACGTGGGAGTGACGGCATCACGCCCCCAACCACTCATGTAGCCGGAGGCCGTGAACCCAGAAGG
This sequence comes from Lithobates sylvaticus, assembly GCA_028564925.1. Taxonomy (NCBI): domain Eukaryota; kingdom Metazoa; phylum Chordata; class Amphibia; order Anura; family Ranidae; genus Lithobates; species Lithobates sylvaticus. The sequence goes on along the minus strand of CM053035.1, from coordinate 180,898,149 downwards.
AAGACCGGGGGTAGATTTCAGCGGTGACATTGCGGCGCTCGAGGGCTTTGTTCTAAGGTAAGTTTCTTATAGTGTGCTAGTATGCAATGCATACTAGCACAATATGACATTGCCTTATTAACCAATGACCTCTTTGGTTGTTGGGACTCCAGCAGCTGCCAGGTTATAATGGTGCATATTGAAAACCTGTGGCTTTGTTTAAAGTGGAGTTCCATCCATTTTTGTGTTTTATTATTAAGTCGGCAGCTACAAAAAGTGTAGCTGCTGACTTAAACACACACTTACCTGTCCTACAATCCAGTGATGTGGCCGCCAGAACCCTCCGCTCTCTCCCTTGTTTCTCTCCAGCACCGGTATTGCAAGTGTGGGCACCTGGCTGTGACAGCTTGCGGCTTTACAGCCAGGTGCACACTGTGCATGCGTGAGTTGCGCCTCCTCAATTGCCTGGCAATCTTCTGAGACCTGTGACACGTCCCAGAATATTGCAGGGACGGGGAGAGGAGAATAGGAGTAGGTACCTGCTCCATTCCCCCCCAGAAACAAGGGCATGCCAGATGTGGCATGTAAGGGGTAAGAAGTGCTTAAAGCGGTGTTGCCATTAAAAAATAAAGAAATGTAATAGTCAGCAGCTACAAATACTGCAGCTGCTGACTTTTAATAATCGGACACTTACCTGTCCCAGGGTCCAGCAATGCGAGGGATCAAAGCCCAGCTCGTCCCACCGTCCCTCCCCCCTCCACTCGGCGGCGGCATTTTAACTGTGGGCGCCCGGCGGTGGCTTCACAGCCGGGCACCCACTGTGCGAGCGGCTCTGTGAGTGGCCGTGCTATCATCTGGGACCGGTCACGTGTCCCAGATGATTGACAAGAGGGAGGGGGCAGAGCTGAGCCCTTCCTGCGCTGAGGGGAAGTGATGTCGCCAGACCAGGCACTAAAGGAGGCAGACTATGAGGGACCCCCTAAAAACAGCCATTTAGAGGCGAGTTAAAAAAAAAATATTTTTCCAAATGTTTTTTTTGTTTTTCTTTTTTTTTTTTTAGGAACATTAATGATTTTTTTTGGGGGGGGGGGGACTCCACTTTAAAGCAGAACCTTTGGGTGGAACGCCACTTTAACTAAAAGGCAGGCTTCATCCACCTGCTGGCTTGCATACAATTTTATACAAAATTCAGGCAATTTTTAGGCATTTTACCGAGGCACCCCTAAAAAAAAATCTGAAGGCACCCTGGTTGAAAATGCTCATGTAAGTATCCTCATCTCTGTAGATGTTACGGCTCATAACCCACAATGACACTTTCAAGAGCAGATGTAAAAAACAAATTCAGTCCTCATGGGACCTATACAATCTAATCATTTAGCATCCCGACTAGCTTCAGAATCATTAGAGGGGCTATTTAAAATGAAAAGCACATACACAGATCTGTGCACTTCTCATGTAATCGAACCTTCCATACCCGTGAAACAGTATCTGAGTGGAGCAGTGGTGTAACCCTTTGCATGTCTTCCATACCCTTTCAGTGAGGCTGGGTTCACATATATGCCGCATTCGGCTCACAGTAGGGGTCCGGTGCGTTCTGGTTCAGTTTTTTAGGTCCGATTTTCAGCCAGGGCTGAATTCAGCCCTAAAACGCAACAAAAGGCGCACAGACTGCAAAACGCATCCATTGGATGCAGAGAACTTGCATCCAATTTTCAATGGTGTCTTAATCATTAATCAGCCTTAAGGAAATTGATGACACACATACAGCGGCTAGATGCTTAATCAATCGTTGCTCGATGGAAACAGACATTCCCCCCCTAAGTTTTCTGCCCTTCTACAACAGGTTAGGGAAATTGGATCCATGGAATGTTCTACGGCTAGATTGTGCAATATTCTAGTTAAAGTAGAACTATAGGCAAAACTGTTTGTTTTTTTTTTTGTTTTTTTTTCCATTTTGGATAGAGTAGTGGAAGGGTATAACCCCTGTCGGATTTTTTTCGCCATCTGTGTCCCATACGGGAGATTTCCCTATCACTTCCTGTCCTCATAGCCAAACAGGAAGTGAGAAGAAATCCATGTAAATTAAGGGAACCCCCAGCTCATTGGAAAATGTAAACAGGAGAAATGGAGAGGCTGGATCTCCCTAACTGGGACACAGACAGCAATAAAAACTGACAGGTGTTCTAACCCCTCTCCACTCCATCCAAAACTAAAAAAAAAGGTTTTGCCTTTAGTTATAATTTAAATTGAATGCAGTTTGGGATGCCTGGGATGATTATGTAACCTTTCAAGCCCCTTAATCACCTTGAGCTTTTCCACAGTGTGGCCTCTTTCCTTCATCCTCCCTGGGGCTTTGTGGTTTATTTATTCTTATTTATTTATTTTTTTGTATTTTAGCTGTTTTTGTAATATTTTTTTTTTTCTCTTTTGCTAAATATTTTTTATTGGTTTTTGTAATATTTAGCTCTCATACCATGTTACTGGGTTGTAGTAATTTCATGCTTTATGGGATATGATTCTACTTTTTATTTATTTTTTCTTGAATTTTGTCTTGGTACCGAATGCTTTGGCTTCTTACTGTGGCCTTGGAGTGGGTCACCCCATTTGTTATCTTCATTAAGTTTGGAAGTAATGTTCAACTGCTCATAATTGTCACCTATGCAGCCGTATACTGCAGGGGTCTCCAAACTTTTCAAACAAAGGGCCAATTTATAGTTCTTCAGGCTTTAGGAGGGCAAAATTGTGGGCAGAAGATGTCCCGGACCCGGCATCAGTGAGAATAAAGAAGACCTCAGGGTTGGTGGTCAATAGGAGTAGGCGTAGTGTCCCTACTAGTAGGAGGAATAGTATCCAACCATAGTTATTGGTGGAAGAAATGGTTCCCCTCTTTTGGTGTCAGTGGCAGGAATAGTTCCCCCAAGGGGCCGGATAAAGGCTAGCAACGGGCCAAATCAGTTTGGAGACCCCTGGTCTACTGCATTGATTTCTAATACTCGTGGTATATTGCTCTGGATTTTTTATTTTTATTTTTTCCTTTTTATAAAATTTTTAAACATTTTTTTCTTTAAACAGCTATATTAAAAAATATGTGACATCTGATCACATCAGTGTTTTTATAGCATGGCACTGGCAGCACACATCAGCCTGTAAGATGCGCCACACAATACACACTGACTATGCCAAGCTGTCTATCGTAAGTCCCATAGGTTTCTTAAGCTCTGGTAGAGGGCTCTTGGGGCTTGCCAGCTCATAGAAGGGGCCACTTCAGGCACAATCGGGAACGTATGTGGGTATCTGGGGCCTATGTACCGATGTCATTATTTTCCCCAAATTCTGTATGTTTGGCTCTTCACTTGCCTTTTTACAAAGACTAAGACCTGATAATCATCACATGGTGACTTATTGGTGTGCTGCGTTGCAGGTGATGACCCATCTCCATGTAATCGAAGAACGGATGAACCAGAGTCTGTCCCTCCTCTACAAAGTGCCATATGTGGCTGAACAGATCCAGGACGAGATTGGTAATTGTGCTCAGTGTTTCGGGACTTCTCCGTCCAGTGTTTGGGGCGTGAGGCATGTCATACCTTCTATTCTCTTCCCATATAGATGAACTCCTGCAAGAGCAGAAGGCAGACATGGACCAGTTCACATCCTCTTTCTCCGAGTCGCAGGGTGATGTACGGGTGAGCTCTGAGGAAAGCGAGGAATCTCCTGTGAGAGAGGGAAAACCATATCGACCTTTCCAGGTCAAAACATTCCCAGCAATCACCGAATCTGAAGGTATTTTACAGTTTGCGGTGTACTTCAAGTTGGGGCATGCTGGGACTTGTAGCTTCACTGGAACTGGAGAGGATGCAGATGACCTTTATTGTACCCTCCATAATAAAGTGTGTATGTATATATGTATGTGTGTGTGTTTGTGTGTGTGTATATACACACCCACACCCACTCCATTATATATATATATATATATATATATATATATATATATATATATATATATATATATATATATATATATATAATGGTGTGTGTGTGTGTGTGTGTGTGTGTGTGTATATATATATATATATATATTATGTGTGTGTGTGTGTGTGTATATACATATATATATATATATATATATATAGTTTGTGTGTATATATAATTACACACACACACACACACACACACACACACACACACACACACACACACACACACACACACACCCATTATTTATATATATATATATATATATATATATATATATATATATATATATATATATATATATATATATATATATATATATATATATTATATACACACACACACACACACACACACACACACACACACACACACACACACACACACACACACACACACACACACACACACACACACACACACACACACACACACCCCAATATTTATATATATATATATATATACACACACACACACACACACACACACACACACACACCCCATTATTTATATATATATATATATATACACACACACACACACACACACACACACACACACACACACACACACACACGATAATGCTGAAGAGCCCTAACATGCCAGCCTTTTATTTATTACCCTACTGGTGAGAATTATACAGATTCAAGGACTGATTACAGCAATATCCAGACCACATTCCCCCTCTTCCTAGCTTTCATTTTTTTTTTTTTTTTTTAATGAAAGTGGGACAAGAGGAAGTGAGGAGGTGCTGGATTCAATCAATCAGATTTTGATGAGTCACAGTGGCTCTGGTAAGGCTGTGCTCAAATGACTATACAATCTCATGAGTGGCAAACAAAAGATTAAAAAATGTGATATTTGTTCGCCAAAAAAAAAACCCTATAACAGCCAAACTATTTTGTGGGCTTAAAGATCCCCCCTTCAGTCCTACAAAAGTGACATAAAAACATATGAAATCTTATATTGTTTCAATTGTTACCTTATTAGTGTAAAAAAATTCAAAAAGCTAGACAGAATGTTCAGTGGATATCAACTTGTATATAAATATAAAAAAAATAGAAAAATTCATTAAAAAAAAAATAAATCGCATCAAAATACAATAATACAGTGAAGAATTTTCCATTATAATGTAATAGTAATTTATGATAAAAAAAAGAACTGATGATTTTATGTATAATAGAATTCAGTCATTTTTGTTCAAAAATACAAATTAATAGCCATTGAGGTTCGGTTCACATCTATGCAGTTTGTAATTGGTGCATTTTGCTTTGCGTTTGTTGGGCAGATTAAAAAAAAAAACGCAAAATCGCGGTAAAAACACACTATATGCTTTTCTGCAGCTCCTCCATTTGAAGTCTATGTAACACACAAAAAGCACCAATTTGCATTTAAAAAAGTCTGACCCTTTCCAAAAACCCAGCGGCTGAAAAAAGCATAGATGATAGATGGACTGTGGTTTCTGCAAAAAGCACCAAAAAAAGGTGTGAAGCGCGTCTAAATGAATCGGCTCGCGTACTGTGCCACATCCATACTATTAATAGATCTGTATGAGCAAAAGTTTTAAGAGTTAGGACTTTTGAGGCACCACAAAACTAAAGCTCTGTTTCTATAAAAACAATATAGCTTTATTTATACAGAGAGATGAGACCTAAAAAGAAAAAATCTGCCATAAAATGACAAGCAGTATGGCTATTAATACCCCAAACTTAATGCAACTATCATCCTCTTAACTGGAGCACATATACATAACCTGGGGAAAACCTCTCTATACTAACAATCGTTTACTCCTCTTGTGGTTGTGGTTGATGATTCAGCTCAACGCGTTTCCCAGAATTGAAACAGTCCGCTTCTTCAGGAGCTAAAAATTCAGTTTGCCCAAAATGTACCCCCTGTGCTTCCATTGGCTACTGACACCCCTGGGTTTCTGATTTATTTATTTATTTATTTATTTTTTTTAAAGGTGAGAAATTGATCCTGACAATATACAGCAAACGTATGCCAAGAAATATATAGGTTATAAAAACTCAAACGCTTCACCAGTCCATGCGCTGGTCAGAAAAAACGTCCAAGTCCAGCTGGTAATCCTTAATTAAAAGAGAAGAAACACATCTTCTGTAACTAAGGGCGCTGCAGCTCTCTTGTTAATCCACTGGGTGGTGGAATGGGTTCTATGCAAAGAAAGAAAGGAAAAGAGCGCACAGCCGTCCTAGTGCGATACTGTTTATTTCAGCAAATGATAAAAAACAATCCATTGATTGCCTCCATTTTTAACAGAAAATGTGAGTGCAATGTAGTACATAAGCTCTCCCCTCCCAGGTGGCCACTGCAGGGGGTGACAAGTGGACAGGGAACATCTGACCTCCCCAATGCCAGATGGTGGTAGCTCACAAAACGCCCAGTAACCTCTGGCATGTGCTGTAGACCGCGCATGCACTCTGACCAGCCGGCGTCGCACCGCGGTGATCAACCAATGGAAAGCTGATGGGGAAAGGAGACCAGTATGTCAACCTGCAAGGTTGCAATGCTATAAATGGCCTCCTTTTTCAAGAAATATAGGTACAGTGGAATCTCTGATTATGAGCATAATCCGTTCCAGGAGAATGCTCGTAATCCAAAGTACACGGATATCAAAGCAAGTTTCCCCATTAAAGTCAATGGAAACTAAAATAATTTGTTCCTCATTGACTTCAATGGAATGCAATACCGCATGTGGCCAGAGTCGGGGGGGCTCCGGCGAGCCTCAGAAACAGCCGAAAAGGCCTGAGCACACCTCAGCAAACCTTGAAAAGACTTTGTTCCCGAGATTTGCCGAGGTCAGCCGACCTGGCCTCTGGCCTTTCCGTGCATTTCCGAACGGCGCCGATCTGTGACGTTCGGCCCTTCTTGGCTCCGGCGCCCCCCCCCCCACCACAGGCCAAACGCGGTACTGCACACCGCTTTGGCCTGAATCGTGTTCGTTTTGCGAGACAACACTCGCCATCCAAGTTAAGATTTTTAAAATTACAGTGCTCCTATTGCGAAACGCTCGTTAACCGCTTTACTCGCAATCCAAGGTTCCACTGTATATGATCTCCAACATATGTAAGTGTATGATCTCCAACATGTTGATTTTGGTTACTTGAGCGCAAATTGACCCTTTAGCTCCTGAAGAAGCGGATGGTTTCAAATTTGGGAAATGCGTTTAGCTGAATCATCGATCACAACCACTATAAGAGTAAATGATTGTTAGTATAGAGAGGTTTTCCCTCAGGTTACTTTATATGTGCTCCAGTTAGGTGGGTGGCCTTTACATAAAATGCTGGGTCACACCAGGAATTGCACAGGAATGCTTTGCAAGTTCTTGTGCGATTCACATGTGATCCAAGTGCAGTGTGATTTCAGCCCATTTTTTGAATGTGTTTAAATTGTGCCGAACAGCACCAAAAGTAGTGCATGCACTACATTAAAAACGCACAGCAATCAGATTGCGTGGTAGTATTGTGCCTGCGATCTGGTGCAGACAAAGGCACTACGTTTGCAACCTACATTTGGGGTGTCACGTTAACACTGACAACTGCTGCAGATCGCACGTGCAAGGCTTTTTGAACAAGGTGCAGGAAATGCGCACAGAACACACTTATACATACCTGATTGCAGAACCGTGCGAAATGCGCAGGAGGCTGAAACTTGCTGCAGGCCGGTCAGGCAGTATCGGAGGTCATATTCACATACTGTTGTTGAGGACGGCTGAGTGGAGTCTGGATATGCATTTTAAGGTGGATGTTGCCTTTAAATGCAGACTGGTCCTGGCCAAAGGATCTGTATAACTTCAATATGTCAGTAGTTAAAGATGATTTGCAAACCCTGAGTTATAACAATTTTGCTTGAGAATTTTTGGTTTTGTTTTTCTCACTTATATAAGCTAAACTCTGGAAATTAGCCAAAAACTGCTCATTTAGTCTAGTGGTCCTGGTTTAAGGTGGATTACTTACCCGGTCCCTCGGTCCAGCAGACTTCTGTGCTGTTCTTTTATCTGAAGCTCCCCCAGCTTCTTCATGTACAGTGCAGGACTATTAAGTCTGTTTTGTACGTGGAGAGCATGCGACACCAGTCGAAAAGTGCCCTAGAGATGTGGCAGCACTGGACCGGTCACATGGATAGAGGAAAGTCTGCTGGAGCCAGGAATTCTGTAATCCATCTTATCCCTGCACCCTTAGACTACACCAGGGATATGCAATTGGAGGACCTCCAGCTGTTGCAGAACTAAAAGTCCCATGAGGCACAGCAAGACTCTGACAGCCACAAGCATGACACCCAGAGGCATTATGGGACTTGTAGTTTTGCAACAGCTGGAGGTCCGCCAATTGCATATCCCTGGCCTAGACTAACAGTTAACCCTTGCAGTGGCGGGATGCTTCCACTTCAGTGGTTGGTTTTGTCCAATTACTGGAGTTCAGCTTTGAAGGGAGTTTGCGTTCAAAGATTGACGCGAGGCAATTCACTGCATTAAGTTTATCCCTGTTTGTTGATTCATATTACAATGTGATGTTACAATTACCTTGACTCCATGAAGTCAAACATGCGTAGGGAACACAGTTGTGATTTCTGCTGATTTGGTGATGGCATCCTAAATGTACAGCGTAGAAGTGATGTCGGCATTCTTACATCTTGTCCTAGAACATTTATATATATATTTATTTGTACATTTAAAGTGTGTGTATTCTGTGTGTACGTGTCTGTATCCCTTACCCATTTTTATTCACAGCTAGATGTGTGTAGACCTCTGGACCACATTGCACTTTGTGTAGCCCATGTGACCTTCCCCCCTCCATCGCTCTGTCAGTGTGCTCTGTATGTGATGGAAGGGACTCACTCCCACAATGCCGTGCTGCCGCCATCGCTGCCCCCTACACTTACACACATTGTGCTGCATGAACCCTCCTTCCTGCCAGAGCCACTGGAAAGCGTTGACCACATCGGCGTGTCGCAGGGGGCGGGCACTTGACTGAGCTCACACGTGAATCCTAATGCTTCCACAAACCTTTTTTAGTTATTTTTAATCTTTTTTTTTTCTGCTTTTCTATCTTTTTTTTTTTTTCCTTATTCCCCATTTCCTCACCCCTCCCCCCTCTGTCTAGAAGCATCACAGGACTCCTACCTGCCAGTCAGAAAAGGTTGGTTGTTCTCTCGCACTGTCCCCCATCCCATCTGTCACCTCACTTTGGTTTCCATAAGTTACCCTTTTACCGTCTGCTGAAGACAGCAATTCCAATCTTCTTCCACACAATTAAAGGGTCGGCCTGCTGGAAAGTGATATTTCGTTTATAGGTGGAGCTTGGTGGACTGAGGCGCCTGCTTTTGGGTACGCCAGACAAAAATTTTTAACGCTCAACCCTGTGGTGGTCTCACTCGCCTTGGGGTGTCTTCCCTCCTCTTGCTGCTTTCTTGGTTGTAAAGTAAATTGGGAAAATCCAGCAGGAAGAGGGACCCTCATAAATGATGTTCAGACCCTGGAACACAGGTGGAGACCACCCTTAATTTAAGATGTTCAGATCCAGGAACACTCAATCCACCAAATTCTGAATTGTCACCTTCTGCCAAGACTGACCTCTTCCAATCTAATCAATGCTCATGGTGATCACTTGATTCTGGTTCATGGTTCTCTTCGGTGAGTTGCTGACTTCCTCCTGGTGAAGGGGTGTTATTCCTGCTCCCATTTCTCCTGTTATCATCCAATCTCTAACCATCTCTGTATGATTTAGGAGTGGGTAGACCAAGGGTGTGCTTTAATTATTCCTGAGCTGCAGCCATGTGATGAAGTATGAGTACGTAATGCAGCATCCAGGCCACAGGGGGTGTGTGCGCCTCTGTAGCATCTCATGTCCTATCCTGGGTACCCACAATACCAGCTACATCTTGTGTTAGGTTTGAGGTTTAAGTTGGGGTTCAGATATCTAGCATCATATAAGAAATGATGAAAAAAGGAAACCACCGCTTCAGGACAGCCCTCCAAGGCAAATGCTCATCTTCCCTATCAAGGAGCCCCAGGTGCTGGCTGGTACAAACGCAATTGGCAGGTAATAGCAGAAACTCTGGATAGCCGCACACCGGGAAAAATTTAAAATCCTGTGCTTTTAGTTCAATCTTATTTTATTGAGATAGGAAATTGAGAAAGAAAACAATGACATAATAAACACATGTCTTTCAGTAACACATAAACAGGTACATATAAAATTTTGCTACAGTGGTGTCAAACCTTCTAATGGTTTAGGTAATTGTGAGCTTCAGTTGAGTTAATGTGATATACAAGCCTGTATACCTACGGCGTCTATTCTAGGTTATTGAGGGTGCGTGGGCACCACTATCTACTCAGTGAGTGGTGCCCACTCATTACAGGTAGGCTAGGGCTTTTGTATCTATACTGGACACGCTCTTTCCGGGAGGGAAGCTCTGTGTGCGCCACCATTCCGGTCTGATGAGACTAGAGATTGTGGATTAAATATTTGGGTAATACTGCAACTTTTAGTGGGGAAAGGAGAAAAGGAGAGAGAGAGAGGGTGGGGATAGAGGGGACGGGATAGCAAGGAATTTTAGGAATGAAGAGGGAGACATTCCACTCTGGTTACACAGGTGCGCCAGTGCAGTCCTCCATGGCCCATGGAATAAATTCTGAGGAGTATCGAAACATAGACCACGAGGTCCAGGTCTTGGAGAATTGTTCCTCTTTACCCGTTTCCTGTGACAACAGTCGTTCCAAACTGTTTATTCGGTCCACTTCAATTGCCCAGTCCCCCAGGGAAGGCATGCTCGTAGATTTCCAATGTCTGGGTAATACCGTTCTAGCAGCCGCCAAAAAGTGACGCAGAACGTCTTTCTTGACTGACTTAAGCGGTCCCGGGAGCAGAGATAGCAGAGCTACCTCAGGAGAGGGTGTGATTGAGGTCGCCATGAGTCTGCAGTACAGGTCAAGGATCTTTTGCCAGAACTTCCTCACAGGGGGGCATTCCCACCAGATATGGAGTAAGGTTCCTTTGGAGGACAAGCAACGCCAGCAGGTATCTGGGAGCGCTGGGTTTATCCGGTGTAATGTCGAGGGGCATCTGTACCAACGGGTCAACAACTTGAATCCCTTTTCTTGAGCTTTGGAGGCTAAGGATATTTTGTAAGTCAGGATGAAGCACTTTTGCCAGTCTACAGGTGAAATAGAGTGACCCAAGTCTTCTTTCCAGGCCTGTGTGTATGGGGGGAGGTCAGGATTATAGGCCATTTGTATGAGAGAGTATAGTTGAGAGACTACGTGTGTAGGGGGGGTAGCCTGAAGCAGCATGCTCTCCAAGTCCGTTAAGTCGGTAAGTATATCAGGCAGGGATGGGAAGGTGCGAATGAAGGACATCACCTGTTGCCTCTGCAGCCAATGCGTCAAGGCATGAGAAGACGGGTCGGGGGGAACGTCGTGGATCAGAGAAGAGTCTGACCGTAGGACTTGGGCAAGTCGTCTGTGGTCCTTCTTACACCAAGGTCCAAAACTCGTTCCCTGTAGGGCCGGCGGAAAAGCCGGAGTCCCAAACAGTGGAGTCATGGGTCCTTTCAGAGGAGATAGGGTCTTGGAGGAGTTCATTCGGGTCCAGATTTGTATGGTTTGTCGGGTGAGGTCGCTCAGGGGTACCTCTTTCAGAAATTCGTTAGGCGTCCACGGTAAGGCGCAGAGATCAATTGAGTTGATATGGCTCTCTATTTGTACCCATAATTTGGTGGGGGAATGATGGAACCAGTTAAGTATACGAAAATCCTGTGCTTTTATTAAAAAAACTAAAATCACATCAAAACAATCCACAGCAATGGGGGGTACATAAATACTGACGCGTTTCGCACTGGAATCAGTGCTTATTCATAGCTATAAGAAATGATGCCATAGCTAATATATGGTAAACAGAAACTCTACAAAGAAAGATCAGCTGGATCTGGTCTGCGCACCGAGCTTAGGATAAATAGCAACAATATATTGTGCAAGTTCTCCTGTCAGTTGCAATCTCGCAAAGTCAAATTCTCCTGATCACCCATGGAAATGACAGATATTCATCCAATAAGATTCCAGTGCACCCAGCCCTGCAGCTTAGCCATAAAGAGACTATTGTATTAGGATTGTTATACAAAAAAAATAAAAAATTATAGCGATGCACCAAATTTCAGTGGTCAAAATATATCGGGCGAAAATTGAGTCATGTGACTCAAAAACGTAACACACGTGTTTTTATTCATGGGTTTTCAATGCATTTTAACAGGGAGGTGCATTTTATTTTATTCTTTTTATACAATCTTTTTTTTTTTTTTTAATTGAAATTTTAAGAAATGAGAACAACTAACGATCCCAAGCGGGGTATATAAACATAAAGTGTATATGGCACAGCTTTAATAATGCACATTAAAAGCATATTTGATCGTAGAAATTGTCGAACATCAACAACCCTCCGGTGAACGCGGGGGTTAACATAGAGTAAATGAGCTTAAGCACTCAGGGGTTGAGGCGTGGGATAGTCCACAAAATTTTTTGAAAAATAAGACTAAAATCGCGGTCTTACAGACAAAGAACAAAAATAGAAAAAACACAGAAAAATGAGATGAGAGCGAGGGAAAGAATATATGGTGAAGAGGGACACAAGAAATAAGGAGAGACAGAGAAAGAAAAGGGGTGCAGAGCAGGAAGCTTGGGTAGGAAAGTGTTCCCCCAGGTCGGGGGGGGGGTGGAGGAGGTCAATTAGCACGGCCTAGGCTGGTCGGGTGCAGAGAGGGGAGAGTGTAGGACCACTGTGCCGTGGTCCCCACACCTTGAGGAACTTGTCATGGGAATCATGGAGAATGCTAGACATCTTCTCATTGATCATGAGTCGTTGGGGTGCTCTTCACCTCCGCAAACGAGACAGCCGGTTTCTTCCAGGCTATTGTATGAATCCCGCTAGGCGAGGGCAGAACCACCAGATATGAAGTTCGTCTCCACGCTGACTATTTTTGGTGCCGATTTAGAGTAGGTTGGGCACCTTCTGTAGCAGTGTTGTAGCACATCCCACTGCAGAGTTCATAGGATAGGGATGTCTGGTGCCACCTTCTACAGGGCCCAGTCTGCTGTCTTTTCCTGGAAAAGCATGGGTACCTAGGAAGCTAAAATGACTGATAAGACAGTCCGTAAAGAAGGTGGAACCACAGTGGATGGGAAGGTATCGGGCCTCTACATATTGAACAGCGACAGGATAGATTTGAATTGAGTGATAAGAGGCCAAGTTGCTGCATTACTGCTGAGAGGCTCCGTCTCGCACATGGCTGCTCCTCCAGGGAAAATTTTGTGTATTTTGTCCATTTCTGAATACACCAGACTTCTGACAGCTCTTCTGTCTACCCAGGATCCGGAATGGCTGATAAGCCTCTAATTGGAGCCGAAGAGAAAATTCTCAACAGCAAGAGCAAAGCCGACAAGAAAGTGGTGAGTTTCCTCCGTGCTGGACTATGACTCCTGTATAAGGTTTTAGCCTTCTGTGTATTAGGGCTTATTGGAATACACAAAGTACCCAAACCGCAAAAACATTGGTTATGTTTTCTGAGATCCGGTACTCAGGCTGGGGGGTCCAACTCCCCCTGGTAGAAATCCAAGGCAAGTCTTTAAGCCAGCCACCCGGTAACTCCTATAAATGTTCTTTTATTAGCGACGACATGTAAAACCAGATCGGTGTTAACGCGTTTCGGCTATTGCAGCCTTCCTCATATCTTTGAGTAAGGCTGTAATAGCTGAAACACGTTAGAACTGATCTTGTTTTACATGATGTAGCCAATAAAGATAATTTTATAGGAGTTACCGGGTGGCTGGCTGGCTTAAATTTTTACCTAGGCTTTATTAGAACCACGATCGGATCACTGTGCTGGATAGGCGAATAGATGGGCTAGTTCTCTCCATTAGGATTAAAAGTGAGCCAGTGGGATAATAGTACAGAGAATAGTAGGCTTACAGATGTATTTCTTAAACCCTTTGCAGTGCATCAGATATTGGAGCAGATGTTTTTTCTGTGGATTTCTGTTCAGTCATTCCTTTGGCGGGAAGTTGGAAGCCTCTGGTGGGCCCCCCATCGGCCTAAATGGCTGATATAATGCATAGTAGGGCTCATACAATGTGGTTGGTTTACTAAAGACAAATGTACTGTGCACTGCAAGTGTACTTGCTCCAGAGCTTAGTAAATGCGGTAAAGCTTCACTTTGCAAAAAATACCCAATCGCATGCAAGGAAAATAAAACTGCCATTTTGCTTGCACATGATTGGATGATATAAATCAGCAGAGCTTCCCCCTCAGATCTAGAGCAAATGCACTTCCAGTGCACAGTATATTTGCCTTTAGTAAATCAACCCGAGTGTGTTCTTTTACCAGTGAGGGACCTCCTATTTATTTCTGTATAGCACCAAAAGCACATCAAACTCCAGTTCAGAGTGTTCCGTTTCCCGTCTTCTCTCTATTTACGTATCTGTGTTTTTGTTACAGATGATTGATGAGACTTTGGACGTTAAGGAAATGATCTTCAACGCAGAGAGAGTCAGCGGTTTGGCGGATGAGCCCGTATGTAGAAATGATCGCTTTTCTTCCTTCAGGCAGATGAGTCACTGGGAAGCGGCATTTGTATACCAGAATGCCCCTGGGTGGTGGGAGCAGCTTTGTATTGAGATGGGGGGCCTCAAGTGTGTCCCTTTTTTCTCTGTGCCTAGGTTTGCCCCACATGTAACATACATGAAAAGAGTAGGGGAATGGGACTTTAAAGGTACAACATAGAAAGCAACACAAAACTTTAATATAAAAATATACAAATCATTTATTTAGAAAAGCAAGATAAAAGTAAGGAGTGCGGTTGCAATCACGGTCACGGGTATAAACGCATATCACATGTCCCTGACAGATGAGAGCACTGCAATCACATACAAAATATTCCCACGTCCAAAAATGTCAACATGTTTCGATGTGACGGCTTCCTCAGGAAAAAGGACGAGGATATTCAATTGATAAATATTAAGACAGCAAAATATTGTGTGTGTATATGTGATTGCAGTGCTCTCATCTGTCAGGGACATGTGATATGCGTTTATACCCATGACCGTGATTGCAACCGCACTCCTTACTTTTATCTTGCTTTTTCTAAATAAAATGATTTTATATTAAAGTTTTGTGTCGCTTTCTATATGTTGTACCTTTTTTAAAAGTCCCATTCCCCTACTATTTTTGTTTTATTACCTTTAGGGATGTTGGTACTTATAAATGTTGGGTTTTTAATTAGGAGCTGACCGCTGTCCCATTTTTGAATATGTAACATACATGGTGAGTGAAGCACTGGAGGTGTGCCGGCACAGGACCTGAAGAGTTCAGCTGTTGCACCCACTAAGGGATTTTGCACACTGAGGAGATACTGGACGTGTACATTCCCAGAATTCCTCTGTTTTTTTTTTTGTTGTTTTTTTTTTAAACACTTCCCAGCCATAGGACATCCTGGACTTGAATTGGAGATATCTGAATGATGCCTGCAGCTTACAGGCATCATCCAGATAGCTATCTTTTCAGTCGGCGATTCCCTCTAATGTAAAAGCCATCCTAGCGGCTGATAAGCAGCTGGATTGCTTTTACAGGCAGTGGTTGGGGAACGTCACTTTTGGGTATGGCATATGTGAACACTGCCATTTTTTTTTTTTTTCTTGGAGAGCAATGTTTTTATTTTTATTTCTTTCTTATCTGATGCTTTCCAGGGTAGAGGTGATATCAGGTGTCTTATACTCCCCAGATTTCTGAAGGACCAGTCATGCCATAATTCTATCACAAGGGATGTTTACATAAAAATTTAAAGCACCCCTGTCCCCGTGTGCTCACACACAGAAGCAAACGCATATGTAGGTCGTGCCCGCATATGTAAACTGTGTTTGCACAACACATGTATGAGGGCAAGAATTCTAGTGGTATACCTCATCTGTAACTCTAAACTGGTAACCTGTAAAAAAAAAAATGTAATGCATCACCTATGGAGATTTTTAAGTACCATAGTGGTGCTATTTTACGAGCATGCACACTTTTAAAGGGTATCTATTTACTCAGCATAACATCTGTTATCCTAACAAATATTGGGTTATTGTGGGGTTTTTTATTTTTTGCATTCAAATTCAAGTTAATTTTCTTTTTTCCAACCAATTGCATTTGAAAAATTGCTGAATAACCATTGACCTGAAGTGCAACACCCACTATATATATATATATATATATATATATATATATATATATATATACATACATACATACATACATACATACATACATACATACATACATACATACATACCCTGGCAGAATTTATAATTTCTTGGCCATTTTTCAGAGAATATGAATAACACACAAACTTTTTTTTTTTCACTCATGGTTGGTGTTTGGCTGAAGCTATTTATTACCAATCAACTGTGTTTACTCTTTTTAAATCCTAATGGCAACAAATGACTCTGATCAAAAGTTTATATACCCCAATAATACCGTGTATTGCCCCCTTTAACATCAATGACAGCTTGAAGTCATTTGTGGGTGAGGCACTTTATCTTTGTAGATGGTAAAGCTGCCCATTTCTCTTGGCAAAAAGCCTCCAGTTCCTGTAAATTCTTGGGCTGTCTTGCATGAACTGCACGTTTTTGAGATGGGTCAATGATATTGATGTCAGGAGACTGAGATGGCCACTCCAGAACCTTCACTTTCTTCTGCTGTAGTGCCAATGACAGGTTGACTCTGCCTTGTTTTTTGGATTACCATATATACTCGAGTAGAAGCCGAGGCACCTAATTTTACCACTAAAAACTGTGAAAACTTATTGACTCGAGTATAAGCCTAGGGTGAGAAATGCGCAGCTACTGTAAGTGGAAAAGAGGGTCAACAATGCCCATTTGCAGCCTCACTGTGCCCATTTTCAGCCATAGGTCCCCCGAACTTCAATCTTGGTAGTTAAGGGTCCCTAGATGCCCCCTATCTGTACCCAAAGGGTCCCGAAATGACATTGCTGCAGATGGACACAGTTGACCGACTTTAAGGCAGAAACAATTATACTAGAAGCATAAAGCAAAAAACATTCCACATTATTCTTTGCAGAACTCGATAGAACTTTTTGAATAGTTTCTAGACTTTTTCTATCAAGTTCTGCAAAGAATAATGTGGAATGTTTTTTGCTTTATGCTTCTAGTATAATTGTTTCTGCCTTAAGCTTATATTTTGGTAGTAACGGTGTACAGTAAGAGGTTTGGGAGCCAGTATAATCTCCCTAGTTAGTGTCATCATACATAAGAGTATTTTAGATGGTTAATGTTACCTCTAAATGTCTCATAAGTATACATAGGAGAATACACAACATTATTCACCTTATTTATTCTTACAGCGCAACTTACCCTTTTTTTTGTATATATGTGTGTGTGTCAAATCTGGGCACTGTCCTTTTTTATGCTGTTGGTCCCTCCTAGTCATTATGTACATTTTTTTCTTGCTGTAAACTTGTTATGAAGCCTGCTCTGTCTTCTCCTATACTTCAGCCAATCGCCAACATCAGCGAGGCTGCTATAACACACAGCAGTGCTAATGTCGCCTCATCACCCCCTTTCTGTGCTTTGCCATTCACAAATCATAGCCTGTGATGATTCTACAGTGGGGGGCATAACCTATGCAACCAATAAATGCCTTGGTATCTCAGTAAAAATTGGTTAGCGACAATTTATTGTGCAAGTCAAAAAGTGAATATTAGAATTTTATCCAATGTGAATTTTTAGGTTATTACACTAGTCAATATGTCAAACTCTGGGATGTGAATACTTATGCAAAGGGCTGTATTAGTATTTTTCATCATTCTGGTGTGTGTGTGTTAGAGACGCGATTGTGTCCTGGCAGCAGTGCCGTTTTGTCCACACGACCATGTTGGTTGTGTTCCTGGGATCTGATCACTCGGCATTTAAAAACGAATCGCAACCAGAATGCTTTTCTGTACTAGAAGATTACTGACCATCAATTGTGAGGCCTCCTCTGCATATGTTGGCCTACAGCTAGCCATCCACTAATCAAAATTGGTCCGGCTCAGCAAGGACTGTGTGTGTGTGTGTGTGTGTGTGTGTGTGTGTGTTAGCAGTCCCTACTCAACAAAAGTCAACTGTCAGGTGCCATGCTGGAAAATATTTCTCGATCCCAACGGCAGTAGCCGCTCTGATCAGTGTAATCTGACAGCTGCAGGTGCCACTCTCCAAATACAGTGTCCCATGGGATGGGGGTTAGGGGGATTCCTTTATCCACCTTTATTTGTCTAAATGGAGAAATCCATTTATTTTCTTTTTCATTTAGTGAAAAAAAAAAAAAAAGTTTGGCCAGTTTAAGAAAGTTTTTTGCTGCTCCCCACCCACAAATCGGATGCAGTCCTGCGAGGGATATGACATAACTATACTCTGATCGCAGAGGAGTTGCACTGAACTGGTCTTGCTGGCTACAAAAGACCAATGTAGCTGAGAGGACTCTGTGCAGGTGTGATTTTCAGATATTTCTGATCAAGCATCATCGTACACAAACTTGTTCTACAGAAGAGATCATCTGAGGCCATTCTGAAATCCTGCTCTGCAGTTAGTTACTACACCTAGGGTGTAAACCAGCCTGTCTTGTTGAACAACTTTTTCATGTTGTGATCTAAATTTGTTTTCTTTTCCCTGCAGGAGACTGAAAGTCTGCGTTCCGAATTCAGCTTCAGCGGCAGCACTTTGATTGGCCTCCTGGTCATCGCCGTGGCCATTGCTACCATCATCGTCATCAGCCTGGTCCTGCTGAGGAAGAGACAATATGGCACTATCAGCCATGGTATTGTGGAGGTGAGATCATGTGACCACAGACTGATCTGTCATGTGATTCAAGTCTGTGGAGTCTTGTAATCATGTGATGGGGCTAGATTCACTGATTACGTAAAAACCTGATTAGGGGCGAGTAGCAGCTGTGCCCCAGAAAAATGTACCATGAAGTTGTTGTTCATCGTAAATTGAAGGTCACAGATTCAGAAACAATTGGGTTATGTTGCCACCTTCAGGAGGTTGGGACACTGGCAAACCAAAAAGATTGTAAGCCAGTCCACCGTACAGCCCCTCCTTTATGTCATGCCTCAGTTTTTGCTAGTTTTCTAGGAGGTTGGACACCTTTTTATTTGTTCTGCTAAAACAATAGCTATTTTTGCTAGCTTTGCTTTCTTCGTGGAATTTCTTTCCTTGATGATTTTGCTACTCTGCTGCTTGACCTGTCTGTTGTAGCAGCTATCCAAGTCGTTGTTACTTCATTACTCACATTGAAGGCCATATCTGGACCCCACTGAACTGGACATGCAGGGCTAATCTGTGAGATTAGATTCTGCACTGGGACACTTTCCAGACTTGAGTTTACTGTATTAGTTGACTGTGGAGCCCCAGGTGTGACCCCCGATGCTTAAGAATCGATGAGTAGGGCTGGACTTGCCTCGCTGTTTGCACTGTTGGACTCCCAGCCCTGCTGTTTTTACTGCAATAAGTTTCTAAAGCGCTGACTTTAACGTCGCTGCTTATGCCCGCTCCCTGCAGTTTCCCTCCATTCAGCCTAGAGCAGTGGTTCTCAACTTCTGTCCTCAGGACCCACTAATGGGCCAGATTTTAATTATTACCTTAGGAAGATGCATACTGCAATCGCTGAGCAGCCAATTTTATATCACCTGTGATGTATTTCAGTTATTTTGCAAACCTGGCCTGTTAGTGGGTCCTGAGTACAGGAGTTGAGAACCAAGGGCCTAGAGCAGTGATGGCGAACATTGGCATCATGGGAAATGTAGTTCCAAAACATCTGGGGGTGCCAAGATTCGCCATCACTGGCCTAGAGCAAGGGTCTCAAACTGACAGCCCTCCAGCTGTTGTGAAACTACAAGTCCCATCATGCCTCTGCCTGTGGGGGGGTCATGCTTGTAACTGTCAGCCTTGCAATGCCTCATGGTACTTGTAGTTGCGCAACAGCTGGAGGACCGCCAGTTTAATCCCCCTGGCCTAGAGAAAGCAGTTGTGTCTGAGCCCCCCCCCCCCCTACTGTTGCATCACCATGACACAGAAACCTTCTATTGGCTTGTGTAGAGTTTTTTTTTTTTTTTTTTTTCTTCCTGCTTTAGGCCTACTCGGCTTGTCTTCGTCTTGTCCTCCTAAACCTCCTCCATTTTTTGTTTCCTAGGTGGATCCAATGTTGACCCCAGAAGAACGCCACCTGAACAAGATGCAGAACCACGGCTATGAAAACCCAACATACAAATATCTGGAGCAAATGCAGATCTGAGGAGGACCTGACCGGGGATAATTGGGGAGGGGCAGTTGGGTCCATAGGGTGGGCTTAGAGTGGGTATTGGGGCCAAAGATGAGGGGTTTCACTGCTGACCAATTATGTTGAAGCGAGAGTTTGCCTGCCTCCCCAGGCGCTCACGGACTCTTTAATGATCACTTCCTGAAAATTTTAATTGTTTTATTTTTTTTTTGCCATTCTTTTAAACGGGTGACAGAATAGAGTTAATATTGGAATCTTCACTGAATATTTTATTGCTGATCTTGTAAGATGTAGAGATTTTTTGTTTTTGTTTTTTTTATTAATCAGAAAACAGCTCAACATTCAGATTACATGTGCGTGTGTCTCCTACATAAAGTATAAATATATATAAATATATATATATATATATATATGAAAGGGGGGGGGGGGGGGGGGGGGGGGGGGGGGGGGGGGGGGGGGCGGGGGGAGTTACTTTCTATCTGTAGAATGTTTGTGGATTCTGCTTCTTTCTATTCCGTCAGATTATTTAAGAAAAACAAAAATCATAAAAAAAAAAAATGGATGCAATTAAGCCAACGACGCTGCAGACGGAAACGTTAAGACTTGTTAGAGTGTGTAAGTTTGTAATTCTTCCTGTTTGTAGCGAAGGGGGGGGGGGGTCACTGCCACACCCACAGTCAGCTGACGTCTCCTCGCCGCGATAGACTGGATATTGTTTCAGTTTTTTCTTTTAAATTCCGCTCGTGAAAAGCTAAAATGTACTACTGATGTGTTTTTATTTCTTTTTTGTTTTTGGCTCCTCGGCCAGTATCTTTTTGGTATAATATGTAGCGCCTTTCTTGTTCTTGATACCGATACGTGTGCTGTTGTTTCATGAAAGGGGGTCAACCTATCACCATCAGGGGGTTCTGCGCGGGCTTGCCTTGCCAAATAGGTATTATTGCACTTTACTCGCTCGTTCGCTCCACGTCATCTGCGATCGGTGCCAAGAACAAGATTTTTGGAGGGTGATGCATGCCGGGAAGGCGCTGACCAGCTTTTGAAATTTGTGGTTTTGGGTCCAGAAATAAGTAAACACTGTGTTGGCAGAGCCAGGCGCGAAATCTCGCTCAGTAACCTGGAGAGGGGGGAGGGGAAGCTGCAGCTGTTTGGGGCGTAAACTCCCCGTGTCTCTACTGCTTGTAAAAAATTAATGTTCGCAACTGCACCATCATCTCAAATTTCATTCTCGGCAAATTTTTAAGGTTCTGGTAACCTGTGGTCGTGCGTCTGTTATATTCTTCTGTTCTGAGTTCATTTTTTTTTTTTTTTCTTTTTCGTCCTTTATAATTTTTACTGCACTATGCACAGAATCAAGTTTAACCTGCAAGATCCCTTTGTGTGTTGTGTGGGAATGTTCAAATTGGAAAACAAACCACGTCAATAAACACTAACTTCCATAAAGAGAGCGTCCGTTTCTTATTTCTTTTAATTACTTCTTAAAATGACTGTCTGTAAAGGGGACATTATTCCTTAACCACTTCAATACCGGACACTTTCACCCCCTTCCTTCCCAGGCTTTATGTGCTGTTGCACTTTAAATGACAATTGCGTGGTCATGTAACACTCTACCCATATGAAGTTTTTATCATTTTTTTTTTTATTTTTATTTTTTTGGTCTTTTACATTTTTTACTAAATAAACACAATTACTGAAAAATGTGGGGAAAAAAACAAATTTTTCTTGGTTTTGTGCTAATTATTAGGCCAAAATGTATTCTGTTCCATTTCAGTGTTTATAACTGTTAGAAGTTTTTAAATTCATTATATTTTAAGTGATAAAGGGTTTCTGATAAACACACAAAAATATATGTAATTAGTATAGGTTTTGAATGTCATTAGGACATAGCGACAGAGGGCATAGACGGATATGGTTTTTTACTGTGTAAGTAATTCTATTCTGAGTAACTACTCAGGACACAGGCCTATGGGTGGAGTTATGCTATTTATCTTTAGACTAAAACCATGTTGGGCATATATGCAAATTATGGGTGTCACCAAGATATGATGACATGACAGTAAAAAACACTATAAGAATGGAATAGAGGAAGAATGTAGGATGGAAGGGGAGGTGTAGAGTGTGAAGGAACTCGACACTTTTGAAAATGTAACATCAAGTGTCTCTACTTCTGAGGCCTTAACCATCCATATGTTACTAAGATGACCTGAACTCTGAAGCCGTAACCATGATGTCATGTCTTTGCTGATGAATAAACTACTTTTCAAGTATTTTGGATGAGAAACTGATTCTTAAATAGTATCAGAATGCTGCCTTGGAACAAGACATACAATTCTCTTCTACACACATCCTATAGGAGATAGGATATTGACTGACACATTGAAACAGACTTTGCAAATTCATCTGGAAAACGCTCCTGTAAGTAGAATGAGGAGATAGAGATATTTTCCCTATCTACCACCTATTTTTCAATAACTTTCCTACAGACTAAATAATAAGAGTTCACAAACGTGTGTGTGTGTGTGTGTGTATAGATCAATTTTCAGATATAGCTATCAATAAATATATCAGTACTGATGGCCTATCTTACTCATTTCTTGAGGCCCGAAAACATCAGGACAGTACAAATATCCCCCAAATTACCCCTTTTTTGGAAAGCAAATGGTTCAAGGTATTTAAGAGGCATGGCGATTTTTTTTTTTTTTTTTGATATATATATATATATATATATATATATATATATATATATATATATTTTCACGTGACACTGAAGAAATTACACTTTGCTACAATGTAAAGTAGTGAGTGTGCAGCTTGTATAACGGTGTAAATTTGCTGTCCCATCAAAATAACACGCATACATTAATATCTAAACCGCTGGCAACAATATTGAGTACACCCCTAAGTGAAAATGTCCAAATTTTGCCCTATTAGCCATTTTCCCTCCCGGTGTCATGTGACTCTGTGTTAAAAGGTCTCAGATGTGAATGGGGAGCAGGTGTGTTAAATTTCACTCTTACTGGTCATTGGAAGTTCAAAATGGCACCTCATGGCAAAAAACTCTGAGGATCTGAAAAAAAGAATTGTTGCTCTACATAAAGATGGCCTAGGCTATAACAAGATTGCCAAGACCCTGAAACTGAGCTGCAGCACAGTGGCCGAGACCATACAGCGGTTTACCAGGACAGGTTCCACTCAGTACAGACCTCACCATGGTCGACCAAAGAAGTTTAGTGCTTGTGCTCAGCGTCATAGCCAGAGGTTGGTCTTTGGGAACTAGCCATATGAGTGCTGCCAGCATTGTTGCAGAGGTTGAAGGTGTGTGGGGGGTCAGCCTGTCAGTGCTCAGACCATAAGCCGCACACTACATTAAATTGGTTTGCATGGCTGTCCTCCTAGAAGGAAGCCTCTTCTAAAGATGATGCACAAGAAAGCCTGCAAACCGTTTGAAGACAAGCAGACTAAGGACATGGATAACTGGTTTGATGAGACCAAGATAAACTTATTTGGTTCAGATGGTGTCAAGCATGTGGGATGGCAACCAGGTGAGGAGTACAAAGACAAGTGTGTCTTGCCTACAGTCAATCATGGTGGTGGGAGTGTCATGGTCTGGGGCTCCATGAGTGCTGTCGGCACTGGGGAGCTACAGTTCATTGAGGGAATCATGAATGCCAACATGTACTGTGACATACTGAAGCAGAGCATGATCCCCCCTCCCTTCGGAGACTTGGCCGCAGGCCTGTATTCCACCTTAACGACCCCAAACACCTCCAAGATGAATTTCTAAAGAAGCTGAGGGTAAAGGTGCTGAACTGGCCAAGCATATCTGTCCTAAACACTATTGAGCATCTGTGGGACATCCTCAAATTGAAGGTGGAGGAGTGTAAGGTCTCTAACATCCACCAGCTCTGTGATGTCGTCACGGAGGAATGGGAGAGGACTCCAGTGGTAACCTGTGAAGCTCTGGTGAACTCCATGCCCAAGAGGGTTAAGGCAGTGCTGGAAAATAATGGTTGCCACACAAAATATTGACACTTTGGGCCCAATTTAGACATTTTCATTTAGGTTTCACTTTTGTTGCCAGCAGTTTAGACATTAATGGCTGTGTTGTTTTGAGGTGACAGCAAATTTACATTGTAATACAAACTGTACACTCGCTACTTTACATTGTAGCAAAATGTAATTTCTTCAGTGTTGTCACATGAAAAGATATAACAAAATATTTTACAAAAATGTGAGGGGTGTACTCACGTGTGTGTGTGTGTGTGTGTGTGTGTGTGTGTATATGTGTATATATATATATATATGTATATGTATGTATATGTGTATATAGAATGTGCATCAGAATCTGCAGAACATAAGAGCCCACCTCATGTCCTGGCTGGAGGACATCCTAGCATGATCGAGGCCTTTCCTCTGCAGCCTGACTGTCCTGGTTCTCCTTTTTTTTTATTCATTGGATTTTGTTCTTTTAATCATGAAGACTTAGAATCGTGTGGGGGCATTACCTAGGGTTGTGTGCATGCAAATAAAGCCTGTATACAAAAGCGCTTGCCCCCATCCACCCATTAAGGTATATTTGCATAACTCATATGTCCCAACCCTCCCAGATTCACCGGGACATTCCCAGAATTTCAAGTAAATCCCGGTGTCCCGCAAATCTGGGCTGCTTCCGGCAGCAGAGCCAAATACCGGAACAGCTCCCTCACTGCCTGCCCACTCGCCTGCACCATCAGCTCTTTTTTCCTGTACGAGGAGGGAGGAGGAGGAAGGCAAGTTCTCCTCCCCGTGTACGTACCCCTGTGCCCGCCCTCAACCTACGGTGTGCAGCCAATGCTGTGATGTTGAAGGGGTTGTGTGGGTGGGCATCGGGCAACCAGTATACACAATGCCTGCCTGTGTGAGCCCGGGGTAAGTAAACTCTCTCAGTGCTCTCTTCTTCCCATGCACTGTATTGATCCATTCCAGCCTTCCCATGCGCTGTAGTGATCCATTCTTCCTGTCTTCCATATGCCGTAGTGATCCTGTCTTCCATATACCGTAGTGATGCTTTCTTGCTGCCGTCTGTGTACCTAAGTGATGCTTCCCTCTCTCAAATCTCTCTCTCTCCCTAGGGGTTGGTTCACACTGGAACACAGTGCAGGAAAGGTGCATTCCATGTGCTTTTCCCGCACTGCATGGCAACCATGCTGCCCTTGTGAGATGTATGCTGGTGCTATTGTTAATGGCAGCATGTTTGCAGCTACCAAATCACATGGAATTGCATTATTATGCGGTTTGGTGAGGTATGATTTGAAGAAGCACTGCTTTGCAGAGTGTCCCCATTCACTTGAATGGGTCATGGTGGGTGGGCACTGCTGGTCACTCTCTCGCTGAAATGTCCCTCATTCTAAAGTTGGGAGGTATTCAAAACTCCTTCCAAAAGCCAACCCACAACTTGCATGGGGGCTCATAAAAGGAGTACTGAGGACAAAGTGCTGTGATGTTTTCAGCAAGTTATATACAGCACCCAGCTGTCCCTCTCACCAGCCATGGTCTGCCTGCATTGGTTTTATTTGTTTTAATTTCATTAGCAAATGGTAAAGGCAGAATATTGGAGTAAACTTCAGTTTTCGAATTTGGGTAACAGTAAGGCTGGGTTCACACTAGAACACGCAGCGGCTCACAACAGGAGTCCAGTGCGTCTCCGTTCACTGTTTCAGGTCCTATTTCAGCCCAAATTTTTGGCTGAATTTGGACCTGAAACGGATCAAAAGACACACAGGACTCTTGTGCAATTCGCACTGGAGCTGGTCACAATCTCCTGCTATACGAATTGGATGCAGGGTAACTCTCATCCAATTCGCAGAAGTGTGAACCCAGCCTAAAGCTAAGCATTTCTAGGGAAGGACTAAAGACACCAAAAATATACCACACAGACTTTTAAAGTGAAGGTCCACCCTAAAAAAAAAAAAAATACATAAACACGCTCCTTTAAAGAGGAAGTAAAGCCTCCTTTAAAAAAAAAAAAAAAAAACAGAACCTGCAAATGCATAATGAGCTAGTATGCATAGCATACTAGCTCATTATGAATAACTTACCTGAGAACGAAGCCCCCGAAGCGACCCTTGTCCACGACCTCCTCCTGCCATCAATCCCGGAGTTACTTCCGGGTCTCGCCGCTCCAGCACTGTCATTCGCTGGAGCGGCAATGACATCATGCCTGCGCACGAGCGGCATATCGCCGTGATCTCGGCATGCTCAGTGCGCCTGTGCGCCGCTGTCAGCGATGCCTGTTTTTTTTCTAAATATCTCCTAAACCATGTAGGTTTAGGAGATATTTATTGGACCTACAGGTAAGCCTTAATCTAGGCTTACCTGTAGGTCAAGGTGGTTTGTAAGGGTTTACAACCACTTTAAAATACAATAAACATTTGGAAAAAAAAATAGTTTTTTTACTTACCAGAAATGGCTGTTGCTAGGCAGATCGTCCTAATCTGCCACTTTCTCCTCCGAGAGTCTTGTCCTCCCTCACGCTGTCTCCTGGGAGATGGGGCGGGATGTCTTCTGGGACGTGTGTGTGTCCCAGTGGACAGGCATCCATTCACAAAGCGCTGTGCGACTCGCACTTGCGCAGTAGGAAACAGGCAATGAAGCTGCAAGTTTCCCTTCGTTAGGCTGACGGTGCCGGCACCCGATCCGATGGACGGATCGGCCTCGGGGGGGCTGACATCGGGGGCTCGCTGGACAGGTAAGTGCCCTTATTTAAAGTCAGCAGCTACAGTGTTTGTAGTTGCTGACTCTAAAAAAAAAAAAAAAAAAAACGGCCGGACCTCTGCTTTAAGGTACCCAAAAGGTAAAATATTAAAATGATGTCCTCAATACTTGATCAGAGTGTCTTTTGCATTAATTACTGCATCAATGCAGCGTGGCATGGAGGGGATCAGCCTGTGGAACTGCTGAGGTGTTATGGAAGGTCTCTTTTGATAGCGGCTTTCAGCTCCTCTGCATTGTTGGGTTTGGTGTATTTCATCTTCCTCTTGACAATACACCACAGATGCTCTATGGCAGTGATCATCAACTCCTGTCCTCAGGGCCCACTAACAGGCCAGGTTTTATGCATTACCATGGGGAGATGCAGACTAGAATAGTGCAATCACTGAGCAGCAAATGATATCACCTGTGATGTATTTCAGTTATCTTACAAACCTGGCCTGTGAGTGGGCCCTGAGGACAGGGTTGTTGACCACTGGTCTATGGGGTTTAGGTCAGGTGACTGATGGCCAATCATGCACAGTGATACCATGATCATTAAACCAGGTATTGGTACTTTTGGCAGTGTGGGCGGGTGCCAAGTCCTGCTGGAAAATGAAATCGGCATCTCCATAAAGCATGAAGTTCTCTAGAATTTCCTGGTAGAGGGCTGCGCTGACTTTGGACTTGATAAAACACAGTGGGCCAACACCAGCGGATGACATGGCTCCACAAATCATCCCTGACTGGAAACTTCACACTGGACCTCATGCAATTTGGATCCTGTGCCTCTCCATTCTTCCTCCAGACTCTGGGACCTTGATTTCCAAATGAAATGAAAAATGTACTTTCATCCAAAAAGATGACTTTGGACCACTGAGCAACAGTCCAGTCCCTTTTCTGCTTATCGCAGGTAAGATGCCTCTGAGGTTGTCTCAAGAGTGGCTTGACACAAGGAATGCGACAGTTGTAACCCATGTCCTGGATAACTTTTTTTTGATAATATTCATATTTTTTGAGATGCACCTGTATAACATGTCAAATTGGGGGTGAGACGAGGCCTTAAAGTGATTGTAAATGCAGACATTTTTTTTTTTATCTCAATGCATTCTATTGTGTGCAGCAGCCCCCTCAGCCTCCATAATACTTACCTGAGCCCCCTCTCTCCTCCTCATTGGCTGAAACAGCAGCAGAGCACCATTGGCTCCAGCTGCTGTCAATCAAAGTCAGTCAGCCAATAAGGAGAGAGAGGGGGCGACGCCTAGGCCCTGTGTCCAAATGTACACACAGAGCTGTGGCTTGGCTCGAGTGCCCCCCATAAGCTGCTTGCGGGGACCCGAGAAGAGGAGGATCGGGGCTGCTCTGTGCAAAACCATTACACAGAGGAGGTAATTGTAACGTGTGTTATTTTTAGGCAAAAAAACAAAACGCGACTTTAGTATCACTTTAACTCAACACATTTCTTGGAAAAGAATTCCACTTCTTCAGGAGAACGGATGAGAAATCTTTTCTAAACTAAGACAAAGAATATATTACAAGGTGTACAGTAGAATAACGGGTAATTATAAGACAAAATGAGTCTGGATGGTGCCCAACCCCCCACCCCCGTGATCTGGAAAGCCAGGCTTCCCCCAATAGATAGCAGGGGAGCTGGCATTTCCTAGCGGGCGGGATGTACTCTGAGACCTATGTTAACCGCTTCCCGACCGGCGCACGCCGATGTACGCCGGCAGAATGGCGTATATATAAGTCCCTTTTTAAATGCCTCTGTGCCATTGGGAGCGGCGCACTTCCGCGCCGGTCGGGACCCCCGTGAGGCCGGTCGCGGGTCCTGCGGACTCGATCGCCGCGGGGGACACCCGCGATCGTCTCACGGGAAGGCTGAATGGGGAGATGTGGAAATAAACAGCATCTCCCCGTTCTGCCTAGCAACTAGTGACGCCGATCTCTGTCTCCCTGTGATTGGAGCAGAGATCAGCATTCACTAGCTGACAGCCACGCCCCCCCACTGTAAGATACACACCCCTAGGCATACTTAACCCCTACACTGCCACCCTGTGGTTAACCCCTTCACTGCCAGTGTCATTTATACAGGAATCAATGCATTTAAATAGCATTGATTGCTGTATAAATGCCAATGGTCCCAAAAATGTCCGATGTGTCTGCCATAATGTCGCAGTCACAATAAAAATCGCTGATCGCCGCCATTACTAATAAAAATAAATTATTAATAAAAATGCTATAAAACTATCCCCTATTTTGTAAACGCTATAACTTCTGCGCAAACCAATCAATAATCGCTTATGTAGAAGAATCTATGTAGAAGAATACGTATCGGCCTAAACTGAGGAAAAAAAATGTTTTTTTATATATTTTTGGGGGATATTTATTATAGCAAAAAATAAAAAATATTGCGTTTTTTTTTCAAAATTGTCACTCTTTTTTGTTTATAGCGCAAAAAATAAAAACCGCAGGGGCGATCAAATACCACCAAAAGAAAGCTCTATTTGTGGGAAAAAAAGGACGTCAATTTTGTTTGGGAGCCACGTCGCACGACCGCGCAACTGTCAGTTAAAGCGACGCAGTTCCTGAATCGCAAAAAGGGGCCTGGTCCTTTGGCTGCAAATTGGTCCGGTCTGAAAGTGGTTAAAGAGCAAACGCATGGCCACAGAATATGATACAATGTGTAAGGAGGAACCACCGTATGGTACATAAACCACAAATACTAAAGTAAATAAGGTACAGTTTACAGGATTTGTTAAATGGCCTTGAAGATACAAGAGGTGTATTCCTCGCGTATATTGTATGTATGATAGACCACGAATACTGTACAATGTTCAAAGAGATGCAGCTATTGACTGAAAGCGGTTATCGAATGCTGGTTTTCCAGCATGACAGTTCGACATTAGCCAGTCATCAGACGGCAGAACGCGCAAAAGGTACCACAAATCAAGTCTGTTCATGCTTAACGTGGAAGTCAACCCATCCATAAAACAGTTACATTTCCGGGACCATAAAACCATCCAATGGCTGGTGTCATAACTGATCACATGTGCAACATCATGGCAGTTGTAGATTAAACGGAGGCAAAGATGGCAGCTTCCTTGGCTGAAAACAATAGGAGGGTTTACTTATACTTTAAAGGAGAAGTCTAGCCTAAGCTAGTTTGATATTTTGAAAATCGCGAAACATGTTGAGCGCAAAGTGTTTTTAAATATTCGGGACCTATGAACACCCCATCAACACATGCCCCAGTGGAGGCTTTCTTGACTTGGTCACCAATACCCCACAGGAAGTATATTTGCGGCATTCAGCTTTGGGGTTGATCAATGGGTCCTCTTTTCTCTGTATTGTCTAAGTGATATTATTCAATGTGTATTTGTATACAATAATTGTGAACTAAAAATTTATTATTATTTAGATGTGCCTTTTTAACCACTTGCTTACTGGGCACTTACCCCCCCCCCCCCCCCCTCCTATCCAGACCAATTTTCAGCTTTCAGCGCTGTCACATTTTGAATGACAATTGCGCGGTCATACAACACTGTACCCAAATGAATTTTTATAATTTTTTTTTTCCCCAAAAAGAGCTTTATTTTGGTGGCATTTGATCACCTCTGCTATTTTTTATTTTTTGTTAATTTTTTAAAAAGACAGAATAAAAAAAAAATATATATTTTTTATTTTGTTATAAAAATGTTAAATGGGTAATTTTTGTCCGTCATTGATGTACGCTGATGAGGTGGCAGTGATGGGCACCGATGGGTTACACTGCACTTTTAGGTGGCACTGATTGGTAGCACTGGTGGGCATTGATAGGTGGCACTTGTGGGAATTGACAGATGGCACTTGTGGGCATTGACAGGTGGCATACATGAGGCATAATTGCCTCTGACTTTTCGGGACCGATGTCCCTTTAAGATGAGCCGGTGATCGGCTTTTTTTTTTCTCCTCCGCTGTCAGCGTGAGGAGAAAAAAAAAAAACGATCACCAAGCTTTTGTTTTGATCATGTGATCAGCTGTCATTGGCTGACAGCTGATCACATGGTAAGGGGCCGACCCGCCCCTTACTCGGATCACTGATCACCCGAGTCTCAGTGACTCGGTGATCACAGCACGCAGGGGAGGACGTCATATGACGGCCTGCCGGGAATTGAGATGCCATTTGACGTCATTTGGCCATAGCGCGGATGTCAAGTGGTTAAAGTCCATTTCTTTTTTCTATACTTCCTGATATCCTGATATACATTATCAGGATGTGGCACTTTTTCTATTTTGGGTGTCTTGATTACCACCCTAGGGCTTAGCAATCAATCTTTTTTCTAAGCCCATTTGGCTGTACTTCTATGGATCACAGAAGTGCAGTTTGTTTTGCACTCCTGTGACCCGTTTTCAGCAGACAGCGGTCTGAAGTCTGCTCTCTGCTGACATCACCAATGTCAGTCCAGGCACCGCGTCATCCCAACCACAGAGTCTGGATCCACCAGGTGCCTGGACTGACACCCGGCTCAGCCTCTCAGCGAGCCGCAGAGAGCCTGAGACGGCTGCTCCGCCCCCTCCACAGTCCAGTGCTCCAATGAGCGAGGAGGGAGTAGAGTAGAGAGCTGTGACTGACAGTCTACAACTCTCTGCTCACGGAGCTCTGAAAACGGAGCCATCGGCGGTGTTCGATCCCTCGGTTCTCAGTGTAGAGGCGTCAGGGGACCGATGCTGCATCCATCTAGGTAAGTATAAAACTGCTAAAAAAAAATGTAGGTTAGTAGTGCCCCCTGCTGCCCACTAAGAGAAGAGAATGTATTACTTCTCTTTTAAGGAAAACTCACTTCCCTTCTGTATATGGGTATGCAGGGGTCCCCTATAATAGTTACATACATCGTTTTTAACAAACGTGCTGGAATGCTACTGGGCAAGACCATCCAGATGAATGCCAGGAAATGAAGGGGGGGGGGTGCACACACACTGTATACTTGAACAACAATAGTTACAATATACTATGTACAGCTAGCAACATCAAAACCTTAAAGTGGATGTAACCCCAATTCATGAAATTTGAGCTGGGCACATATATCTGCAGTGTTTTCTTATCTCTCTTCAAAGCCCTGTGTCCTGTGGCTTTCTCCTGCTCTGTTCTTCTGTTATCAGCATGATAACTTCTGACAAGTTTGCCATCAACTGAGATACAAGCAGCCTGAGTTTTGTGTTGCTATAAATAGATTAGCAGAAAGCTGAACTATTCAACAAACAACTCTGAAACTCTCTACCTATGAGGAGAGGGGGGGTGTGCCTTTATTCCAATCAGCTGTCTTGGTTGTATGCCCAGGCTTCACTGCAGTGTTGAACAGGAAGAGAAAATATCCTAACAGGATCTGAACTTTCTAAAGAATATAGAAAGCTGAAGACCACAGATATACATGTAAAACTTATGTAGGGAGATTTGTTTCATCCCTGTGTATCATCTGAGGCTGTTCACTTCACTGGGTATATGTGAGGGTTTACATCCACTTTAACTTCACAAGTATAGGAATAGTAAGTAGTGATGATGGCACCAAGCCTAAGATAGCAGATTTGGACCAAACACTATATCAAATTGTAAACCATGTATAATATAATTTCTTAAAGGAAAGTTCATATAATGTGCACAAATGTGGGGAAGTGCTGCTGGAATAAAATCTAAAGGAGACTGGATGGAAAGGAAACCAAACAAATTGTCCCCAGCATAAACGCAAGTTAGATGAAACCAGTTTGTGATGAATTATTTTACCAAATCAGTTGGCTATGGCTTGGTCTATGCAGGGAAAATCATCAGATTTAATTTAAAGTGGAACTAAATTACCCTCCTATCCTTTACAGCCAAGGAAGCTGCCATCTTAAGTCCCTCTTTGATCTACATTTGCCAAGGTTGCTGCGCAAGTGGTCAGGGAAAGCGGTAGTAAATCGCTGGCTTTTAAAAAAAATAAACTGCAAAGTTATAATGTGCTAGTATGCATCACATACTAGCACATTGTGAAAGTTACCTTAAAACAAAGCCCTCCCGGGCATGCTGCTACCGCTGAGGGGGCTTCGAGCTTCACCCAGTCTTTCTTCCGGGTTGGGGTGGGCTCCCGTCCTTTGATTGGACGAGCCGCGACGACATCACTCCAGCCTATGTGAGCTGGAGCCGCTGTTCACGGCAGAGGACTCTGAAGGAACGGCACAGGAATGCTGTTTTTTCAGAGTGCCTACGCCGGTGATGTCACCGGCAGCCTCACAAGTAAATATCTCCTAAACGGTACACATTTCGGGAGCTACAGTGCCTTGCAAAAGTATTCACCCCCCCCCCCTTGGCATTTTTTGTGTTTTGTTGCCTCACAACCTGGAATTAACATGGATTGTTTGAGGATTTGTATCATTTAATTTACAGAACATGCCCACAACTTTTTTTTTTGTGAAGCAAACAACAAATAGGATAAAATAATAGAAAAAGTCAATGTGCATAACTCTTTACCCCCCCCCCCCCCCCCAAAGTCAATACTTTGTAGAGCCACCTTTTGCAGACATCACAGCTCCAAATCCCTTTGGATAAGTCTCTATGAGCTTGCCACATCTTACCGCTGTGATTTGTGCCCATTCCTCCTTGCAAAACTTCTCCAGCTCCTTCAAGTTGGGTGGTTTGCGCTTGTGAACAGCAATCTTTAAGTCTGACCACAGATTTTCTATTGGATTGAGGTCTGGGCTTTGACTAGGTCATTCCAACACATTTACATGTTTCCACTTAAATCACTCAAGTGTTGCTTATGCAGTGTGTTTGGGGTCGTTGTCCTGCTGGAAGGTGAACCTCCGTCCTAGCCTCAAATCACACACAGAGTGCTACAGGTTTTGCTCAAGAATATCCCTGTATTTAGCACCATCCATCTTTCCCTCAACTCTGACCAGTTTCCCAGTCCCGACTGTTGAAAAACATCCCCACAGTATAATGCTGCCACCACCATGTATCCCTGTGGCGATGGTGTTCTTTGGGTGATATGATTGCGCCAGACATAGCGTTTTCTTTGATGGCCAAAGTGCAAGTTTAGTCTCATCAGACCAGAGCAACTTCCTCCATACATTTTGGGAGTCTCCCACGTGCCTTTTCACAAACTCAAAACGTGCCATTTTGTTTTTTGCTGAAAGTAATGTCTTTCTTCTGGTCACTCTGCCATAAAGCCCAACTATGGAGCGTACGGCTTATTGTTGTCCTATGTACAGATACTTCAGTCTCTGCTGTGGAACTCTGCAGCTCCTCCAGGGTTACCTTAGGTCTCTGTGCTGTCTCTCTGATTAATGCCCTCCTTGCCCGGTCCGTGAGTTTTGGTGTGCGGCCGTCTCTTGGCAGGTTTGCTGTTGTGCCATGTTCTTTCCATTTGGTTATGATAGATTTGATGGTGCTCCTAGGGATCATCAAAGATTTGGATATTTTTTGTATAACCTAACCCTGACTTGTTCTTCTCAACAACATTGTCCCTTACTTGTTTGGAGAGTTCCTTGGTCTTCATAGCAGTGTTTGGTTAGTGGTGCCTCTTGCTTAGGTGTTGCAGCCTCTGGGGCCTTTCAAAAAGGTGTGTATATGTAATGAAAGGTCGTGTGACACCTAAATTGCACACAGGTGGACATCATTTCACTAATTATGTGACTTCTGAAGGTAATTGGTTGCACCAGAGCTTTTTATGGGCTTCATAACAAAGGGGGTGAAAACATACGCACATGCCAGTTATCTTTTTTTTTTACTTCTGAAAAATGTGTTTTATGTATATATTTTTCGAATTTTACTTCACCAACTTAGAGGCTATAATGTAACAAAATAGGTAAAAAGCCAAGGGGGGGGGGGGGGGTGAATACTTTTGCAAGGCACTGTATTTACTGTACCTATAGGTAAGCCTTATTATAGGCTTACCTATAGGTAAAAATCAATCAAGGGAGGTGATGCCTACTTTAATACAATAGCCATTCAATGGCTTGACAGTTTAGTTGAGAGCACAAGCAACTGTGAAGGCTTTCATTTGTGGCAAGCCTTGAATGTAACTGTTTTGAGAAACTATTAAATTGATGGGTTTAGCTCTGCTTTTAAAAAGGAATTAAACTTAAAGTGTTACTAAACCCAGTAATATGAAATTAGTCCCCCCCCCCCCCCCCCACAGTGCCCACAGCTTATAAATCTTCTTTTTACATTAAAATACTGCCACTATATACCTTTTTGGATGATCTGTATACCACGGGTACGTGATAAACTGCACAGTTCCTCCAGTGCTGAGAGTTAAGGAAGGAGGAGATTTCCACTGAAGCCTGTATACACGCCCACATGTGTCAATATCATGTGACCTGGCTAGCTCTGAGAACAAGTAAATGTTCTCTCCAGCATAAAAGACATGACTAAGCATGTGCAGGTCGGCTACCCTGCCTGTGTTAGCTGCTTCCCCAGATAGACAGTGCAGGGACGGAAGGATCTGTGCAAACAGGATCAAACAGCCTCTTTATACAATGCAGAGGATTAACCCCTTAGGTTCCACAGTGATTATAACAAACATGCTATGCTGCATATACAGACTGATTTTACTGTTGTGGGTTTAGTAACACTGACAGGCAGAATGGTTGTGCTCTCAACCAAACTGTCAAACCATCCAATGGCTGGTGTCATAACTGATCACATGTCACAATCCTGACAGGCAGAATTTTATGACAGACCCTAATGGTCTCTTCTGTCATAAGTGCTTTAAAGAGTGCAGAGAAATACATTTTTAAAAAAAAGGATGTAACGGAGTATGTTTTAGGCTCCATTCACACAAATTGTGTAATCCTGTGGCGATCGTCACCGTGTTTGCAGGAAAGAAAATCAAATCATCTATGCCAGGTATATGCAATTAGTGGACCTCCAGCTGTTCCGCCAATCCCTGATCTATGCTATGGCCTGCCTTAGTCTGAGTCTGTGTATGAATCGGTGAGTGTGAAAGCACTTAGTGGGCAGCAGGGGGCACTACTAACCTACAAGTTGAACACAGACAGACATCACTGCATACTAGAGCTGCACAATTCTGGCCAAAATGAGAATCAAAATTTTTTTGCTTAGAATAAAAAGATCATGATTCTCGCAACGTAAAATCTTTCACATTATACAAAAAAAAATGGGCTAACTTTACTGTTTTTTTTTTTTTCTTTTTAATTCATTGAAGTAATTTTTTCCCAAAAAATTGCATTTGAAAGACCGTTGCACAAATACAGTGTGACATAAAATATTGCAACCACCACCATTTTATTTTCTAGGGTCTCCACTAAAAATATATATAGTGTTTGGGGGGTTCTAAGTAGTTTTCTAGCAAAAAAAAAAATCTTTTAACTTGAAACCAACAAATGTCAGAAAAAGGTTTAGTGTTTAACCACTTTCAGACCTGACCAATTTGCAGCCAAAGGACCAGGCCCCTTTTTGTGATTCGGCACTGCGTCGCTTTAACTGACAATTGCGCGGTCGTGAGACGTGGCTCCCAAACAAAATTGATGTCCTTTTTTTCCCACAAATAGAGCTTTATTTTGGTGGTATTTGATCGCCCCTGCTGTTTTTATTTTTTGCGCTATAAACAAAAAAGAACGACAATTTTGAAAAAAAAACATTTTTTATTTTTTGTTATAATAAATGATAATAAATATCCCCTAAAAATATATATAAAAAAGTTTTTTTCCTCAGTTTAGGCCGATACATATTCTTCTACATATTTTTGGTAAAAAAAATCGCAATAAGCGATTATTGATTGGTTTGAGCAGAAGTTATAGCATTTACAAGATAGGGGATAGTTTTATAGCATTTTTATTAATATTTTTTTTTTTATTAGTAATGGCGATCAGCGATTTTTATTGTGACTGCGACATTATGGCGGACACATCGGACATTTTTGACACATTTTTGGGACCATTGTCATTTATACAGAAATCAATGCTATTTAAATGCATTGATTCCTGTATAAATTACACTGGCAGTGAAGGGGTTAACCACTAGGTGGCAGTGTAGGGGTTAAGTATGCCTAGGGGTGTGTTTCTTACTGTGGGGGGCGTGGCTGTCAGCTAGTGAATGCTGATCTCTGCTCCAATCACAGGGAGCAGAGATCGGCGTCACTAGTTGCTAGGCAGAACGGGGAGATGCTGTTTATTTCCGCATCTCCCCGTTCAGCCTTCCCGTGAGACGATCGCGGGTGACCCCGTGGCGATCGAGTCCGCGGGACCCGCGACCGGCCTCACGGGGGTCCCGACCGGAGCGCTCCCGATGGCACGGGCGGCATTAAAAAGGGACTTATAATATACGGCCTAATGCCTGTCTGTGCCATTCTGCCTACGTACATCGGCGTGCGCCGGTCGGAAAGCGGTTAAAGCGGTTGTAAACCTGCTGACACTTTTTTTTTTTTTTATATACCCCTGTAAGGCAAAAGGCATAATGAGCTCATATGCACCGCATACTAGCTCATTATGAAATACTTACCTTCGAACGAGGCGTCGGTATCTCACCTGGTCCAGGCCGAGGTCGCTGACATGTTGCCTCGGCGTGTCTTCCGGGTATCGCGACTCCATCGCTGTGAGTGGAGACTTCTTTCCAGCAAGGTCCAGTGTATGCCGGGCTTTCAGCCAAGAATCCCCCGTGCGCATGCGCCGCTGCAGTCAGTGGCTCATTGCAAGGGGAATATCTCCTAAACCGTACAGGTTTAGGAGATATATATATTTTTTTACCTACAGGTAAGCCTCATTGTAGGCTTACCTGTAGGTAAAAGTTAAAAATGTGACTATACAACCGCTTTAAGTGGTTAAACTTTCCTCAGCTCCATCCATTGGGCCATAGCCTTTAATTGGCGCTCCACTATAGTACCTTGGCCACAAATTCTCAACCGCATGACGAACATCAAACTTTCGGAGAGAATTCACCATACGCTATACGATTCTATGCCCCTTTATCAAAAAAAAAATGGTCTCTCTGGGATACCTCCTCTCTGGTTTAAAAAATAAATAAAAAAATAAACTTTTATTTTAACTCCTCCTTAACATATATGCAATTATTGTTTTTTATTCTCTCCACTACAATACTTTTGAATGACCTGATTATAACCATATACTTCCTGTACAATGCCTATTGTTAAAGATATTTGTATACATACCTGCTCCATCATTGTCATTTTTTATATACCTTGACCTTTTCCATAATAAAAAAACGTTTGTAAACAAAAAAACTTTCCTAACTTACACAGAAGTCTATTCCATTGACAAATTGTTACAATGTTTCTACTTAACCGCTTCCCGACCACCTCCTGCACATATACGTTGGCAGAATGGCACGGCTAGGCAAAAGCACGTACAGGTATGTTGCCCTTTAATTGCCTAGCCGGTCGGGAGCTCCGTGACCCCGGCCGCGGGACCAGCGGACCCGATCGCGGCTGGTGTCCCGCGATCGGGTCACGGAGCTGAAGAACGGGGAGAGGTCTGTGTAAACAAACCTCTCCCCGCGCTTCCTACTCTGCCTGTCATTGATTGGCTGTTCCCGGTCATCGGGAAAGCCGATCAATGACGTCAGACGTACAGCCACGCCCCCTGATGTAAAAAAACACACAGACGTCACAGCCCATAACCCCTCCCCTCCCCCTAGTGGTTAACTCTTTCACTACAGCTGTCATTTATACAGGAATCAATGCATTTAAATAGCATTGATTGCTGTATAAATGACAATGGTCCCAAAAATGTGTCAAAAATGTCCGATGTGTCCGCCATAATGTCGCAGTCACAATAAAAATCGCTGATCGCCGCCATTACTAGTAAAAAAAAAATATTAATAAAAATGCTATAAAACTATCCACTATTTTGTAAACGCTATAACTTTTGCGCAAACCAATCAATAATCGCTAATTGCGATTTTTTTACCAAAAATATGTAGAAGAATACGTATCGGCCTAAACTGAGGAAAAAAAATGTTTTTTTATAGATTTTTTGGGGATATTTATTATAGCAAAAAGCAAAAAATATTGCATTGTTTTCAAAATTGTCGCTCTATTTTTGTTTATAGCGAAAAAAATAAAAACCGCAGGGGCAATCAAATACCACCAAAAGAAAGCTCTATTTGTGGGAAAAAAAGGACATCAATTTTGTTTTGGAGCCACGTCGCACGACCGCGCAATTGTCAGTTAAAGCGACGCAGTGCCGAATCGCAAAAAGGGGCCTGGTCCTTTGGCTGCCAATTGGTCCGGGGCTGAAGTGGTTAAGTTCACTGCTAAAGAATCTTGTGATTCTTGGCAGACTGCCCAGTTTTTTCCTTCCTTTCTTTTGATTGCTGTGGCTTCAGAAGAGCAGAGAGAATTCTTTGCATAGAAAGAATTGTGAAACACTTTTTTTCAAGATTGCAAAGGGAAAAAATTGCGATAACGATTCTTCTCGATTAATCGTGCAGCTCTACTGCATACCAGTACATTGTTGGATTTTTAGATTAGTGGCACTGAGGATAAAGCTGACCTTCCAAACACAGATAGGGAACATTTCACTTTAAGCTCAATAAAGTAAAAAAAAAAAAAAACACTCATACAATTATGTATTACAATACAAATGTTAATTTCATTGGATGTGATGACAAGGACATACTGGACCTGGGTATTTGAGTGCGTCTTGATACCCGTCTCCTGTAAATCTCTGTACAGTGCATTGAAGGGGGAAAGGGGGGACAGCACTAGAAGCCAATCTGGCTCATGTAGCGGGATGACATCATTGTTCAGGTGAAACTTCTTCCTTGTCCAATTAACAGGCGGGGGTGTGATTTTAACCAAGCTGTAACAGACCAGCTGTGCTGTGTGGCAGGTGTGCCTGGATCAAGTGATTTAGTTATGGTAGGGTGTAATTGATTGGATGTAGTTATGGAGAGTAGAGCCTCCTAAGCTGCACTCATTTTCTTGGAATCTCCTGCTTTGCACTGCCTCAAGCTACTGCCAATTGTGCATTAGCATCTGGCAACGGCACATTGGCCACCGCAATTGGCCCAGCAGACTCTGACCCAGAATTCCTTCCACTGGGAACAAATGATTGGGTGATGTACTATAGCTACTATAGTTAGGTTGAAAAAAGACAAGTCCATCTAGTTCAACCAAAAAAATAAACCATACAATCCCATATACACAATCTTTCACCCACAGTAGATCCAGAGGAAGGCGAAAAACCCCAGCAAAGCATGATCCAATTTGCTAAAGCAGGGGGAAAAAATTCCTTCCTGATCCCCCGAGAGGCAATCGGATTCTACCCAGATCAACTTTACCTATAAATGTCAGTACCCAGTTATATTAATAAAACAATTCCATTATGTATAGGGTATTAAAATAATCCCTGGCGATCCTGCCATAAAGGTCCTTGCTTCCTGTTATATGGTAATATTGTACTGTAGCCAATAATAGTAGCAAGTCGACAATGTACACAGAAGCTTCACCTGGGGCCTCCTTACTGATGCGTTTCGCCATAGACCTGGGTGGAAAAAAAAACCTCTCTAGCAATACACAGCAAACTGAGCATGTGCAGAGTGACTCCAAGGGTCTGTTCTATCTGCAAATGGATTGGGGACAGTTAAAGAAGGGGAGGATCAGTGGAGACAGGGTCATACAGCTTTTTTACATAATGTGGAGGATTAACCTCTTAGGTTCCACAGTGGTATAACTCATGCTTTACTACATATACAGTCTGATGTTACTGTTGTGGGTTTAGTAACACTTTAAAAACAAAAATCTCCTTCCATGTTGTGAGTTCTGCCTGTCTGCTGGCCGTCTCTTTCCACAACTTCCTGGATTCCCTGCATGCTTTGCAGCTTCTCCTGTTTACTTCCAACTTCTAAGGACTACATATCCCATGGTACCTTGCTGTCTGCAAGCCGTGATCCCTGTACTGACTCCACCTCCTGAAACTCCTTCTCTTAGCACCTCTGTAGTTCAGAAGGCAGGCTCTGTGAAATGTGTGACACAGCAGTACCTACCCACAGGGCATAGTGGCTACGGGCAAGGCCGGGACAAGGGGTGGAAAGGAAGGATGGCTGCCCTATGTGCAATGGTTTATTATAGGGATGGGGGCACCTTCCTTCTGTTACAAAGCTGACAGGATTGGTGGTGGCGGCAGTGATTTGCACAATCGTGTGATTGCTGGGTGTAGGATCTCCTAAGTTTGCACATCCTGAACTGGGAGTGGGGGCACAGTTTGCCACCTTTGCCCTGGGCCCTGGATGTCCTTGTCCCAGCACTGGCTATGGGTCACAGAATTCAAAAAAAGGAAATGTGTAGGGATCTTCACTAAGTAAGTTTACAAACATCAATATCATTCAGAAATGGGAGTCTGGACATAATTGGAATACAATGTGGAGATTAAGTTGCAATTTTATATTTTGACCATAGATACTCCTTATATATGGGGCACTATTCCTCCCACTGACACCAATGATGGGTCACTATTCCTCCCACTGTTACCAATGATGGGGCACTATTCCTCCCACTGATACCAATTATAGGGCACTATTCCCCCCACTGAAACCAATGATGGGGCACTATTCCCC
This sequence comes from Lithobates sylvaticus, assembly GCA_028564925.1. NCBI lineage: Eukaryota > Metazoa > Chordata > Amphibia > Anura > Ranidae > Lithobates > Lithobates sylvaticus. Next base: position 180,856,602 of record CM053035.1, on the reverse strand, counting down.
CCACTGATACCAATGATGGGGCACTATTCCTCCCACTGATACCAATGATGGGGCACTATTCCTCCCACGGATACCAATAATGGGGCACTATTCCTCCCACTGATACCAATGATAGGGCACTATTCTTCCCACTGAAACCAATGATGGGGCACTATTCCTCCCACTGATACCAATGATGGGGCACTATTCCTCCCACTGATACCAATGATGGGGCACTATTCCTCCCACTGATACCAGTGATGGCGCACTATTCCTCCCACTGACATCAATGATGGGGCACTATTCCTCCCACTGATACTAATCGTTACTGGATCTACTGATTACCAACAATACAGACCTGATCACGGATGTGGAAATACAGGGCAATTTAGGAAACAGCGATCACAGGTCAATTGGCTTCAGTATAAATCACACTAAATTTCAAAAGAGCCACCTTCCCTAAACTACGAACCTTGCTAGAAGGCATGTAGTGGGATAAAATCTTAGGAACAAAGGACACGGAGGAGAGATGGGTTCGCTTTAAGAGCATATTAAATAAGGGCATTAGCCAATGCATCCCATTGGGTAATACATTTAAAAAAGCGAACAAAAGTCCTGGATGGCTTAACTCCAATGTAAAAATGCATATAAATGCAAAGGAGAAGGCCTTCAAAAAAATACAAGGTTGAGGGATCATCATCAGCATTCAGACTTTATAAAGAATGCAACAAGAAATGTAAGGGTGCAATTAGGACGGCTAAGATAGAACACGAAAGACGCATAGCGGAGGAGAGCAAAAAAAAAACCAAGAAATTCTTTAAGTATGTAAACAGTAAAAAAGGGAGGACAGACGATATTGACCTCATAAAGAATGAGGAAGGATATCTGGTTACAAAGGATGGGGAGATGGCAAAGTTATTGAATTTATTCTTCTCCTTATGCCTCGTACACACGAGCGGACTTTCCTGCGGGAATCCTGAAGTCCGCCGGACAATCCGCCCGTGTGTGGGCGCCGGCGGACTTTTTGTTTTAAAATTTTTGTTTTAAAATTGTCCGCTGGACTTGGCAGTCCGGCGGACAATCCCGCGGTCTGTATGCTAGTCCGCCGGACTTTTGGAAATGAACGGACTTTCCGATCATTGGAAAGTCCGTTCATTTAAAACAGGGGTCTCAAACTGGTGGCCCTCCAGCTGTTGCGAAACTACAAGTCCCATCATGCCTCTGCCTGTGGGAGTCATGCTTGTAACTGTTAGCCTTGCAATGCCTCATGGGACTTGTAGTTTCGCAACAGCTGGAGGGCCACCAGTTTGAGACCCCTGATTTAAAACGTGACTTCAGGTAGACGGGGCTAGCGAAGGCAGTGAATGCCGCCGTGCTAGCCCCGTCACCTGGTATGGATTTAAAGGGAATCCCCACGCTGAAAAAACGGCGTGGGGGTCCCCCCCAAATCCATCTCAGACCCTTATCCGAGCACGCAGCCCGGCCGGCCAGGAAAGGGGTGGAGACGAGCGCTCCTGAGCCGTACCAGGCCGCGTGCCCTCAACATGGGGGGTGCCCTGGGGAAAGGGGGGCCGTGCGGCCCCCCCACCCCAAAGCATCTTGTCCCCATGTTGATGAGGACAAGCGCCTCTTCCCGACAACCATGGCCGTTGGTTGTCGGGGTCTGCGGGCGGGGGGCTTATCGGAATCGGGAGCCCCCTTTAATAAGGGGGCCCCCAGATCCCGGCCCCCCACCCTATGTGAATGAGTATGGGGTACGATGTACCCCTACCCATTCACCTAAGGTGTAAAGTGTAAATAAAAAAACACACAATTTTTTAAAAATATTTTATTGCACTGCTTCGGGGGTCTTCTTCCGTCTTGGGGGGTCTTCTCGCCGGACTCCTCCACTATTTTACCTAGCTCTTTTACCGAGCGGAGGAGCCCGGCTTCCTTCTTCGTCGTTGCCGCCGTCGTCTGGGGGTCTCGATCCGCCTTCAGGGGTCTTATGGGGTCTCTTCTGTTCTTGCCGCTGTCGTCGCTTTCTGCGCCGTCTTCTTCTTCTTCTTCCGCTTCTTCTTCTCCTTCTGATGTTGACTCGTCGCTCTCTCTGGCCGGAATGGCAGAGCCGCGCTGTGTTGTGACTTATATAGGGACAAGGAGGCGGGGTCACATGCTCATGTCACATGGTGACCCCGCCCCCGGACGATGACGACGACGACGACGAAGAAGGAAGCCGGGCTCCTCCGCTCGGTAAAAGAGCTAGGTAAAATAGCGGAGGAGTCCGGCGAGAAGACCCCCCAAGACGGAAGAAGACCCCCGGAGCAGTGCAATAAAATATTTTTAAAAAATTGTGTGTTTTTTTTTTTTATTTACACTTTACACCTTAGGTGAATGGGTAGGGGTACATCTTACCCCCATACTCATTCACATAGGGTGGGGGGCCGGGATCTGGGGGCCCCCTTATTAAAGGGGGCTCCCGGATTCCGATAAGCCCCCCGCCCGCAGACCCCGACAACCAACGGCCAGGGTTGTCGGGAAGAGGCCCTTGTCCTCATCAACATGGGGACAAGGTGCTTTGGGGTGGGGGGGCCGCACGGCCCCCCTTTCCACAGGGCACCCCCCATGTTGAGGGCACGCTGCCTGGTACGGCTCCGGAGGGGGGGGCGCTCGCTCATCCCCACCCCTTTCCTGGCTGGCCGGGCTGCGTGCTCGGATAAGGGTCTGAGATGGATTTGGGGGGGACCTCCACGACGTTTTTTCGGCGAGGGGATTCCCTTTAAATCCATGCCAGGTGACGGGGCTAGCGCGGTGGCATTCACTGCCTTCGCTAGTCCCGTCTACCTGCAGTTACGTTCTAAATGAACGGACTTTGCTCCGTGTGTGGGCAAGTCCGTTCATTTTCAAAAGTCCCGCAGACTTTTTCCCGCGGATTGTCCGCCGGAGAAGTCCGGGCGTGTGTGGGCAAGTCCACACACTCGGAAAGTCCGGCGAAGCCCCGCTGGAAGGTCCGGCGGTTTGTCCGCTGGACTAGGTCCGGCGGGAAAGTCTGATCGTGTGTACGAGGCATAAGTCTTCACGAGGGGGAATCAGTAACCAAAACTGCAGTGTTTATCCTCATGACACATCACAGAAAGCACCCCCATGGTTAACAGAAGGCAGAATTTAAATTAGACTTGGGAAACTTAACATTAATAAATCACCGGAAGCAGATGGCTTGCACCCGAGGGTACTTGGGTAACTTAGTCAAGTAATTGCCAGACCATTGTTCCTAATTTTTACTGACAGTCTACTGACTGGAATGGTACCAGGTGATTGGAGAAAAGCCAATGTAGCAACAATATTTAAAAAAGGTCCCAAAATACATCCCTGGGAATTACAGACCAGTTAGCCTAGCATCAATAGTATGCAAGCTCTTGGAGGGGATGATAAGGGACTATATACAAGATTTTAGTAATGAGAACGGTATCATTAGCAGTAATCATCATGGATTCATGAAGAATCGTTCTTGCCAAACCAATCTTTTAACCTTCTATGAGGAGGTGAGTTGCCATCTAGATAAAGGAAGGCTTGTAGACGTGGTGTATCTGTATTTTGCAAAAGCATTTGACACAGTTCCCCATAAACATTTACTGTACAAAAAATAAGGTCCATTGGCGTGGACCATAGGGTGACTACATGGATTGAAAACTGGCTACAAGGGCGAGTTCAGAGGGTGGTGATAAATGGGGAGTACTCGGAATGGTCAGGGGTATGTAGTGGGGTCCCCCAGTGTTCTGTGCTGGGACCAATCCTATTTAATTTGTTCATAAACGACCTGGAGGATGGAGGTAAACAGTTCAATCTCTGTATTTTCTGACGATACTAAGCTAAGCAGAGCAATAACTTCTCCGCAAGATGTGGAAACCTTGCAAAGAGATCTGAACAAATGAATGGGGTGGGCAACTACATGGCAAATGAGGTTTAATGTAGAAAATTTTTAAATAATGCATTTGGGTGGGAAAAATATGAACGCAATCTATACACTGGGGGGAGAACCTCTGGGGGAATCTAGGATGGAAAAGGACCTGGGGGTCCTAGTAGATGATAGGCTCAGTAATGGCATGCAATGCCAAGCTGCTGCTAACAAAGCAAACAGAATATTGGCATGTATTAAAAAGGGGATCAACTCCAGAGATAAAACGATAATTCTCCCACTCAGACTCTGGTCCGGCCGCACCTGGAGTATGCTGTCCAGTTCTGAGCTTCAGTCCTCAGGAGGGATGTACTGGAAATGGAGTGAGTACAAAGAAGGGCAACAAAGATAATAAAGGGTCTGGAGGATATTAGTTATGAAGAAAGGTTGCGAGCACTGAACTTATTCTCTCTGAAGAAGAGACGCTTGAGAGGGGATGTGATTTCAATATACAAATACCGTACTGGTGACCCCACAATAGGGATAAAACCTTTTCACAGAAGGGAGTTTAACAAAACACGTGGCCACTCATTAAAATTAGAAGAAAAGAGGTTTAACCTTAAACTATGTAGAGGGTTCTTTACTGTAAGAGCGGCAAGGATGTGGAATTCCCTTCCACAGGCGGTGGTCTCAGCGGGGGGCATCGATAGTTTAAAAAAACTATTAGATAAGCACCTGAACGACCACAACATACAGGGATATACAATGTAATACTGACAAATAATCACACACATAGGTTGGACTTGTGTCTTTTTTTCAACCTCACCCACTATGTAACTAATGACGGGGAACAATTCCAGTGGGCCTATAGAGACTGAACAGAGAATCATGTTGGAGTGGATGGATTGGATTGTGAACACGTATGAACATGTCATGTTTACATTCTGACACTTGGAATGTGCAAAACAAAACTACAATACATATATATATATATATATAGTAGCGGGGTTGTACGACCAGAAATTCCACATTTCATGTTTTGCCGCTGCTGGCTTTAGAGCCATCCGAACACAGAGAGATGATTGGGTTGGCTGTCTTGGGTTAATTCACCTTGTGAGCAGGGCTCGCCTTAGGCCTGTGTGCGCCCCCCTGGCTCTGGGAGGAGTTTGCTGATTGCATCTCTTTACATATTAACCAGATAAAGATAAGACCCCATACACATTATTAGATTTTCTGCAGATATTTGTCTTTAGATTTACCACGTTTTTTCTACAGATCAGTGTGAAAAGTGCCCTAAACCACCAGACTAAACACCCAATGTTTAGTCTGGTGGCAGTGAGGAGGCAATATGATGCCTCCTCCCTGCCTTTACAGACGCTATAGCTCTAAAAATATCGGCTCTCATGTCACTATAGTGTGAAAACTGAGGGCTTTCACACTAGAGCGGTGCGCTTGCGGGGCGTTAAAAAAAAGTCCTGCAAGTAGCATCTTTGAGGCACTTTAGGAGCCGCTCCAAAAGCGCCCCTGCCCTTCCCATTGAAATTAACGGGCAGCACCTGTAAAGTGCCAGCAACAGCGCTTTGAACCCCTTTTCAGCCGCTAGCAGGGGTTAAAAGCGCCCCGCTAGTGGCCAAAAAGCGATGCTAAAAACAACGGTAAAGCGGCGCTAAAAATATCGCCGCTTTACCGCTGACGTCCCCAACACCCCAGTGTCAAAGTGCCCTAAATGCCATAAAAGCTGCACCATTCGTTTGAATGGGTCCTGTTCGGTAGCGGCACTGCCCACCGTAAGCGTCAGGAGTGATGATCATTTTTGCTGTGGTAATGTCTGCTGACTTTGCAGCTTAAAGTGTTGTTGCCACCAAAAAAAAAAAAATTGGCTTAAAAATCATAAAAAAAAATAAAAAAAAATAATTGAAAAAAAAATGTTTTACTCACCTCTAAATGCCTGTTGCTAGGGGGTCCCTCATAGTCTACCACCTTCAGTGCCCGGGCACTGACATTACTTCCCCTCGGCGCCGCACAGTCATCTGGGACCTGTCACGTGTCCCAGATGACTGAGCATCGAATCACGGTGCACGGCGCCGCTCGCGCATGCGCAGTGGGTGCCCGGCTGTGAAGCCACAGCCAGGTGCCCACATTAAGAATGCCGGCGCCGCGAGCGGAGCGGGGAACAAGGGGGGGCCTCGTTCCCCCGCATCGCTGGACCCTGGGACAGGTAAGTGTCCGATTATTAAAAGTCAGCAGCTGCAGTATTTGTAGCTGCTGACTTTAAAAAAAAAAAAATGCCCCCCCCCCCCCCCCCCCCCAACCACAAATCCAAAATCCAAACAAGCCCTGATGCCGCGTACACGCGATCGGAAATTCAGCCAGCAAAAGACCGATGAGAGCTTTTGGTCAGAAAATGCGACCGTGTGTATGCTCCATCGGACTTTTGCTGGCCGAATTCCAGCCAGCAAAAGATTGATGCCGCGTACACACGAGCGGATTTTCCGTCTCAAAAATCTTGGATGTTTTTCCTGACGGAATTCCGCTCAAGCTTGGCTTGCATACACACGGTCACACAAAAGTTCTCTGAACTTTCGACCATCAAGAACGCGTTGACGTACAACACTACGATGACCCGAGAAAATTAAGTTCAATGCTTCCGAGCATGTGTCAAATTGTTTCCGAGCATGCCTAGGAATTTTGCGCGTCAGAATTGGTACAGACGATCGGAATTTCTGATCAAAACTTTTTCCGACCGAAAAAATGAAAACCTGCTCTCAATCTTTTGCTGGCTGGATTTACGGCAGCAAAAGTCCGATGGAGCATACACATGGTCGCATTTTCCGACCAAAGGCTAACATCGGACTTTTGCTGGCAGAATTTTCGATCGCGTGTACGCGGCATGAGAACAGGTCAGAAAAAGTTCCGATCGGAAATTCCGATCGTCTGTAGCAATTCCGACGCGCAAAATTCCTACGCATGCTCGGAAACAATTTGGCGCATGCTCGGAAGCATTGAACTTTGTTTTCTCGGCTTGTCGTAGTGTTGTACATCACCGTGTTCTTGAGGGTCGAAAGTTCAACAAACTTTTGTGTGACCGAGTGTATGCAAGACAAGCTTGAGCGGAATTCCGTCAGAAAAACCATCCAAGATTTTTCCGACGGAAAATCCGCTCGTGTGTACGCGCCATTAGTTTGCTCTGTGCATTATGCATCATAAACTTACAGCTCAGAGCTGCTGATCTCCTGCTGCCTCTTTCTGCCAATAATACCAAAGATTTTAGGGATAAAAACAGTTTGTAAACATTTGAGACCTGGAGTGTAGAGAATTGTCTGCATGTCCTATTCAGTGTAGCGCCCTCTAGTGTGCTAGAAGGTTGGTGTATATATATATTTTTTGTGAGAGTAGGTACATTTCCAGGCTTGGCTGGCAGCCAAGCCTGGGTGTGTTTTTGATCTGGGTTGGGAGTGACTCAGAGCAGAGCTGGGTGACTCACAGGCAGCATCACCAAGACCACTTCTTTCCAGAATGTTCTTGTGTTTTCTGGAAGGGAAGGAGGAGAGGAGAAGTGGTGCGGTCTGGGGTGTTCTAAGGCCCACTGACCAATCCCCAATCTGGATTGGCAGGGGGCAGGCCTCCTTAAATACCTAGGTTCAGCCCAACTTGGGAGGAGTTGTTCGTGTGGAAGCTGGAGATGGAGTGTTAGGCTCAGGGCCTTTGAGGGAGCTCCCCAGTCTGGGGAGGGGGGGTTACCTGGGGCTTGGGTGTGGACAGGACCCTTCTCACGACACACAGAGGTGTCCTGGACAGGTGGCACAGGAGCAAGAGAGGACGGTGGGAGAGCACTGCCAGGCAAAGTCTCCAGGAGAGGAACAACAGGTCTTAGCCAAGAGGGCTGGTGAGTGCCACGCAGTCGGGAGAGGACTGGCGAGGCACGCCTGAGAGGACTGTGAGAGTGCAGTCTGAGATGGGCGCAGAGCCAGAGGAGTGGGCTGGGGTGTCACGGGCAGTAAAGAGAGGCAGCTGCAGCCATGAGGGCTGGCAGGGCCTGAAGATATGGTACTGGGCTCAGTAGCCAGGTGGACAGCTAGCACTGGGACAACCATATTTTTGCTACACTAAAGGGGCCGCGGTCCCTGCCTGCAAAGGGCATTCACCGTAGGCCTGGCTGAGCCAATGTCAGGCCTACAAATCAGTGCTAGCTGGTCTGGGAGGTGCAAGTAGGTTATGTGCTAGAGTTGAAGATTGGAGTTGTATATACCCGAGGTGTATATAGGCGGTCCTATATATATATATATATATATATATATATATATATATATATATATATATATATTTTGTTCTACAAATCAGTTTGGGCATCTCATGAATATCCCATCCCCATCCAAGTTTATTCCCCTCAATAAAAATAAAAACAAAGTTCAAGGACTGTTTTTGCCTGAGGGTGAATGAGAACTGCCTGGCTGGGCAGGGTGACAGACGGACTACAACACTCAGCAGCCCTCAAGAGGATACTGCTACATTTGCCTTTCCAAATTATGTTCCAGAATTGAGCATTCCCGTATGAGCGTCCTGGCCTGTTGTCACCCTCCTGCCAGTGTGCAGAGAGAAGGAACAAAGTTCAGAGCGGTGTGGAGTGTAAACATGGGTGAAGCTCACACAACTTTAACAATTTATTTACACTTGAAGTTTAATTTGTTTATAATTAGCCTCCTGCTATTGTTTTTACCAAATACCTTTAAACCCGGTGATATCAGCGCTAGGTCTCTGTGCTTCTCTATGCTATGCAGGTGTTCCGTCTGATTAGGCGACCCGCCAGATCTGGTAACGGAAGTGACATTACCAGAAAAAAAACCATTACCCTCAGTCCTTCGCTTTGATATACTGTATTTGACTATATGTAAGCTCCGTTTACTGCTAAAATAAGTGTGATATTCAAGAGTTGCCTGGGTGTAACAAGATCTGGGTGCAACAAGATTAGGAAACCTATTGTAACGCATAGCTGCCATGCTGGAATGCATTGCGCATGCGCAGTAAACAGATTTAGTTGGTAATGTCACTTTCATTACTAAATCTGACAGGTTGCCTAATTTGATGGAACACAGGCAGATCATGGCTGGTGGAGGGGCTGGCAGGGCGCTGTGATGTTAGGAAGTTATGTACAGCACTCCAGGTGCACTCCAGGTGCAAGCCCCACCATCCAAGTGGACATAGGGCTGCACAAAGTTAGAGGGCCCCTCGCAGGCTCGTTTCACTTGCCCAGCTTCGGGCACGGCCTCGCTGCGCTCGGCTCTTTTTTATTCTAACTCTATGTCCACTTGGATGGTGGGGCTTGAACCTGGACTCACGGCGCAGGCGCCGTTCATCTTTGAATATTTTTGGAATTTTCCTGGCATCGGTACTGCGCATACAAAGTACACAGCGGACAGTATTCGATGGGGGACACTATCCGACAGGACACCGGCTCTTGGGAGGAGTTATGTAAATATCAAAAAGCCTTGATGGGTGGATGCAGAGGCGGCTCTCTAATTAGGCAAATTAGGCGGTCGCCTAAGGCCTCACACTCACTGGGGCCTCGCAGCTGCCTAATTTGCCTAGGAGCCAGCTCTGAGGCTGTCCCACAGGGCACCCATGTATGAGAGAGAGCCGCTCCTGTCACTCAAGACACGGATGCACGTGGGTATGGATTATCCTCCCTCTCTCTCAGCTCTTTCTGGCGCTTCCGCTCAGTGTGCTCCAACGCTGTTAGCAAAAATCTTACAAGGGAGGAGGTGGAGCTGCAGCTTACAAGTGCCGAGATGGGAGTGAATGCTCATGGAGTGATGCTGAGTGCTCATTGCCTTAAATCGGAGATCCCCCCCCGTGCCCCCCTCCTGCGCATACCACCCACCCCTATTCACTCTGTGTCCCCCTCCTGCACATACCACCCACCCCTATTCACCCCATGCCCCCCTCTTGCATATACCACTATTCACCTTGAGGCAGAGCATCTCACTACTGCTGCTGCTTGTATGGGTGGGATGTGTACTGTTTACCCTCCTTTCCTATTCATCCCATGTGATTGGAGCAGTACACATACCACCCACACAAGCAGCAGCAGTAATAAGATTTTCGGTCTCTGGGTTCTTCCTTAACCCCTGCAAAGGGTGTGAGTGGGGCCTCGTGTCTAAATTTTGCCTAAGGCCTCACAAAGCCTAGAGCCGCCTCTGGGTGGATGTCAGTCTGGAGGAGTGAGCGTCCCTAGGCAGGCTATTTTTGCATGTAAACGCCCACATGTGATGCTGAGCCCCCATGATTAAAATAACTGGTATTCACTGAATGAAAGGGGCGGGCCAGTGACAGTCAGGCTGGGGAGGAAAGTGCTAGATGAAGCTGGACGGTCTTCGGCCAGGAAGTCAAGTGGGCTCTGTCTGATTTGCTTCAGCTCACAATGCTCACAGTGTGCAGTGAAATCTGAGTAATCAAATTCAGTACAGGAGAGGAACCGGTACAACTGTGCAAGACTGAAGGAAGGGAAGGCTGGAGGTCAGCTTAAAAACTTTCACCAATAACAAAGTGCAAACTCTGGGGGGGGGGGGGGGGGGGCTGTACTTGCTCCACCATAATCACTATATCATTTCATGTGAGCCCTTTATATCTGTGCAGCACAAAGAATGCCCAGAAAGGCTGACACTCCTGACCTCCCTCTGAAAATGATAGTTGGCTGCCTCTGGCCTCAAACTATATTTAGGGCCCTTGTTTTTCTTTTATCGTAAATGGCGTGGTGAATAGATAAAACCCTTGCCAGGTTTACTTTTGCTATCTATGTCACATTGGGGAGATTTCCCTTTACTTCCTGTCCTGGAGACATGTCAGGAAGTGAGAGGAAATCCCCTCTTACACAGGTGTATCTATTGCTAGATTTCCCTCCACTTTCTGGTTCCTGTGACAACTCCAAAAAGTGCAGGGTTCGGGAGTGTGCTACGTACATGGTGCAGGGTTCGGGAGTGCGCTACGTACAGGGTGCATGGTTCGGGAGTGCGCTACGTACAGGGTGCATGGTTCGGGAGTGCGCTACGTACAGGGTGCAGGGTTCAGAAGTGCGCTACGTACAGGGTGCAGGGTTCAGGGGGCACTATGTACAGAGTTCAGGAGTGCGCTACGTACAGAGTGCAGGGTTCAGGAATATGCTCTGTATAGATTTCAGGAGTGTGGTACGCACAGGGTGCAGGGTTCATGAGTGTGCTCAGGAATACGCTATGTACATAGTGCAAAGTTCAGGAGTGCGCTACGTACAGAGTGCAGGGTTCTGGAGTACGCTACGTACAGAGTGCAGGGTTCAGGCGTATGCTACATACAGAGTGAAGAGTTCAGGTGTACAGGGTTCAGGAGTGCGCTACGTACAGAGTGCAGGGTTCAGGAATGTGCTCTGTATAGAGTTCAGGAGTGTGTTGCGAACAGATTGTAGGGTTCAGAGGTCACAGTGCAGAGTTTAGGAGTGCATTATGTACAGAGTGCAGGGCTCAGGAATGTGCTATGTACAGAGTTCAGGAAGGCGCTACACACAGGGTTCTGGAGTATGCTGCGTACAGGGTGCAGAGTTCAGGGGTGCACTACATACAGCATGCAGAATTCAGGTGTGCATTATGTACAGCAGGCCAATCGCTGCCCGCTTTCTGGTTTTAAATGGCCTGCCTGGTTATTTGGACATATATATCTTTTGTGGCCCCCAACGATATATATATGCCGGCTGCCTTGGAGCAGACAGAAAGGAGGCGGGACGAGTGCCGTACACATAGGAGAATTTCCTGTTTACACAGCAGCCTGTGTAATAGGAAGTCTCATCTCCTGCGCTGCCATTGGAGGACTGTTCTGTCCATCATAGGAGGCGGGACTTTCTATTAAAGTGGCCTCTGAGAAAACAGGAGTTTGTCCTGTATGTAATCTTTTGGTGCTTGTCCCACCCCCTCCCTGTCCCCAATGAATGGGCATCAATCAGGCTGCACTGATGGCAATAGGGGTGCTACATTCATGGCAATGGTGGTGCTGCATTAATGGCAATGCGGGTGCTGCATTCATGGCAATGGTGGGTGCTGCATTCCTGGAAATGGTGGGTGCTGCATTCCTGGCAAGGGTGGGTGCTGCATTCCTGGCAATGGTGGGTGCTGCATTCATGGCAATGGGGGTGCTGCACTGATGGCAATTGGGGTGCTACACTGATGGCAGGGGAAGAGGATTTAAACTGGATGGGGGATAGGTGGTGGCATGTGCTAGGATTGGGATGTTAATCCTGTCGAGGATGGGGATATGGGGGTGAGATGGGAACTCTGTACTGGGGAGAAAGAAGATATGGTTTAAATTGGCCAGTGAGAGATGAAACCCTGCCTTTTGTACCTAACATGTCCTTAACTCCTTAACCCATGCCGGTTCCACGAAGAGAAGGGGGAGAGGAGCGGGGCTTCATGCTCCCACATCTCTAGATCATGGGACAGATGAGTGTCTGATTTTCAGCAGCTACACTTTTTGTAGCTGCTGAATTTGAAATGGGTGGAACTCCGCTTTAACTTGTGTTGCAATAAAGTGGTTGTAAACCTCAGACGTGAAATATGAACAAAGCATATCCCTCTATATCAGTGATGGCGAACCTTGGCACCCCAGATGTTTTGGAACTACATTTCCCATGATGCTCCACTACACTGCAGAGTGCATGAGCATCATGGGAAATGTAGTTCCAAAACATCCCGGGTGTCAAGGTTCGCCATCACTGCTCTATAGTGTGTACTTGTCTCAATTCAGAGCACTAACTGTAATGTCTGTCTGCTGCCTGGTTTCTCTTCTATCTCCATGAATCACTTCCGATAAGTTTTCCTGACACCAAGAGAAAAATGGTGACAGGGGAGGGAGCTCTAGCTGATTGACAGCCTCAGCTCTGTTCCTGTGTGAAGGAGTTTTCCTCACTAAGCTCTGCAGTGGGTAACTTCCGCTCTCCGCCCCCTTTTTCTGACAGCTCAGACAAGCTTTATGAATTCTGTACTTTGAATGGATGTAGAGAAGACTGCATATAAATAGGTACAACATTGGAGGAGGATTTGTTTCATCTCTGCGTATCACCTGAGGCCAGTCACTCTACTGGGTATATGGAAGGGTTTACAACCACGTAAGGTTGAAATTACTAGACTGCCACCGCATCAGAATAAACCAAAAATTGGACATACACCATTTTTTCTCTACACAGTGCACCATGGTTAAGCGTTATCATGTGCATCAGACCACGGGTGTCGGAAATGCAGATGCAAATCAGGAAACCAATCTGCATGCCAGCCCCAGCCTGTGACCCCAGTACTGAAGCCAATCAATCAGCATGAGAAGGATCGTATTTTTAGAAGGGGGCAGTAGTGGTAGTCTCAATATTTCCACTGTATAGGTTTCTTTTTAATAACCACTCCACCCTCCTTTCAGTCCTTTGTGGAATGCGGAAAGTGAAAACATTTGTCTTCTATAAATTAAAAAGGCTGCAGTAAATTTCCACCATAAAATGAGAAGCAGGGGAGGTGGCACGTCCGGTTTTGATTGAGACATCAGCGGGTGACATACTGAGGATGGAGCAATCACAGCAGGAAATGTCATTTTTATATGTGTGACACTTTTATCACCGAGTCTTTCTGAGGTTTCTTGAAGTTTGTATTTTTCTTGCTGGGAAGATTTCCCTCTAATGCCGCGTACACACGGTCGGAATTTCTGATGGAAAAGGTCCGATGGGAGCTTTTCATCGAATTTTCCGACCGTGTGTATGCCCATCGGTCTTTTCCTGACAGACTCCATGGCAGCAACGTGTGGGTTTAGTCCCGCCTCCATTACCCTATAGGACACTACTCCCATAAATCTTTGCTCCCTGCCCACGGCCGTGTTCTTTTTTTGTCCTCCTCCGAAGGACCTAGTTGGTGGTCTTTCTACCTGAAGATAGTTTCCCCACGATCCTGATTGGCCGATCTGCGACTCTGGATGGGAAAGTCGCATGGCTCCGCTAAGCCCTAGCTATTAGCAGGGTATGGAGTGGGCAGTGGAAGAGGCGCAAGGAAGAAGCCCTTATCCTAGCCACTGGCAGGCAGGCTGCGCATTGGTCAGACAGCCAGCTACTAGCAGGTGACCCGTTTTTGCCCTGGAGAAGTCCGGTCTTACCTTCGGCCTGGTCGATCGTGGTGGAGTGGTGAGAGTATCGATACTTCTTTTCATGGCAGCAGTTTTTGTTATTATCTCCTGTGCGGTTCCATTTGTTGTTGTTTGTTTGTAGCATGTGTGTTTGTTTTTCTCAGGCATGGCGGCTGGTTCCTCCTGCGTTCCAGCCGCCGTATCACTTTCGCTTTCGTTTTTTCGGCCGCTCTGCACATGCGCGAGCGTGGTACGAGAGCGAGGCTTGGTTCGCGCATGCGCGATAGCGGTGATCTGCCGCTATTCACGCATGCGCATTGGGACGGCAATGACGTCACAGGGGCGCGCTATTTAAACTAAGGAAATAGCCTGCAAGCTTTGAGAATGATTGTAGGTTATCCCAGTGACTTCCCCAGGCTCCTGTGTTGCAGCTGCTGGTAAGTGGCTTTTCTGGGACAGGTCAGAGGAATCTTCCTGTCCCTTGCACTGATCTCTTGTCATTCTCAGTTCAGATGGACATCGCTGAGGACATGGATTCACCACTGCCTGTCTGTGGCCAGCCCTCTCAAAAAAGGTATTGGGAATATGTCTTTTCCTGATGGTCTGGTAATTAGGGAAGGGTGTGTGCCTGATTGCTTATCTATTGCCTGATGTTTTGTTTTGTGTGTGGTCTTTGTCTTTTGTTTTTACCTCAGCCCTTCTAGATCAGATCCACATCGCAGCTCTCATAGAGGAAGCGACTCCTCCAAGTCGCAAAACCGGCAATCCTCTTCCAAATCCAAACATGGTGGTTCCTCCTCTAAATCAGGACACCGTAGTGAAGAGCGCTCTTACTCCAGTCGCTCTACCAATTCCTGCTGGGGATGCAGAATTCAAGCTCCCCAGGAAGATCCTTATGCGACCTTTGTTTTTCCAAAGCTTCCAAAGAAAGAGGAGATACGGATCAACAACTTAAATCCCTGGTGGAAAGGGTTGTGAAGGAGTCGCTCAGGAACATGGATGATCATTCCCATACACCTCCAGCGGAGCAGTCTCGTTCTCCAGTAAGGGAGACCCAGTTGCAAGATACCTGGGAGTCCTCGGTTCAGAGCCACCCTTCGGTTGCAATATCTGACAGTGACTCGGAGGAAGATAGCCCTCCTGTGGGTTTTGATTTTGCTCTGCTCCCACCCTTGGTTAAGGCTATCAGAGAAACACTTAATTGGGAAGACCCAGTAGAAGCTGCTCCCAAACAAAGAAAATTCTTTAAACAATTAAAGAAAGAGCGTGTTAATTTTCCTTTTATTGCAGAGCTTGGCGAAATCGTCACGGACGAGTGGGGCAAGGTGGAGAAGAAAAATTCCATGCTTTCCAAAATCTCACAACTCTATCCCTTCAAGGAGGAAGAAGTGAAGCAATTGCAGGGGTCAAGTCCTGGGGAAAAAAGTGGGGGAACTCCCACCCAAGATCCACTCCCCCACCAAAAAAAAAAATGATACGCTCATATGCACGAATGCTTCAAAAGTGGTATTTTTCATCCAATTTTCGTATTGTGCGTATGAAGCTTAATTGTTAGTACATAAAAAAAACAATCCTCAATAAACATAAATACGGTAATTCTCTGAATAATCAGCATTCATTCAATTGTGCTTTCATGCAAATGTGAACATCATGTTCTGATCTTTATTGGGGAATTTTATTTTGTATATAGAGTGTTTATGTGGTGAGTTTACACTTTTCATTGAACAGAGTTTGGATAACACAGGGTTAAATGGAAAGGTCATAAATTAACTGCACATTATCTGGACAGAATGCTTGGGGAGATAGTGATGTGTTCCTGCTTAGGAGATGTATGTTAGCTTGGGGGGGGGGGGGCTGCAAACTCTGCAGGGCTCCAACACACACTTGCTGCTATTCCAACCCTTCACATATTTCCACATAAACTTCCCTCCTGGCATTAAACTTTGCCAGGTATTGTGCTCAGCTTACCACCCCAAACTGATGTTCCTCCCTCAGCTCACCTCTCTCCCTGCATGTCCTGTGAGCAGAATAGCTGTGCTCCTCCTCTGGGTTCTCTCATCATATGGCACTGAAGATAGAGGAGGGGGGGATTCAGCTGGACACACAGAGCAGGTATGCCGGAGACTGGGGGGGAAGATGAGGAAACAGAAAATCAGGAGGGGCCGGTGGGGAGGAGCACATCACTAGAGGTCTGACTAAACACAATCTCTTAGCAGCAGGGACCTGATCTACCCGTCAGCTAGCTGTGATTGACAGGTAGAGCGGAAGCTGTCATGGGGCCCCCTACTGGCAATGCCTGAATGGTCAGTCCACCCCTGGTGTGCGTCACTTACTATTGTGAGCTGTGTCGGCGGCTGCTGGTGTAGCACCTGCCACACAGCTTGCATACTTCAAAGTCTTGCAGGACACGGCTGCTAAAGGGAACTGAGTTCCTGTTGTGGAAAAAGTACAGGAACTGTGTTCCCATGCGTTCCCGCAGGACTTGAGCCCTGACTGCTCCCTTGATAGATGCAGCAGTCATGAGGTTGGTGAAGCATGTGACTATCCCTTTAGAGGACACAGTGTCCTTTAAAGACGTGTTAGACCGTCGGATTGATGCAGACCTGAAGAGGGTGTACCTAACAGCAGGCATGGCCTGTAAGCCAGCTCTTGCCCTAGCCGCTTTGTCTAAAGCGATGGAAGTGTGGACTGACAGTGTAGATGAGACACTGAGAGGCATCTCGGATGATACGGCTAGATGCTCGCCTATTTAAGAATTGAGGCTTGCGTCGGCTTTTCTTGGGGAAGCCTCTATTGACATCATACGCCTGACGGCTCGGGTAATGCTTTCGTCTGTCACTGCCAAACGGGCGCTGTGGCTCCGCCCCTGGTTAGCCGACCCAGCCTCAAAACAAGTCTGGTGTTGTATCCCCTTTGAAGGGTCCTCCCTGTTCGGGAACAAGTTGGACGAGGCGATTACCCGGGCCACTGGTGGGAAGTCGGGGTTCCTTCCCCAAGATCGTCGACCCCAAGGTCAAAGAAGATCGCAGTTACAGACCTGGCCGGGAATTTTCCAGATCCTGGAAATCAAGACAATCATCTTTCAAGAAGACAGCGAAAAGTGATTCCAAAGGAGAGAGGGAGCCGACCAAATCCTTTTGAGGTTGGGCCCGCTCAGACAGGTCAGGTGGGGGCTCGGCTTTTCCACTTTCGTCATGTCTGGGCGGCTTCGATCCAAGACTTTTGGACCATCAATACGGTCTCCTCGGGTCATGCTTGGACCTTCAGGGAAGCCCCCAGGCTCAGGTGGGTCCCTATTTCCCTTCCGACTACAGAAGAAAAAAGACAAAGCCTTCTGACTTACATAAAATCTTTATTGGTTCAAGGCGCTGTTATCCATGTTCCGGCCGACCAGCAAGGCAGGGGGATCTACTCTCCCCTCTTTTTGGTCCAGAAAAAAGGAAAGGTTCAAAATGGAAACACTGTCCACAATACAACATTCCGTCCAACCAGGAGATTGGATGATCTCCATAGATCTCAAAGACGCCTATTTTCACGTTCCCATTGCCGAAAACTATCAACAATTCCTTCGCTTTTCAGTAGTCAAGCTCCATTTTCAATTCACGTGCCTTCCCTTCGGGTTATCAACTTCTCTGTGTGTGTTTTCAAAAACTCTGTTGGCAGTGGTAGCTCTTCTGAGAACCAGGGGAATTCGTCTACATCACTATTTAGACGACCTTCTACTATTGGCACAAGACAAAGAACAGCTTCTAATTCACAGACGGCAAGTTATCTCCACTCTACAGGAGTTCGGGTGGATACTGAATCTGGAGAAGAGCCAACTGACCCCATCACAAACCCTACTATTCTTAGGGGCTCTGTTCAACACAGTCAGTGGCACTATCTCACTACCAGAGGAAAAGATCTCAGTGGTAAGGGACAGAATCCGTCCAGCTCTTATGGCTTCCTACCTTCATGCTCTCCAGTGCCTGAGAATTATAGGCACCATGGTTGCAACAATCCCGATGGTGAGATGGGCGCAGTGGAGGATGAGGCCTTTTCAGAAGGGCTTCCTTCAGCAATGGACAGGCAACAAAGACCAGGCGATTCGGATTACTTCATCCATGAAGAACTCCCTTCTATGGTGGCTACAACGGGAGAACCTTTGCAACTGCCATTCCATCCGTCCCATCCCATGGGTATCTATAACATCAGATGCCAGCAACAGGGGATGGGGGGCCCACTGCCTGGCGGAAGTCGCCCAGGGCACTTGGGATCCTCCCTCCAGAAGGACAGTGTCAAATGTCCTGGAATTAAGGGCGGCCTTCCAGGCCCTTCTGGCTTTTAGTCACCTGATCCCAGGGGCCTCAGTCCATCTCAGACTGGACAATACCACAGCAGTGGCATACATCAGAAGGCAAGGGGGCACCCGAAGTCTTTCCCTTCTCCAAGAAGTGGAACCGATCATGTCTTGGGCTCAGAAGAACTTGAAGGATCTGACAGCGACATATGTTCCAGGAATTCAGAACGTCCAGGCAGACTTCCTCTCCCGAATATCTCTAGACAACGAGTGGTCTCTCCACGAGGAGGTATTCGATTGGATTCTAACACTGGGGATCTCCCCAGAGGTCGACTTGTTTGCCTCCCCATGCAACAAGAAAATAGCAAAGTACAGAGATACACAAGGTACAGAGATCCGCAAGCCTACGGGGTAGATGCCCTGACGGAGAAATGGTGGTTCCTCAAGGCGTATGCCTTTCCTCCAATCCCGATCATCCTACAGTTCCTGAAGAGACTCAGGTCGGAAACGGCAGAGGTAATTGCAGTAATTCCCTACTGGCCCAACAGGCCTTGGTTTCCGCTTCTGACACTCCTCAGTGTCAAGGATCCGGTTCCGCTACCATCCAGACCAGACCTCCTGTCCCAGGGTTCGAGGTTACATCCCTGTCCGGATCACCTGCACCTAAGGGCCTGGTCTTTGAGAGGGGAAGGCTGGAAGCGTCAGGCTGTCCATTAGAGGTTATTCCCACTCTCCTTAGTGCAAGAAGAGGTAGTACCAATCGGGTGTACGAAAGGATCTGGGCAAAGTTTACCAGTCACATGGCTTCCAGGTCTAGTTCCTGCAATACATTGGCAGTTTAGGATGTGTTAAGCTTCCTTCAAACAGGACTGGATATCTCGCTTTCTGTTAGTTCCCTGCGTGTCCAAGTTTCTGCTATCTCAGCATTTTCTGGAGTCACGTGGGCCAATCATCCTTTGGTTCAACAGTTTTTCAAAGGTGCAGTCAGGCTTAGGCCGCAGAGGAAACCCAGGTTTCCAAAATGGGACCTCCCTCTGGTGTTGGATTTCTTTACTCAACTCAACAGATCACTTTCAGTTAAGGAACTAACACTTAAAACCTCTTTTCTGGTGGCCATAACGTCGGCGAAGAGAATTTCAGAGATTCAGTCGCTAGGCTCCAAGGAACCTTTCCTCACCTTCTTCCCGGATAGAGTGGTCCTTATTCCAATGCTGGGATCAAATCCCAAAGTAACCACTGTTTTCCATGAAAACCAGGAAATCACTCTTCCTACCTTCATGTCTGATGGAGGTTCGGATCCACATCCTCTTGACATGGGTGCTACACTAAAAGAATATCTGGATGTTACAGCTTCATTTCGTCAGACTGACTCCCTCTTCGTTCTGTTTCATGGAAAGAATAAGGGCTCTAAAGCTTCTGTTAGATCCATTGCTGCGTGGGTGGTCCAAGCCATCCAGTGGGCTTACAGAGAGAAGGGCTTGGCTCCTCCTGAGGCAGTGACGGCACATTCCACCAGGAGTCTTTCCACATCATGGGCAGCCTCGCGTCACGTGGCGCCGGAAGTAATCTGCAGGGCAGCGTCTTGGTCTTCAATACATACGTTTATGACCCATTACTGTGTTGAACCTGCATCCTTAACTTCTGTTAAATTTGGTTTAAAAGTCCTGTCGGTTGACAGCGTTAAATAAATCTTTTCTGTTCAGCATTTTGCCCACCCAAGTGTGTTTTTTGGGTGAGTTATTTCCCACACGTTGCTGCCATGGAGTCTGTCAGGAAAATGGAAAATTCCTATCAAAATATTTACCGTAATTTTCCTTTCCTGATGGACTCCATGGCAGCAGGAGTTCCCTCCCAAATGGCTGGAGTAGTCTAGTTATCGAACACGGCCGTGGGCAGGGAGCAAAGATTTATGGGAGTAGTGTCCTATAGGGTAATGGAGGCGGGACTAAACCCACACGTTGCTGCCATGGAGTCCATCAGGAAAGGAAAATTACGGTAAGTATTTTGATAGGAATTTTCCATTTTTCTGTCGGAATTTCCGACGGACTTTGGATTGAGAACCTGTTCTTAATTTTTCCGACGGAAAACCTTTCCGATTTTCCGATCGTGTGTATGCAATTCCGACACGCAAAATTCAGACGCATGCTCTGAAACAATTCTACGCATGCTCAGAAGCATTAAACTTCCCTTTTATAGTGCAGTCAAACTTTTTTAAGGCGCTGTGTTATTGACCGTTGGAATTTGGTGTGACCGTGTGTAGCCAAGGCAGTTTGAGCGAAATTCCTTCGGAGTTCCGACGGGAAAACCATCAGAGCTTTTTCCGACGAGAATTGCGACCGTGTGTACGCAGCATTATTCCTTTCCAGCCACTTGCAGCCACAACAGGAAATGAAGGGAGGGGTTTTCACCAGGAATAAGTCAAAGGTACCAGAGATCAGTTTGAAAGGTAAAAAACAGTAATGGTAATTTTCTAGACTAATGGATAAATGATTGTCAAACAAATGGCAGGGGAGGTGGGCACTGCCCTGGGGTACGTGTACCAAAGCCATGAAAAAAAAAAAAGTTTTCTTATTTAATTTGGCAGTGAGCTGCGATTTTATTAATGCTTAAGGCTTGATTCAGGCTTGTCCGGCTGCGGTTTCAGTGCGATTTTTAAAAAGTGTTCGGTGCGATTTTGTTCAACAGATCAGGTGCAAATTTATACTTGAAATCAGACCCGAACCGGGGCTGAAAAACACACAGGACTCTTTTTAAAAAAGAACCGTGGCTGGCTGCAGATATGTGAACCAGCTCCATGGAGCATGCAGCCAGCATGTCATGCGAATTGGACGCAGTTCAAAACGCATCCAATTCGCATACACAGTGCCTTAAATTATTCATACACCTTGAAGTTTTCCACATTTTGTCATGTTACAACCAAAAACTTAAATGTATTGGGATTTTAAAAAAAATATATAAATGTTTTTCAAATTTTTTTACAAATAAATATGTGAAAAGTGTGGTGTACATTTGTATTCAGCCCCCCCCCCCCCCCCCCCCCCGAGTCAATACACTGTAGAACCCCCTTTTCGCTGCAAATACATCTGCAAGTATTTTTGGGTATGTCTCTACCAGCTTTGCACATCTAGAGAGTGACATTTTTGCCCATTCTTCTTTGCAAAATAGCTCAAGCTCTGTCAGATTGGATGGAGAGCGTCTGTGAACAGCAATTTTCAAGTCTTGCCACAGATTCTCAATTGGATTTAGGTCTGGACTTTGACTGGGCCAATCTAACACATGAATATGCTTTAATCTAAATCATTCCACTGTAGCTCTGGCTGTATGTTTAGGGCCATTGTCCTGATGGAAGGTGAACCTCCGCCCAAGTCTCAAGTCTTTTGCAGACTCTAACATGTTTTTTTCTAAAGCACACGATCGGAAATTCCGCCAGCAAAAGACAGATGAGAGCTTTGGGTGTGTAGGCTCCATCGGACTTTTGCAGGCGTAATTTCAGCCAGTAAAAGATTGAGAGCATGTTCTCAATTTTTCAGACGGAAAAAGTTTCTATCGGAAATTCCAATCGTCTGTGGCAATTCCGACGTGCAAAATTCCGACGCATGCTCGGAAACAATTCGACGCATGCTCGGAAGCATTGAACTTCATTTTCGCAGCATATCGTAGTGTTGTACATCACCACGTTCTTGACAGTCGGAATTAGGTGTGACCGTGTGTAGGCAACACAAGCTTGAGCGGAATTCCGTCTGAAAAAAACATCCAAGGCTTTTCCAATGAGAATTCCGATCGTGTGTACGGGGCATAAGATTGCCCTGTATTTGGCTCCATCCATCTTCCCATCAGCTCTGACCATCTTCCCTGTCCCTGCTGATGAAAAGAATCTCCACAACATGATGCTGCCACCACCATGTTTCACAGTGGGGACGATGTGTTCTGTACATCCCCAAAGTATAATGCACCCTGCCCAGTGCACTCCCTCACTCCCATTTACTTCCCCATCCCCACTTGCAGGTCACCTCCCCATCCCCAAAGTATAATGCCTCTGCCCTGTGCACTCCCTCACCCCCATTTACCTCCCAGTCCCCAAAGTATAATGCACCCTGCCCAGTGCACTCCCTCACTCCTATTTACTTCCCCATCCCCACTTGCAGGTCACCTCCCCATCCCCAAAATGTAAAGCACCCTGCCCCGTGCATTCACTCCCTCCCATTTACTTCCCCATCCCCACTTGTAGGTCACTTCCCCATCTCCAAAATATAATGCCCCCTGCCCGTGCACTCCCTCACCCCCATTTACTTCCACATCCCCACTTGCAGGTCACCTCACCATCCCCAATGTATAATGCACCCTGACCAGTGCACTCCCTCCCATTTACTTCCCCATCTCCAAAATATAATGCCCCCTGCCGTGCACTCCCTCCCTCCCATTTACTTCCCCGTCCCCACTTGTAGGTAACTTCCCCATCTCCAAAATATAATGCCCCCTGCCCATGCACTCCCTCACCCCCATTTACTTCCCCATACCCACTTGCAGGTTACCTCACCATCCACAAAATGTAAAGCACCCTGCCCCATGCATTCTCTCACTTCCATTTACTTCTCTATTTACTATCTCGATTTTTAGCGGTATTGCGACATTGCGACGGACAGATCGGACACTTTTGACACATATTTGGGACCATTGACATTTATACAGCGATCAGTGCTATAAAAGTGCACTGTTTAATGTGTAAATTACACTGGTAGGGAAGGGGTTAACACTAGGGGTTAAATGTGTTCCCTCAGTGTGTGTTCTAACTATATGGGGATATGACTGAGTAGGAGAGGAGACATATCACTGTTTCTACATAGTTGGAATCAACGAAATGTCTCCTCTCCTCTGGCAGCACAGGAATTTGTGCGTTTACACACACAAATCCCCGTGCTGGCGCTCGTGCACACAATCGCGTGTGGCTGGCAGCGACCACTGGCCACACGCACCGGGTCCCCCGCCGTTCAGCGGACAAAGTCCTATCTCCTGCTGGATAGATTTGCCGACAACACGGTCCGATCACACCAAATCCGATCGTGTGTACGGTTGTCCGACCGGACAAAGTGCTACGCATGCTCAGATCACATTACAAGACCAAAGCTATTGGCTACTAGCCTCTACGTAGTCCCGTCGTAGGCAACAAACGTCACCACGTTCAGAATGATCGGATTTTCCGACAACTTTGTCTGACCGTGTGTACGCAAAACCAACATCAGACAAAGTATGACGGACATGGTCCGACGGACATGGTCCGACGGACCTGGTCCTCGGATAATCCGCGCGTGTGTATGGGGCTTATGTGTGCATGGACACATAGAGTAAAATGATGGGGAGTTTATTGATTGTAGAAAAAAAACATCTGAAGCCAAAAACAGCTGCTGTAAAAACATCCAAAAACGTCCAGGTCCAGTGTGCATGAGGCCTCAAACATAACCAAATATTATAGAGGTAGGATGGGGGGGGGGGGGGTTGGTATATATATTGCATTATAAACCAATCAGGGTTCATGGTGGGACAGTTGGGCATTAGGTAGAAATCCTACATGCTGCTTACCTATGGCAGCCAATCAGAAGCTACCTTTCATCCTCTAGCCCAGGGGTGCCCAACCTTTTGAAGAGTGAGGGCCACTTAAGCTACTTGGTAACCGGTCGCGGGCCACAATGAGCGGAGCGGGCAGATGGCAGGTCCGTGTCTGCTCTGTATATGCAGAGCGGACACAGCCCACTAATACTCTTTTTTTTTTCCCGGATTGGATTGGAGGTAGAACACAAGTCGGTTTACATTTGCTACTCCTTAGAGGTAAATGGAGGGTCTAATTGGGTCAGACTGACCGTGTGAAAGGGGCCCAAGGCTGCTTTCACACAGATGCGCTGCAGTTTACCTGCACCGATGGTGCAGCGCAGTGTACCTTTGGCTTTCCTGCACTTTGCAATAGACTTCTATTATATTCTGCAGGTTTGGTGCACTTTCAGAAAGCTCACCAAACGCAGGTAATAAACAGAAGTCTATGGCTCAGTGCAGATAACCCGCAGGTGCAATGCTCTATACCTGCGGATCAGTTTGAAAGCAGCCCAGTAACCACTGTAGAATAGATATGCCCATATATACACTGTGATTTTATTAATAAAACTGACCCTTAATAACAGTACTCTATTCTATTTTATCTCAGAGCAGGAGGTCGCGGGCCACATTAGAGGGCTCCGCGGGCCACTGGTTGGGCACCCCTGCTCTAGCCTGTGCTAGAAAAGGCCAGCTGCAATTGGATTGGTCAGAGTGGATTGCACAAGTTGTGCTGGAGGATATAAATATTGAATAAATTGTTTAAAAGTTCTCATCGGGATCCATGAAGAAGAAATTCTGCCAACACCAAGTATATAATATAATTCCATGGAAGCTGCAGAGACAAAGGATGGGGATGACAGCATTCAGAGGGAAATCTGAACCAAGGGGTGAGAATAACTTGTAAAGGGATGGATTCAGGAATGTAGATGACTGGTGTAGAGGGATAGGGATGGCTGTGATCCAGGGATGTAGATGACTGGTGTAGAGGGATGGGGATGGTGTACAGGGATGTAGATGACTGGTGTACAGGATGACTGTGATCCAGGGATGTAGATGACTGGTGTAGAGGGATGGGGGTGGTGTACAGGGATGTAGAGGACTGGTGTACAGGATGACTGTGATCCAGGGATGTAGATGACTGGTGTAGAGGGATGGGGGTGGTGTACAGGGATGTAGAGGACTGGTGTACAGGATGACTGTGATCCAGGGATGTAGATGACTGGTGTAGAGGGATGGGGATGTCCAGTGTACTGGGATGTAGAGGACTGGTGTACAGGATGACTGGGATCCAGGGATGTAGATGACTGGTGTAGAGGGATGGGGATGTCCAGTGTACAGGGATGTAGAGGACTGGTGTACAGGATGACTGGGATCCAGGGATGTAGATGACTGGTGTAGAAGGATGACTGGGATCCAGAGATGTAGATGACTGGTGTAGAGTGATGGCTGTGATCCAGGGATGAGGATAACTGGTGTAGAGGGATGACGATGATTGGTGTAGAGGGATGGCTGTGCTCCAGGGATGAGGATAACTGGTGTAGAGGGATGACGATGATTGGTGTAGAGGGATGGCTGTGATCCAGGGATGAGGATAACTGGTGTAGAGGGATGAGGATGACTGGTGTAGAGCTATGGCTGTGATCCAGGGATGAGGATGACTGGTGTATAGGGATGGGGATGGCTGTGATCCAGGGATAAGGATGTCCGGTGTATAGGGATAGGGATGGCTGTGATCCAGGGATGAGGATGTCCGGTGTAAAGGGATGTAGATGACTGGTGTACAGGGATGGCTGTGATCCAGGGATGTAGATGACTGGTATACAGGGATCTAGGGATGAGGATGTCCGGTGTAGAGGGATGAGGATGACTGGTGTACAGGAATGGCTATGATCCAGGGATGAGGATGTCCGGCGAATAGGGATGGGGATGGCTGTGATCCAGGGATGAGGCTGACTGGTGTAGAGGGATGGCTGTGATCCAGGGATGAGGATGACTGGTGTAGAGGGATGGCTGTGATCCAGGGATGAGGATGTCTGGTGTAGAGGGATGGGGATGACTGGTGTACAGGGATGGGGATGGCTGTGATCCAGGGATGAGGATGTCCGGTGTATAGGGATGGTTGTGATCCAGGGATGAGGATGACTGGTGTACAGGGATGGCTGTGATCCAGGGATGTAGATGACTGGTGTACAGGGATCCAGGGATGAGGATGTCCGGTGTAGAGGGATGGCTGTGATCCAGGGATGAGGATGACTGGTGTACAGGGATGGGGATGTCCGGTATATAGGTATGGGGATGGTTGTGATCCAGGGATGAGGATGACTGGTGTACAGGGATGGGGATGTCCGGTGTATAGGTATGGGGATGGTTGTGATCCAGGGATGAGGATGACTGGTGTACAGGGATGGGGATGTCCGGTGTATAGGTATGGGGATGGTTGTGATCCAGGGATGAGGATGACTGGTGTACAGGGATGGGGATGTCCGGTGTATAGGTATGGGGATGGTTGTGATCCAGGGATGTAGATGACTGGTGTACAGGGATCCAGGGATGAGGATGTCCGGTGTAGAGGGATAGGGATGGGGGAGTTTTATGGTATCAGTAGAGAGTGGTGACGTCAGAGGGGGGTGTGTCCGGGTTTCGGTTTGCGCTCACCTGGTCGGGGAGGATCCCGGAGATCTCGTGGGAAGTGACCACACCTAGAGAGATTACCTGACACTGCGGGAGGACAGGAAGGGACTTCTAAGAAGGACTCTCCGGGGCCACAGGACAGAGGACACAAGAGGACTCTCGGGGGCCACACACAGGAGGACTCTGAGGGGCCACTTACAGAGGAGGATCCCGTTGTCCCTCTTTGTATCTCGGAGTTTCCTAAGCCCGGAGGAAGGACATCGGGGGCCCCGGATTGTTAGGGCCACAGCAGGGCTCCTTCCACCCCTAGAAGTCACCATGAGGGGCTCCGATTCTTCCGATATAAAGTACAACAACCGACCGCAGGTAAGTCCTACACAACCACCTACCTGGAGGATGAGGTGTAGTCTGCCCTCTATAGGGGTGAGGGGGGTGTATGCCCTCTGTGTGTGTGTGTGTGTGTGTGTGTGTGTGTGTGTGTGTGTGTGTGTGTGTGGGGGGGGGGGGTGTCTGCCCTCTATAGGGGTGTGTGTGTGGGGGTAGGGCTGTCTGCCCCCCTATAGGTGAGTTGATGTGAAATCTGCTGTATGTGTTCTGTGCCTTACCTGGAATAGTGTCTATCACTGTATACATTGTACATATCTCAGGATTGGTGATATACATTGTATCTTGGTGTTTAATAACAATGATCTCAGATCTGTGCAGTGTTTATATTATACAATCCTGTGTGTTATATTGTAGTGTTATGTATACAGGCTGATTGTATTGTATGCTGTACAGAGCTGGTAATGAGTTCTGTTCTCTATATCCGGGGTTGTTATCTCCTGTATGTATAGACAGGTCACTATTGATCTATAATGGTGTGCAGATTGGTTATCACTTTATGAGATTCTCTGTAATAAACCCAATTATTGGAAAAACTGGGGGAAGCTCATACAACCCCCCCCCCCCCCCTTTATATAACATACAGAGAGATCTGTATACCTGAACGTGACTTTCTTTCTTTTAATTTCATCTGGTGACCCAACCAGCACGACCCGTTTCACACAGACGATCAGATCTGCCTTTCAGATTTTCTGCAATATATTTGCTTTTTGGGTTTAACGCTTTAAAGAGGAAGTAAACTCTCTCTAAAAGAAAAACTCCTGCAGGACAAAGGCATAATGAGCTAGTATGCATAGCCTTAGATCGAAGTGACCCTTGTTCACCTCCTCTGTCGCCGCCATGATACCCAGAGTGACTTCCGGGTATCGCTGCTCCGGCGCTGTGACTGGCGGGAGCCGCGAGGACGTCAATCATGCGCGCGGGAGCTGTCAGTGATGGCATGATCGCCTGCGCCGTAGACAGCGGTGCCCGCTTTTTAGGAAGATATATCCTTAAAGAGGTAGTAAACCCTAATGGGTTTACTTCCTCTTTGTTTCCCTGCAAAGGTAAAGCATAGAGGACTACTGTGCAGCGTATAGTAGCCCATTATGTGTCACTTACCTGACACAGGAGCCAGCAAAGTCACCGCTGTCCCCTTGTGTACGGAGCCTGCATCTTCTTGGTGGGTATCGCGGCTCCCTCGCTGGCAATGACTTCACTCCCGCGGCATATCGCCGTTGAGAGCGGCTTGCTCAGTGCGCCTGCGCACTGCTGTCGACGGACGGCGGTGCCTGTTTTTTGGCAAATATCTCCTAAACCGTGTAGGTTTAGGAGATATTTCTTTGACCTACAGGTAAGCCTTAATCTAAGCTTACCTGTAGGTCCAAGTGGTTTGTGAGAGTTTACAACCACTTTAACCGTTTCTTGCACCTACAGGCATGGGCGTCCGCAGAACTTTTTTCAGGGGGGGGGCATCATTTTAGGGTCACCTATGCACCGCCCCTTTTCGACAATGTCATTATCACATTATTATGGTCAGTGACTGCAGACGTATTACAATCCCTAGGATAAGTAATGGATAATGGCCAACAGGCCCTCTTACCAGACCCAGCAAAACTACAGCAGTGATTCCCTTCAGCTGGACGATCGCTCTGGGGCGACTCTGGTCAGCAGTGCAGCATGTCTGTACCCTGGTAGTGGCTCAGTGTTTCTCTCTCTGGTGGTTCTGGGCAGCATGGCTCTCTCTCTTGTGGTGCTGGGCAGCGTGGCTCTCTCTGGTGGCGCTGTGCAGCGTGGCTCTCTCTGGTGGCGCTGTGCAGCGTGGCTCTCTCTGGTGGCGCTGTGCAGCGTGGCTCTCTCTGGTGGCGCTGTGCAGCGTGGCTCTCTCTGGTGGCGCTGTGCAGCGTGGCTCTCTCTGGTGGCGCTGTGCAGCGTGGCTCTCTCTGGTGGCGCTGTGCAGCGTGGCTCTCTCTGGTGGCGCTGTGCAGCGTGGCTCTCTCTGGTGGCGCTGTGCAGCGTGGCTCTCTCTGGTGGCGCTGTGCAGCGTGGCTCTCTCTGGTGGCGCTGTGCAGCGTGGCTCTCTCTGGTGGCGCTGTGCAGCGTGGCTCTCTCTGGTGGCGCTGTGCAGCGTGGCTCTCTCTGTTGGCGCTGGGCAGCGTGGCTCTCTCTGGTGGCGCTGGGCAGCGTGGCTCTCTCTGGTGGCGCTGTGCAGCGTGGCTCTCTCTGGTGGCGCTGTGCAGCGTGGCTCTCTCTGGTGGCGCTGTGCAGCGTGGCTCTCTCTCTTGTGGCGATGTGCAGCGTGGCTCGCTCTCTCTTGTGGCGATGTGCAGCGTGGCTCGCTCTCTCTTGTGGCGATGTGCAGCGTGGCTCGCTCTCTCTTGTGGCGATGTGCAGCGTGGCTCGCTCTCTCTTGTGGCGCTGGGCAGCGTGGCTCGCTCTCTCTTGTGGCGCTGGGCAGCGTGGCTCGCTCTCTCTTGTGGCGCTGGGCAGCGTGGCTCGCTCTCTCTTGTGGCGCTGGGCAGCGTGGCTCGCTCTCTCTTGTGGCGCTGGGCAGCGTGGCTCGCTCTCTCTTGTGGCGCTGGGCAGCGTGGCTCTCTCTCTGGCTTCTGCCCAGCACTCTCCTTATTCTTTGTCCTGTAGAACTCTCACCCTCAGCTTTTTTCCAGGCTGCAGTCTCTCAATCTCTCTCTTGATTGAGCTGTAGCCTCCTCTCTGTGGAAAATGGGGCCGCCAATCTTTGGGACTACATGTCCCATGATGCTCTCCTCTCCTAGTCTCCTTTGATTGACCCTCAGTTATGGCCAATAGGGAAGGAATGGAATGGGCAGGAAGCTGGGTGGGGAACTTGGTGAGAGCCACCGTCTCTTCTCCCTGACAGGAGAGGGGGAAACCTCTGACAGCCCGCAGCTCGCCTTTCTCCTGTCACAGCGCTACCGAGTTCTCTGCTGGACTGAGCAGGGAAAAGAAGTCACACTACACTGATGGGGGGGGGGGGGGGGTTGACAGCACCATGATGGTGTCACCCCACTGGTGGGTGGCACCCGGGTGCAGGCTGCCCGCACCCCGATAGCGAAGCAACTGTGCTGAATTTAAGATCCGATCTCTGATTCCAGGGGGGGGCACTTGACCCCCCTTGCCCCTACCTGCGGACGCCCATGCCTACAGGTAAGCCTTAATCTAGGCTTTACCTGTATGTTAAAGTGGTCTGTATCTAAACCCAATAACAAAATTTGATAGTATTCCAGTTCACCGGTCCGCGTTTTCTTTTTTTTACAAAAACTTATTTCATTTTACCCTGGTAATCCTGCCATTAACTCACTTCTTGTCCTAGGTTGAAAGTATTGGGCAGCACAGCAGAGTACTGCCTCTTACCCATAACAGGGGGAGGTGTTTTGTAGTCTGGGAAGAGAGCAGCGAACAATGTTAAGTTTAAAGTGGTTGTAAACCCTTACAGACCACTTTGACCTACAGGTAAGCCTTAATCTAGGCTTGCCTGTAGGTGCTAGAAATATCTCCTAAACCTACATGGTTTAGGAGATATTTGCAAAAAGACAGGCACCGTAGACAACGGCGTGCAGGCGCACTGGAAGAAGATGGAGGCTCCATGGAAGAGGGGACAGCGGTGACGTCGCTGGCTCCTGTGTCAGGTAAGGGACACATAATGGGCTACTGTGCGATGCATAGTAGTCCATTATGCTTTACCTTCGCTGGGAAACAGAGGAAGTAAAACCATCAGGGTTTACTTCCTCTTTAACTTTCTAGTTCAGTGAGGGGAAAAAAGTATTTGATCCCCTGCTGATTTTGTAGATTTTCCCACTGACAAAGAAACGATCAGTCTATAATTTTTATTGGTAGGTTTATTTTAACCGTGAGAGACAGAATAAACAAAAAAAATATCCAGATAGACACATTTCAAAAAAGTTTATAAATTGATTTGTATTTTATTGAGTGAAATAATTATTTGACCCCTTCCCAAAGCATGACTTAGTACTTCACAAAACCCTTGTTGCTAATCGGACGTTTCTTGTAGTCGCCCACCAGGTTTGCACACATCGCAGGAGGGAATTTGTCCCACTCCTTTGCAGATCCTCTCCAAGTCATTTTAAGGTTTTGAGGCTGATGTATGGTAACTTGAACCTTCACATATTTTCTATGGGATTAAGGTCTGGAGACTGGTTAGGCCACTCCAGGACCTTAATGTGCTGCATCTTGAGCCACTCCTTTGTTGTCTTGGTCATGTGTTTTGTGTCATTGTCATGCAAGAATACCCATCCAGGACCCTTTTTCAATTCCCAGGCTGAGGGAAGGAGGTTCTCACCCAAGTTTTGATGGTACATGGCCCCGTCCATCGTCCCTTTTGATGCGGTGAAGTTGTCCTGTCCCCTTAGCAGAAAAACACCCCCAAAGCATAATGTTCCCACCTCCATGTTTGACGGTGGGGATGGTGTTCTTGGGGTCATAGGCAGCATTCCTCCTCCTCTGAACCCGATGAGTTGAGTTGATGCCAAAGAGCTTGATTTTGGTCTCATCTGACCACAACACTTTGGCCCCTTTCACACCGGGGCGTTTTTCATGCGGTGCAGCGCTAAAAATAGCGCCTGTTCACCGCATGAAAAAATCCTGCCCCTTTAACTCCAGTGCGAAAGCCGGTGGGCTTTCACACTGGAGCGGTGCGCTAGCAGGATGACAAAAAAGTCCTGCTAGCAGCATCTTTGGAGCGGTGTGTTCACCGCTCCTATACCGCTCCTTCCCATTGAATAGAATGGGACACCGCGGTGAAACCGCGGCAACACCGCCGCAAAGCGGCGCTCTGCGGGGGGTGTTTAACCCCTTTTCGGCCGCTCGCGTGGGTTAAAACCGCACCGCGAGCGGCCGAATACCGCGGTTAAAACGGTAAAGCAGCGCTAAATATAGCGCTGCTTTACCGTCACCGCGGCTCCCCGCCCCAGTGTGAAAGGGGCCTTTCACCCAGTTCTCCTCGGAATCATTCAGATGTTCATTAGCAAACTTCAGACAGACCTGTATATGTGCTTTCTTAAACAGAGGGACCTTGTGGGCGCTGCAGGATTTCAGTCCTTCACGGCATAGAGTGTTACCAATTGTTTCCTTGGGGACTATGGTCCCAGCTGCCTTGAGATCATTGACAAGACTCTCCTGTGTAGTTCTGGGCTGATTCCTCACCGTTCTCATGATCATTGAAACTCCTTGAGGTGAGATCTTGTATGAAGCCCCAGACCGAGGGAGATTGACAGTTATTTTGAGTTTCTTCCTTTTTGCAAATAATCGCACCAACTGTTGCCATCCTCTCACCAAGCTGCTTGGCGATGGTCTTGTATCCCATTCCAATCTTGTCCCTGACATCCTTGGACAGCTCTTTGGTCTTGGCCATGGTGGAGAGATTGGAATTGCTTGTGTGGACAGGTGTCTTTTATACAGGTAACAAGCTGAGATTAGGAGTACTCCCTTTAAGAAAGTGCTCCTAATCTCAGCACGTTACCTGTATAGAAGACACCTGGGAGCCAGAAATCTTGCTTATTGATAGGGGATCAAATACTTATTTCACTCATTAAAATGCAAATCATTTTAGAACTTTATTGAAATGCGTTTTTCTGGATATTTTTGTTCTGTCTCTCGCTGTTAAAATAAACCGACCATTAAAATTATAGACTGGAAAAACGGCAGCCAACCGGCTCCTGATCAGCGATCTCAGCCAATACCAGAGTGTTCTGACGGAGGAGCCGACCCCCCTGTCAGAACACAACAGCTGTACTAACCTCAGACTGTTAGTACAGGGGCTCCGACCGGCTCTGTCAGTTTTTTTTTCGTTCAACCCAAAAAACTTAGGTTTTAGGCCTCAAAACATACTATACCCGTGGAAAACAAAAATCCTCCCTTGCAGTGGGGCTGTTTCTTAACTCAAACAGTTCCTTGCTCATTTACAATGCAGATACTGGAAAACACAGTTTTACTTCTCTGATCCCCCAGTAGCTGGTATTCTTCTCTACTCCCCTATGCTCCGCCAGTGGACTGTCCCTCAGCATCTTCACATCCGATGCAGGGCAATGGGCCATGCGTTGTACTAGATGATGTCAGAGGACCTGTGCCCATCGGAGCAAAGGGGATTAGAGGCTGTGTGGACTGGTCTAGCAGTGCAGAGGGAGCCTGCAGGAGAGGAGGATCGGGTAAGTAAAACTACCCTAGACATTACAGTAGATGTGTGTTTTTTAACCCTTTAAGTGTGGGGGTGTTGTATCATTATCCGTCCCCCATCACCAAGTGTCCGAGGTGTACTGCGCATGCGCAGTACACAGGACGCCCATATTCCGAAAATTGCCGAGGATGAACGGCGCCTGCGCCGTGAGTCCACTTTCAAGCCCCACCATCCCAGTGGACATAGAGTTAGAATATAAAAGTGC
The DNA here is from genome assembly GCA_028564925.1 of Lithobates sylvaticus. Taxonomy (NCBI): domain Eukaryota; kingdom Metazoa; phylum Chordata; class Amphibia; order Anura; family Ranidae; genus Lithobates; species Lithobates sylvaticus. The sequence goes on along the minus strand of CM053035.1, from coordinate 180,823,358 downwards.
CGAGCGCAGCGAGGCCGTGCCCGATGCGTGGCGAGCGAAGCGAGCCCGCGAGGGGCCCTCTCAATTTGACTAACCCTATGTCCGCTTGGATGGTGGGGGCTTCTCCTCGACTCACGGCGCAGGCGCCGCTCATCTTCCGACAATTTCTGAAAATCTTCTGGATCCAGACTGCGCATGCGCTGCGCATGCGCAGTAGACTTCGGACACCTAGTGACAGCCGGACACTTGGTGATAGAACAGGGGCAGCCCCATTGCAAGGAAGGATCTTTGCTTCTCCCAGAGTCCAGCTTTAAAGGCCCTCAGATCTTTGCATTTTGGTACTTACTGCTGTTTTATTGGCAAGATAGGAACTGTCAGATCGAATCTTCCCTACATGTTACTTTATTGGCACGGACTTCAGGTGGTGTCACAATCCAATCTGTGCAGTTTGTGGTCTGCCAAGGAATTGTTTTGCTATGTGGAAGTCGGGGTGAAGGAGGGGCTGTCAGTGTCTTGTAAAGCAGTGTGGGCCCCCGGTGTGTCCAGGCATGGCGTCAGATGCTATGGCCTGCTCACAATTATCCTCAGATGTTGCTGGATGGGTGGCCATAAATCAACCTCCACCTTCTGTTTTTTGGGGACAGACTATGAAGTATTTAATCTTCATTTATCTGCACTTTAATTTCACTGCTAAGTCTTTGCTGTTCTACAAGTCTTTAAAAGTTTTGATGTGGGAGGTTAGGAAATGTTCAGCAGGAGAAGTGAGACTTCTGGGTGCAAGGGGACCAATGGTGAAGTGCTATTACCAGCCAATAAAGAAAAACGGACTATACAACTGTCTTCCTCATCCTTGCTTCCACACTAAGGCCCCTTTCACACTGAGGTGCTAGCGGGGGTTAGAACCACCCCGCTAGCGGCCGAAAAGCGCAGCTAAATATAGCACAGCTTTACCGCCAGCGCGCCCAGCGCCTCAATGTGAAAGGAGCCTAAGCCCTATCGGTGCTTTTCGGCCGCTAGCGGGGCAGTTTTAACCCCCGCTAGCGGCCGAAAAAGGGATAAAACCGCCCACAAAGCGCCGCTGCAGCGGCAGCGCTTTGCAGGCGGGTTTGGAGCCCTGCCCCATTGTTTAATGGGAAGGGGCACTTTAGGAGCGGTAAATACACCGCTCCTACAGCGCTCCAAAGATGCGGCTTGCAGGACTTTTTTCAGCGTCCTGCAAGCGCACCGCTCCAGTGTGAAAGCCCTCAGGGCTTTCACATTGGAGTGCACTGAGCGGCTCTTTTAGGGCGCTTTGCAGGTGCTATTTTTAGCACTTTAGCGCCTGCAAAGCGCCTCAGTGCGAAAGGGGCCTAAACAAGGCAAACATGGATCAAAATCCAGCTGGTTCAGCAGGAACGGGACCCATTTCAATCCATGTAGAGCTGTTCTTGTTCATGAGAAGTCGGTCTATCGATGAATTTCTCAAAAAACTGGACAGCTAAGAAATTTCAGTTCAATCAGCACAGCAGCCAATAGACTGTGGCACTGATCGATGATTCGCAAGCAGAATGCAAAGACACAGCAGGGAGGATTTCTGCATCCACATCGAATGTGTGGATGGGGGAAATCAGTTCATTTTTTTTTTTTTTTTTGCTGAAAGAAAAAAAAAAAAAAAAAAAAAAAAAACTGGCCCATCAACAAGCATTTTTAAACTGGACCTGTCAGTAACGTTAACAAATCGGCATGAATACATTTCTTTCTAGGGCCGAAACAACTAATTGATCGATTATGAAATTAATCGATTTACTATTTTCTTAATCGATTAATCGGCCAGTAACATAATGGGGGTTAAAGAAACTAAAATTAGCCCTTTATAGTACAAAAAGAGCAAATGTAAATAATACTTTCACTATTGCACAGTAAAAAAAAAAATGAACCCCTTACAGTAGCGATTATTTGTGCTTTTTGTACTATAAAGGGCTTCATTTTTTATTTTTAACCCCATTAGATGTTACTAAACGTCTTAGGCCTTGTTCACTTCTATGTTTTTATTTTTATTTTTTGGTGCTTTTTGCAGAAACGCAATACAGTTCATTTTACTTTCACATCTGTGCTTTTTTCAGCTGCTGCGTATTTGGAAAGGGTCAAGGACTTTTTTCAACACAAAACTGTTTTTTTTGGTTTAATAGACTTCAATGGAAGAAGCTGCAGAAAAGCATGTAATGCGTTTATGCAGCAATTTGTGTTTTTTAATCTGCCCAACAACAAATTGGCCAAAAAAAGGCTTTAAAAAATGCAAATCGCAGCAAAATGACGTGCGCAAAAATCAAAACGCACAGTAAAAAGCACTGCAGAAACAGATCAAAAGCAAACTGCATAGGTGTGTACCGAGCCTTATGCTGGTCACACGGATCAATTTTCAGATGAGAATATTCAGACAAAAACATTTTTATACATTCACTGAATGAAAGGAATGTTGTTTGACATTTTCACTTGTTTTTAACATTCTGTTTTAAAATGAATGTCATTTCTGAACGAAAACCACATACACTGTCTGAAAATTCCTTTGACCAAGAAGTTTTCTATTTTTTCCAAATTTTCCCATCACTGTGGTTGAAAACAAATGTCGATTTTTGACCCCACTAACGATTAGAAAATCATACGAATGCTCTTAAAATTGCACTTTTTTTTTTGAAGGAAGACATTGTTTTTGTATGGCCAGCATATAATATAATACAGTTCTGTTTTGAGTCTGATATTTACCAGATTCAACCTCTAATAGTACCTCTTAGAGGAGATGTACTGTATATACTACTAATAGTATATACAGTATATCTCCTCTAATAGTATATACCTTATATCTCTCCTCCTAATAGGCTATACCTCCCCCTAATAGGCTATACAGTGTATCTCTCCCCCCTAATAGGCTATACAGTGTATCTCTCCCCCCTAATAGGCTATACAGTGTATCTCTCCCCCCTAATAGGCTATACAGTGTATCTCTCCCCCCTAATAGGCTATACAGTGTATCTCTCCCCCCTAATAGGCTATACAGTGTATCTCTCCCCCCTAATAGGCTATACAGTGTATCTCTCCCCCCTAATAGGCTATACAGTGTATCTCTCCCCCCTAATAGGCTATACAGTGTATCTCTCCCCCCTAATAGGCTATACAGTGTATCTCTCCCCCCTAATAGGCTATACAGTGTATCTCTCCCCCCTAATAGGCTGGCCTGTTATTCTCAGAGTGGATTAAAGATTTTATTTTTTGGTTCAATATACTTCAATGGAGAAGCTGCAGAAAAGCATGTAGTGCGTAGAGATATTTAAGAATAAATTGCCTTTTTTTTAAACTTTACATATTAACTAAATTATACACTACGCTTTTTTTTTTTTTTTTTTTTTTTTTTAAAGGTTATTAATCGAAACAATAATCGGCCATCTAATAGATTATGAAAATTAATTGTTAGTTTCAGCCCTATTTCTTTCTATAGCAGCTTTAAATCAGCTGATCTCTAAGGGTTCAGACCACATATAGCCCTCACTGTGCCGCAGAGGGAAACCTGTACAGAGAGGAATGTCTATTGCTAGACAATAGGAAATATTGCTGAACTTCTCCTAATACCGGTTGCCTGGCTGGCAAGCTGAATCCATGGTTTCAGCAGTTTCTGGAACGGGTATGAAGATCAGATCTGGTTGACGTATCTGTTTGCTTGTTCCAGATCAGTATTGAGGGAGCCGGGCAATGGGGGTTTTTATATAGAGAACTTCAATGACGGCCTTTAAAAGCACAGGACTATACATTTCTGAAAGGCCCCCTTCTGGCAGTAAGCAGGAAAACGATTCGATCTTTCCTGGAGAACTCCTTTAAATTGGATCATGCATTTGGGTATGAAGCGTGCCAATCATTTTATGATTATGAAGCACAAATATTTCTCCTGAATTTTGATGAGGTCAGTCAGAGATTGCAAAATTCTTTCTGGCCCTGTGGCCCTCAGTTGGACGGCCCCATCTTGAGTTCGCAGACTTTGGCGCACTCAGCGGTGACTCACCCTCGCTCTGGCCAGCGAACGTTCTCTTCAGTCGTTCCCGGATCTTTTGTTTATAAAGCTTTGAGCAGATCTTCAGAATGTTTGTTACATTGTTTGTTCATCTTGGTGGAGAGGCCAGATTAGTGTTTACACGTTGTCACTCCCTCTTCTAGGCGATGAGGCGCGCCTCTGATACTCCAATCTATTGATTTCATAAAAGCGGGGGCGCTCCTACTAAAGACTTTCTGGAGTTTTTGCACAACCCCCGGTGATCATTGACTGGACTGAAAGTGAGGGGAAATCCTAAAATTTCCATTGGTCACAAGAACAGGATTAGAGGGGAAATATTCCAACAGGGACATCTCTGCTGACGTGCCATCCCTCTGAAAAATGATCCACCTTGGGTGTAATTTTTCAGAGTTGTTAATGTCACACCACGGTGTCACAATTGCATGCATTGCAACCCCTCAGTCGCATTTGGCTGTGTGACATGCCTTCGTTGTGTGTATGTATATAAATTTACACTATATTGTCAAAAAGTATTGAGACGCCTACCTTTACATGCACGTGACCTTTTAATGGCATCTTAGTCCATAGGGTTCAATATTGCGTTAACCCAACCTTTGCAGATTCAACTCTTCTGGGAAGGCCGTCCACAGGGTTTAGGAGTGTGTCTATGGGAATTTTTGACTCTTCTTCCAGAAGAGCATTTGTGAGGTCACGCACTGATGTTGGATGGCTCGCAGTCTCAGCTCTAATTCATCCCAAATGTCTTCTATCGGGTTGAGGTCAGGACTCTGTGCAGGCCAGTCAAGTTCCTCCACCCCAAAATCGCTCATCCATGTCTTTATGGACCTTGCTTTGTGCACTGCCTTGCAGCCATGTTGGTACAGGAAGGGGCCATCCCCAAACTGTTCCCACAAAGTTGGGAGCATGAAATTGTCCAAAATTTCTTGGTATGCTGTCGCCTTAAGAGTTCCCTTCGCTGGAACTAAGGGGCCAAGCCCTGACAAGCAACCCCACACCATAATCCCCCCTCCACCAAATGATTTGGACCAGTGCATAAATCGAGGTCCATAAAGACATGGACAAGCAAGTTTGGGGTGGAGGAACTTGACTGGCCTCAACCCGATAGAACACCTTTCGGATGAATTAGAGCGGAGACTGTGAGCCAGGCCTTCTCATCCAACATCAGTGCCTGACCTCACGAATGGGCTTCTGAAAGAACGGCCAAACATTCCCATAGACACTCCTAAACCTTGTGGACAGCCTTCCCAGAAGAGTTGAAGCTGTTATAGCTGCAAAGGGTGTGCCAACTCAATATTGAACCCTACAGAGTAAGACGCCATTAAAGATCATGTGCGTGTAAAGGCAGGCGTCCCAATACTTTTAATACTATAGTGTATATACTATATATGTGTAAAGATTTATTTTTTCCACACGTGCATATTTTTCCTACATGTGGCACCTGTCAGGCATTTATACTGGGAAGAGGGTAAGTCGTGTAAACAAATTAGTCTCTATTGCATTACATGATATTTTTAGTGTTCGGGCAATATTCACGTGAGTTTGTGTGCGAGGAATTAGACTTTTGCCGGCAGTTGTAAATGTTGTTGCACACACTGTGTAAACAGCCGCGTTACTCTGTACAAATCGATGGCAGGCACCGCTACTGTTTGTATGCAAGCGCTCATCTAAATAGATGCACGCAAATACAGACCTTGGAGGCAGTCGTGTGCATCTAGGGGCAGCGATTTCTGCTGAGATTTGGCCACAGGTAATCGGCCAGTTTTCAGCCATTGCAGAGACTGTTGCTGTGTCCAGAGGCAGCATTTAGCTGCTCATGAACACTAAGGCCCCTTTCACACTGCCGCGATTTTACTGCGATTTTCAGGGAATGCCTGTGAAAACTTGAGGTCTATGGACCTGAATTCGCATCAAAGTCGGACCAAAGTATTACTGAGGCTACTTTTGAAGTTGCGCAGATGTGAATGGTGGTAATCATTGCAAATCATGGGGTACAACTTGTCATGTGACTTTGCAGTCGCAGGACAAGTAGCACAAGTGTGAACGAGGCCTAAGTATTCCCATGCAAACTCCTGTGTGACTGTAGCCTAAAGGCTGGTACACACTATGAGAGAATCGGGCAAACGATCGTGCGATATTTTTATTTATTTTATTTTTTTTTCTTCAATGTTCCACAGCAAGTTGGAACCGAAGAAGGAAATAATGTACGAAAATTCTCATTTGACAAAGGTGCTTTTTCTTTTGTTTATAGTTTCTGATAGTTTCCTTTTCGGATATGTAAACAAAATTGTTTTATAGTGTTTGTTTTTGTTTTTTTGTCTTCTCTAGTTTTGTGATGGTCTACCAATGAATGATTACTACTTTTATTTTGTAGGTTTTTCTTTTTCTTTTTACATGTTCAAAATAAATGAAAACAAACAAACAAACAAACTAAATCATGCGCAGTCATCGTTGATGATTTTTCTCTTCCGAAAATGGTACACATTAAACAAAAATCGCTCCTTCTGTTCACGTACAAGAAAAGTTTGTCAGGTTACATTACATGAATCTCCCTTCTATATTTGTAAAGAGCTGCGTAACCTGTTGGCACTATATAAATCCTGTAAAATAATAATGAATCCTACTTTTCCCTTTTCAAATTTTTTTTGTTTGGAAAGTTTGAATTGGATGTCGAAAGTTGTGTACACACTATACGAAATACGAAAACTGAACGATCGTGCCTCATACGGAATTTTTCTTCCGATTTTCTCAGTGTGCACCCCCCTTAACACTGGGAACATCTTACTGATGGATAGAGCAGAGGGATGATAAATACTCTGCTGCTTCTTTGTCCTTTAACAGGAAGGAGGATAGTCGTGACATCATTATATTTTGCTGTATTACAGGAAGTGGTGTCACCCTTATGCCTATGCAGTGTGCTTATATACATTAGCTGTCTGACTGGAGTTTAGCTCTTCATCCCATGGGTGGGTTCCAGTAGTAGTGCTATGATATGGGCTCCTATGTCTGTATAGGACTTCCCTCATTCGAACAGGACAGGGCTCGGCGCTGGGCACCCCGGCATTCTGGTCCGATGACTCTGGAGGAACACGTGTCCCTAATTACTCCATTAAACGCAGTCAGAGTTAATGAGGTCAGGGAAATAATTGGGAAGTGATGTAACCATTAATCATAGGATTCTTCCGATGTTGCAGAGGAGTCTGAGAAACACTCATCATCATAGTGACTGGGCTTTCCTGACTAACCTATTGGGAGTTCATTCTTAAAAGTCTTCGAAGCAATACAAGACAGTCGGGCAATGTGCAGCATGCAGGCTCATGTATCAGAAATCTGTCATTTTATTTGTCTTATTACTATACATTTACAGTTGTGCTCATAAGTTTACATACCCTGGCAGAATTTATGATTTCTTGGCCATTTTTCAGAGAATTTCTTTCACTCATGGTTAGTGTTTGGCTGAAGCCATTTATTATCAATCAACTGTTTACTCTTTTTAAATCATAATGGCAACAGAAACTACCCAAATGTCCCTGATCAAAAGTTTACATACCCCAGTCCTTAATACCGTGTATTGCCCTGCTTAAACATCAAGGACAGCTTGAAGTCTTTTGTGGTATTTGTGGATGAGGCTCTTTATCTTCTCAGATGGTAAAGCTGCCCATTCCTCTTGGCAAAAAGCTTCCAGTTCCTGTAAATTCTTGGGCTGTCTTGCATGAACTGCACGTTTGAGATCTCCCCAGAGTGGCTCAATGATATTGAGGTCAGGAGACTGAGATGGCCACTCCAGAACCTTCACTTTATTCTGCTGTAGCCAATGACAGGTCGACTTGGCCTTGTGTTTTGGATCATTGTGATGTTGGAATGTCCAAGTACGTCCCATCCGCAGCTTCCTGGCTGATGAATGCAAATTTATCTCCAGTATTTTTTGATAACATACTACCTTCATCTTGCCATCAATTTTGTCCAAATTTCCTGTGCCTTTGTAGCTCACACATACCCAAAACATCAGTGATCCACCTCCGTGTTTCACAGTAGGAATGGTGTACCTTTCATCATAGGCCTTGTTGACTCCTCTCTAAATGTAGCGTTTATGGTTGTGGCCAAAAAGCTAAATTTTTGGTCTCATCACTCCAAATGACTTTGTGCCAGAAGGTTTGAGGCTTGTCTCTGTGCTGTTTGGCGTATTGTAAGTGGGATACTTTGTGGCATTTGTGTAGTAATGGCCTTCTGCTGGCGATAAATTTTATATATAGTGCCCCGAGCCCACCCACTTGTGTGACAATGGCAAAAGAATATTCGCTATTGTCTTCCTCATTCTTCTTCTGGACAATCGGGAAGCCGCTATTGACCAGGGAGTCTTAGGACTCCCTGGCCAATCGTGTCTCAGGACACACTTCCTGTTCCTGTGCGGCCAGGAGCAGAATGTGTCTGTGTGCTCCCCGGGAGAATCAGTCCGAGTTGCCCCGGCATTCCTTCCCCCTGCCTCCCATAAGGTAAGAAATTTGCTGTCTTGTCTGTCTCCCACGGGGGGGGGGGGGGAGGTGTTGGCAGTTTTGGAAAGCTGTACAATAAAAAGTGTCTGCAGGCAACAGTGAAGCATGGTGGAGGTTCCTTGCAGGTTTGGGGTTGCATTTCTGCAAATGGAATTGGAGATTTAGTCAGGGACAATGGTGTCCTCAATGCTGAAATACAGGCAGATACTTAAACCATCAGGGAGGTTTTATGATTGGCCCCAAATTTTTTCTGCAGCAGGACATTGAACATGCAGCCAATGTCATTAAAGCGGTTCGGCACACATTTCATTTAGTAAATCTCTTTGCCTTCCAAATCAGGCAAAGAGTACTAAATGAAATGTGTTTTTTTTTTTTTTTTTTTTTTTTTTACTTACCTTGTAATCGATGACTTCCTGTCTTCTGTCTCTTCGGGGGTGGGCGGGGTCTTGCGGGGATCCTCGTCACGCCGCACTGTCTCCTGGGATCTGGTGTCATTGATCCCAGGAGTCAGTGCGGGCATCTTCCGAAATCTCGCGAGATTTCGGACACATCTTCCGAAATCTCGCGAGATTTCGGAAGATGTGCCGTTACTGCGCACGCGCGAGTAACGGCGGTGCATGCTGGGCCATCTAAAGTGCCTGTGGGGGTTTCACATGCCCACAGGCAAGATGGCCCCCAGCACAAAAGAAGAAGATGAAGAACTTCATCGGACGAAAACCGGCGGCAATCGAGATGGAAGATGGAACAGGTAAGTCCCCCAATTGAGCTATATGCCCTTGGCATATAGCCCAAAAAAAAAAAAAGAGTGCAGAACCGCTTTAAGAACGATCTTCAGCATAAAGAACAAGTAGTCCTGGAAAGTAATGGTTTTGCCCCCCACAGAGCCCTGATCTCAACATCATGGAGTCTGTCTGGGATTACATGAAGAGACAGAAGGATTTGTGGCAGCCTACATCCACAGAAGATCTGTGGTTCTCCAAGATGTTTGGAACAACCTACCTGCCAATTTCCTTCAAAAACGATGTGCAAATTGACCAAAAAGAACGGATGCTGGTTTGAAGCCAAAGAGTATTCACATCAAATATTAATTTGATTTGGATTTCTCTTTTTGTTTTTTTACTTTCTAATTTTGTTAATTGATAAAAATAAACTATTAACACTTTTATATTGAATGAATGAAAGCATTCTTCATTTACAGCATTTTTCACACCTACCTAAAACTTTTTGCACAGTAATGTAGCTCTGACATAATCTGTAGTGTTGTACACCAAGCCAGTCACATGAGTCTTCACCAGAGGAGCTTTCACTCTAATGTGCCACCAGTCGCACATTATTATACATTTTATATAGCTCTGACATATTCGGCAGTGCAGTACCAAATACACCAAGCCAGACACATTAGTCTCTGCACCAGGGGAGCTTACAGTCTAATGTCCCACCACAGTCAGACAAACTTGTATATGTGTGTGTATCTATCTATCTATCTATATCTCCACACACATTTGGATAGCTCTGACATATTCCGCAGTGTTTTACAGAGACAGTCACATCTGTTTTTGTACCAGAGGCGCTTACACTCTAATGCCCCCCCCCCCCCCCCACACAATATTATACATTTAATCTATACTGTGCAAAACTGCCAGTACAGTATTGGCAGTACAATTAAACAAATGTACAATTTGGGCCATTTAGGTTTTACTAGAACTCGGTTCTGTTGCAGGAAAAGGTCTACTTTTGAAGATTTATTTATCTCCACGTGATTCTTCCTTCTCCTCGATGTGTGAAGGGAAGAAACGGCCCTGGTTGGACCAGACAACAGTACAATGTCTGGGAGGCACCTTCAGACACTATTGTTTGTGGCTCATTAGACTAATCAACAAGTGAACAGGTTAGAAAACTTTGCCTTTGTGGTCCTCGTCATAGCTGTAGGTATCTGCTGCATGCCCATCCCCCCTCCCTGCTCCTTAGGTTACATATGAATGGTCACAAAGGAAAAATTCCTGTTTGGGTCCAGCTGGAAGAAAGAGGTGCCTGAGGTATTGGGATTGTGCCTGCATGTCTGACTATCCCCTGCTGACCTATAGCCACCTGGTTCTCTTTTGTGTATTAAGGTGCATAATTAAAGTGGACCTGAACTCAAAATCAAGGTTTGCTATTAAAGTAGCACTATAGGCAAAAACGTTTTTATTTTGGATAGTGCAAGGAAGGGTTATAACTCCTGTTAGAATACAGAAGGTGAAACAAATAAATCTATTGTGGAGATTTCCCTTCACTTCCTGTCCCATAGCCAGACAGAAAGTGAGAGGAAATCTCTGGAAATTAAGCTAATTCTTTAAGAACCCCAGGTCCCCAGAACTAAGTTTCCCCATTGGAAGATATCCCCTTTCTTACTTTTCTGGGGACAGCCCAAAAATGCATTGTAACCTTGTTTCGCGCTTCCCTGTTGGAGACTGCAAGCAGTCGTGCCAACACACATTGCACAGACATGGTCCACTGTTGTCAGGAAGCCAGTCCAGGAGCAAGGTTTTCCAGCCAATGTAGTCTGGAAGTGAGTAGAGGGGTTTGGCAGCACTAAGATATGAAAGCGGATGAAAAATTACAAAAGCAATGTTTTATTACCTGTTAAAAAAAAGTTTTATGGGGAACAAAACAAGACCTCTTATTTTGAGACTTATCCACTGAAATGTTTTCTACTGGAAGATTTTTTGTTTGTGAATTTTTAGTTCTCAGTGAAACTCTGTACCGTTTTTATAGACTTCCTGTAGGGCTGGTGGCTGAGAGTGTAATCTAACACAGGGTTAGTATGTAGATTGTTTTATCTGTGATTATTTCCTAGTGTATGTCACACTGGTGCGAGAGAAAAAAAATGGAGCTGCCATGGGGGTGTCATTGACTCCTGATAATTGAATAGATGATCTCACATATTCTGTGCAGAGTCAGTTCTACCTATTGGATGGATGACGTTTGAATTATGCAAGAGTGTATTTTACAGGCTCAGCATTCCTTGAGCTGCTAAATGCACAATCCTTTATTATGTAGATTGTACGTTAGATAAAGAACAGCTTCTGCCGCCAGCATAATTTCCTTCCTCATTCCTCATATCGTTCCCTGTACTATATATACGTTCAAGGCAGGCCAGGCTGAAGTACTAATTTTGAACATATCGCTAGCCAAAAGGAACCTAAAGTGTACATTATCTCAGGACAAAAAAAAAGCAAAAAAAAAATATATACTCAATACATCTCTGTAATGCCTTCATTTGCAAATATTTTATACCTTTTTTAAAACTGCTTAAAGAACAGAAAGCTATTGATTTCTTCCTGCCAGAAATCCAGAGGCTTTTAACTTATTGCGTGGGCCTGACAACCCTGTGCATCTGCTTCACTGAAATCTCAAGCAGGATTGTCAGCCCTGCTCAGTTATCACTTGCTCTCCCATTTCTCCAGGGAGCCGATATGACAGTAAATGGCCAGGATTCCTTCACATAGAAGAGATGGAAGAACTTCCATTCCCTGATCTCTTCTTGACGAATGAAGCTGCAGGCAACGATTATCTAGCCACTTTTTGGTTTTAGAGCTGTGCTTGGAGGGCAGGGAAGACCTTGGGAGTCTGAGTTGGGTATAATAAGCGCTGCACCATATTGTACAAAACATTGGGAGTCTAATGGTCTCCTGAAATCTTCATAAAGAGTACCTGTCACTCCGAAAGCTATTTTTTTTAGGGGGCTTGTTTTTATATTATATATATATATATATATATATATATATATAATATAATTTTTTTTTTTTGAAGCATACACGCAAATGGACACATGGGTCCCACACACACATATGTAAACAGCAATTGCACCACACGTGATTTATCGCCACAAACATTCGAGCGAGAGCACTAATTCTAGGGCCATAATTCATTGTCAGATCTACAATGATAACCTGTAAAGGCTTTTAAAGAGTTATCTATGAAAAAGTTGAGGTACCTGAAATGAAATATGGGTAGTGTCTCACGGAGTTCACGCTGAAGATCCTACACCCATCCTTCCTTTAGCCACATTTCTGCACTGCACTGGTCCAGAATCTTTGAACAGTTTGGAAACACTATTGGTCCCCTCTCTGGCATGCTGCACCTGCAGTATGACCCATTAAGGAAGAGAGGAAGTGGTGGCCTTGGAGCTGCAAGATGGCGTATGTGACTAAATATGGCAAGGCATTCCACCTGCAAGGGAAGGAGCCGGCCAGAGATATGTTATACTACATGCAAAAGATCTTGGGGGCACAGGAGACATCAACACAGGATGACTCTGCTTCCTCCCCTGCCTCTGGGCTAGACATGCATGAGGCATCGGCCTTGTTGCCTAGCACAGAGACCCCTGCTATCTCACGAGACAAAGTCCTAGCAGATACTAATGCCGATCCCGATGCTGAACAACACACTGGGGGGAAATATTTTGGGCAGTCAACAAGTGTACTGCTTCTGTTAATACTCTCAAGGATCACTTTGGCAGCTTAAGAGAGAAATGTCCCTTTTGCAACGGGATCTCCAAAAGATCAGGGAGTAGACCACTGCTACTGAAAGTCGCATCGGCTTCCATTCCTGAGCTGCTTCCCATCTGGCCACATCCAGCAATAACAGGGCAGATGACATCGACAACAGGCTTTGGTGCAGCAACGTGCGTATAGTGGGTCTGTTGGAGTGAATGGAGGACAGAGACCACACTGATTTTGTTGAGTCCTGGTTGCTTGAACTCTTTGGTAAGGAAGCGTTTACCGCACTGTTTGCAGAGAAATGTGTCCACAGAATGCTGTTGCCTCCGGTCCACCTGCTTAGCCTTGCCAGAGAACTAACCAAGATACAAAATAATGGGGCTAAAGTGTCCTTTTACGCAGATTTTTCAGCTGAAGCTCAACACAAAAGGGCCACATTTGCAGAACTCAAGAACTATGCCATGCTATACGCAGCCAAGCTGTGAGTTGCAGCATGGAAGCAAGCCCACTTTTTTGAGATTGCTGCAGAGGCATCTTCATAACAATAAAGTATTGTAACTGGAATATGGATTGAAACCAATTGTTTGGTATCTATTTACGCAACGCGACTTCCTCCTTTTTATATTTTACCACAGAATTTGGCGTTGTATTGTGTTTGTGCGAACTGAAATCAATTTTAGTGTATTTTTTTTCCTAAAGATTTGTGTTTTTGATAAATGGCTTCACAAATATTGCATGTCATAAAAAATTGCTACAGCCACTATTTTATTCTCCGGGTACTTTGCTTTTTGAAAATATGTTTAAGGGTTCTAAAGTAATTTTCTAGAAAAAAAATTACTGTTTTTTTTTTTTTTTTTTTTTGTGTGACAAATGTAATTACCTCGCGCATCAAGTGTTTAATGGAGACAAATCAACGTCTTCAACCAGTGTTCAAAAACGGCAAAGGATCTTTTTTTTTTTTTTTTTTTTTTTTTTTTTTTCATTTTCTTGTCCCTTATCTGAATGATTTAAATGCTAACTGTGTGGTCCTCCATCTGGAAAAATCATATTTACTGTAATGCGTATGTGCTAGGAAAAGTTGCTGGGAATAGAACTTTCGTGGTCATGAATATACATTCTTATAGCCCATGTTCACATCGGGCTGTTTTGACATGCGATTTGACACCGTACAATTTCAAACTGGCCCTCAGTATGAACGTGGGCTTAAAGAAGACGTCTGGCCTAAGCTCGTTTGGCTGGGCTACTCCTATGGGTCACAGGAGTGCAATTCGTTTTACACTCCTGTGACCAGTTTTTAGCATAGAGTGGTCTGAAGTCAGCTCTCTGCTGATGTCACCAATGATGTCAGTCCAGGCACCGCATCATCCTAACAATGGAAGTCTGGATCCGCCAGGTGCTTGGACTGATACCCATTTTGGCCTCTCGGCGAGCCTCTGAGTGCCCGAGACGGCCGCTCCCCGCCCCTCCACAACTCAGTGCTCCAGTGAGCGTGGAGGAGCAGAGAGCTGCTGATTTGACAGTCACCAGCTCTCTGCTCGGGGAGTTGTGAGAATCTAGCCATTGACTATGTTCGATCACTCGGTTCTGAGTGTAGAGATGCTGGTGGACAGATGCAGCATCACACTGATGCTGCATCCACCTAGGTAAGTATGATGGGGGGGGAAAAAAAACAAACCCATACTTCTCTTAAAGATTATGTATGATAGAAGAATACAAACATAGGTTTATGTATTGTGAATGCAAACTTGGATTTGTAAGTATATTTAAGTGTTTGTGTAAATGTAGTATATCTACTAAAAACCTCATGTTCATTTACTTTTAATTATGCAGTATATTGTTCAATATGTCTGGGAATCCATTCAAGTAGCAGGTCTGGATAAAATTCATAAGGGCCTTTAATCTATACGAGCTGACTGCATGATGACGGAATTGTGGAATGCTCTGGCAAATCATTTTTTCAGAATTTATTTTTTTAATCGGAAGAGATTGTGGAGTACAAGCACATGTAAGATTCATTGACAGCTGTGTACAGTGTAACCAAGGCACCTACAGCATTAGATAATACAAAATGGGCATAACAGTGCCTAGTCAGCAGCAGAACAAATCTGTCCTAACCTCGGACAGGTGGAGGTAGTGTGAGGGTGTACCTCCCAACTTTTTGAGATGGGAATGAGGGACACCTATTATCCAAAAGTATGTAAACATAGGACACGCCCCTTGCCACACCCACTTAAAGGAGAATTCTACAAAAAAATTATTAGTTAAACACACAAGTTTATTTATTTTTTTGTTCTTTTTTTGTTTTTTTTTACCACTACTATTCCTTTTTTATACTGGCTTTTGAAATATACAAATGCAGCACTTTTTAGCACTGGGTAATACTTTTTTTAAGGATAAAAAGTGCATTTTATTTGCAACTATATAGACAGATCGATCAGACCAAAATGAGGGACAAATGAGGACAGAGGGACTTTGTTCCAAATTGGGGACAGTCCCTCGAAATCAGGGACAGTTGGGAGCTATGGTGAGGGTCATGTGGTTTGCTTTCTTTTATTCAGCCAACGGGCTGAAATTAAAACTAAAAAAAAAGAGATGATTTCTTCCATCCACATCATAAATGAGGTGGTGGAGCTGATTGTTAGCAGTTGCTGATCGACAAAAGTTTCCCAGCTTGTTGATCAAACAGTCAAATGGGGACGGCCTCACACTAGTCAAAATTTGGCCAGTCGCGGCTGAACTGGCTGAATTTTGATCAGTCTATGGTAGAGAGACTTCTGCATGTCCAACAGGGAGTAGCTGAGGACACCACCTAATTGGAATTAGATTTTGAAGAATTGATTTTTCAGCACTTCATAGGACATCCCAATGAAATATAAAGCTTGGCTATACACAGCTCATTGTTTTAAAAAATGAAAATAAAAAAAAATTCCTCTATCCAAACAAGATATGTTTTCAAAGTTAATCAACTGATTAGCTTTGGAATTTGGCTGGTCCCTGCTGAACTGGCTGAATTTAGATCCATGTATGGCCAGCTTTACTGAGTATGACCAGCTTAAGAGGGGGACGGCTATGGAGGGATTGGCTCCAATAGAGAGATGGCTAGGAGTGAGTTGGTTCCCTGTGACTCAGAACGTTTATTATAGAGCATGTGACCTTGTTTATAGGTTGAGTTTCTGTCTTTTATTCCGAGTTAATGATATGACGGTGTCCCTTTCTGTTCAGTGAGCAGCAGGTATTTCTGACATTTGAAATGCTTTTTAGTATCTGGTTTCATGCGGTCTGCCCCTCCCTGCTCTATATTCATCTCTCGCTGAATCTGGATTCTCATGTTATGGAGGCTCTTGCATTGCTGTCTTAAGGCCCGTCCGTACACGCGCTTTGATTTTCAGACGTCAGTTGTGTTATGACGACCGATCGTCCGCAAATCTTACCGTTAGTACGGTGCTTTTGACAGCGTTTTTCACCCTTTTCATCAGACAAAGGCTGGATGTGCATACTATAACATTTTTTGGGTGAATGTGAACTCAATATTCATTTTTCATTCAGTATGGTTTTCGTACGAAATAAAAAATGCGTATGCTCAGAAATGAAAGAACACATGCAAAACTATTCAACGCGTTGCGTCACTTCTGACGTATGTCAAACAAAATTTCTCGTATTGTTAGTAACCTCTTCACTTTAGACATGAGACTAGCATGCCACAAAAATTGGACGTTATGTCATCCGAAAATCCAAGCGGGTGTATGAGGCTTTACTTTGTATTAAATGTTTTTGTAGTCGCCCCCACCTTTCATGTGTCAGGGCGCTGGCTGCTCTCGGGGCATGCTGGCACATGTGGTTTTCCAGCAGCTGCAGACAGCAAGTCAATTGTTGAATATTTCTGAATATCAAACAGAATTGTCTTCTTCCTCCAGCATATCTTTTGGGCTTGAGGTTGGTCCTGTTTTCAGATTTTTTATTTTGCCAGTTTTTGATTAAAATAAAGGAATTTAACGTGAACCTGTTAATTTTATCAATGTTATTTTAACATTGGGTTCAATGAAAAGCAATTTTACATCCACTGTTGTATTTTTCCAATACAGTTATCGGAGATGTTTGGTGTCCTATTAAAGGCATTATAGCTTAGGGGCCCCTATAACGCACATCTGTCTCCACATTACCTGTACTCCAAGGGCCCAATAACACAACTGCCTCCTCTGTCTCCACAGTCCTGGGGCCCCTGTTATGTGATTAGCATTTTGGATTTCCATAATGCACAGTTTTGTATCTGCTGTGTTAGGGCCCCATCTGCTTTCCTGGGGCCCTTGTATTTCATAGATGTTTTATTACATATATTACATATATTTTCTCTAACTGCAATCTAGGGGGGGCCCTGTAATTTCTCTACTTCTCCCCACGGTTTTGTTGCCCCAATAATACATAGCTGTCTCCTCTGTCAAAGCATGTATTTGCAGTCTCTTTGGACCTTATAATATCTGTTTCCCACTCTCCCGGTCTAACTCCTTCCCTCTCTAAAGCCTGGTACAGACTAATCTCTGACAGCTCCGGTTGCAGCTGCTGTACTAACAATCCAACATTGGTACAGCGATCTCCCTCACTGAGCTTTTGTGCTGTAACAAGGGGGGTTGGCCCCTCACCAGAACACTCCAGTCAGCGCTCTCTGCCATTAGGCTGAGAGCGCTGATCCGAAACCGGTTGGCTGCTGGTTTTCCAGCATGCACGTCTGACGGAAGTCGACTTTTATTGGACCGGCTAATATACACATGGGCCGAATGTCTCCGAACATACGATCCGAGTGTACAGGGCTTAACCCCCCCCCCCCAAACTCTCTCTACCTCCTTTCTTTCTTTCTTTCTTTCTTTTTTCTTTCTTTCTTTTTCTTTCTTTCTTTCTTTCTTTTTCTTTCTTTCTTTCTTTCTTTCTTTCTTTCTTTTTTCTTTCTTTCTTTCTTTCTTTCTTTCTTTCTTTCTTTCTTTTTTTCTCCCTCCCTCTCTTCCTCTCCCTCCCTCTCTTCCTCTCCTCATAAAATCTCAGGGCCCCAGTGACACCCAGCAGTCTCTCTGTAGACACATTCTTGGTCTAGTTGTTTGGCCTTGTGTCCTGCTGTGTAATCTGGTCACACCGGTTCTTCCAGTGCAATCCGTCACATTGTGTAACTTGGCAATCAGCAGCCCGCAAACACGGCAGAGATGGCTGACCTGCTATCGAAACTGCCACTGCAAGCAAAGATGAAGTGAAAGTGTCCAGACTGGCAGGAGTGTCCTTGTGTATGCTGTGTGACGTTCCATATATAGTCCTTCCTATGGGCTACTCTGGTAATGAGAATAAAAGAAGTAAACTTGTCCGCCTCAAAAGTATATAGTATATACCATACATTGACTTCTATGGTTCTACTTGGGCTCACATTAGTTCGGTGGAGGATTTTCGGTTCCGTTTAGCCCCCATCTTAAGTACCATATCATTGGTCCCTCTTCCATAGAAGCCATGGTTTTCATGCTTTGCACTAGTGATGGTCATCGAGCCTGAAACTGCTTTAGGGTCCTTTTTTACACTGATCAGTTTTTATTTGTTTTTTCAAAAGCAAAAGATTCTGCATTTTTGCAGAGGAACAGTATGAAAACAGACAAAAAACGCAACAAACGCATCTGACCAGTGTGAAGAGTTCTTTAGGATTTAAAGGGATGCATTTTTCTTCTACTTTATGTAGCACTGACCCCCGAAGGAGCTGCTGTTTTTTTTTTTTTTGGACTTGACGTTACCTCACCTGTTCACTGTTTCCGTCCTAGGGGTCCCATTGTAAAGTTGATCAAGAATATTGGCTCCGACACTCTATCCCTCTATTGAATTTTGCAATAGAGGGATAGAGGGTTAAGGGGAATTCGGGTACCTTGTAATTGCGGGTTGGAGGTATTTCTTTGATCCAGAGGACAAACGGCTTCCACAGACTGGATCTAGCAGTCACCAGATAGGCCTCTCTCACTGGCCTAGCAGCCAATGAGATGCTCGGATAAAGTCTCTGCCATAGACTTGTCAGTATAACGGAATCGTTGTGCAATCCTCTGCCACAGGAAGGTACAACCATCAGCTTGTTGAGAAATTAAAGAACTGTCGCACAGTACCAGTTTCTTTCAGCCAGTCCGGCGGTACTTTGTGGTAGGTGACCCGGGATGCGTCCTCCAACTGAGTCTCCAGGCTCCTCCAGAGATACCGGCCTTGTTGCTCGGTCCTCTCCTGGAAAAGTCCTCCCCTGGATCCTCCAGTCGCTTGGCCTCTTCCCGCAGGCAAGACAGCACAGGACCACCCCTGGATCGGCAGGCCCCAATACTTCTGGGCCTACCCTTCAGTTGCGAAGCCTCAGGCCAGCCGGCCCGAGACATAGAGTAAGGCAGCACACACCTCAGGCCAGGAGGGTCATGAGGTCGTGATAACGAACCCCAAAAAATGGCGTTGGTACTTTTTTTTTTTTTTTTTTTTTTTTAATATATACCCTTACCCAGAATTCACAGTAGGCAGACCACTCCCACAGGCTGTTTCTGAGTAAAAGGGGTACCCAATACATTTAGCCTGTTGCATTTCCGACACCCACGGTCAAGTGGAAACTGCACAACCCAGACAAACTGGTACAGAAACCAGAACTTTAAAGTAATTAGTCTGAGCCAAACTGCACCTACAGACAAACTTAAATTTACAAAATAGCGTCTGCTCTTTAGGAGCAGGGCGCTAGATTTATTTGGACTGAAAAACTGATCAATGTGAAAGGACCCTTTTATGAAGTTTCCTGCACCGTGGCATGTCTGCACCCCCCCCCCCTCAATCTTGCAC
Source organism: Lithobates sylvaticus (assembly GCA_028564925.1). Classification (NCBI taxonomy): domain Eukaryota; kingdom Metazoa; phylum Chordata; class Amphibia; order Anura; family Ranidae; genus Lithobates; species Lithobates sylvaticus. The sequence continues at coordinate 180,803,547 of CM053035.1, read as the reverse complement.
AGTGGCATGTCTGCGCCCCCCCAATCCTGCACCGTGGCATGTCTGCCCACCATCCTGCAATGCTGCACACATCCCTTAATATTGGGATCAATGACTGCGACAAGCTAGGTAAATAAATCCCTTTTCTTCTAAGAAGGCTCCACTGTGCAGTATGGGCCTTTCTATTGACAAAGGGCTGGTCACATCAGTGAACCATGAGGTGCAAAGTGCCTTCATTTATGGTACTGATCGCTCATTGTGAATCAGTAGCTTGCAGGTTAATATTATTAATTCACTGTATTAGTTGGCCGACCTGTCTGCATTTTTGAGCGCGATTAACGTGTGCCAAACTGCTGTTTCCTGTAAGGCTTTCAGGGCGGCCACTTCTCAGGCTCGCTCTCTAACCTCAGCAATTATGCAGTAGAATATATTTAGCTGATAAACGAAACGCCCCGCCCCCTATAGGAACAACTGCTAAAAAATAAACTTTTTCCACTTCTGAGGCTCATTTAAAGTAGATGTAAATCTTAACAATGACATTTTTTTTTTCTGCCTATTATAAACAATTGTCGTCATGTTTTTTTTTTGTTTGTTTTTTTTTAATTCAATTATATATATAACATACATACATACATACATACATACATACATACATACATACATACATACATACATACATATTTGTTTTTTTTTTTATCATTTGTTTCTGCTGATCTCCTGCAACCCAATTTGAAGCCACTTATGTCTACATGCATTCCAGCAGTGACTGCATGGCATGTTGGGGGGGGGGGGGGGGGGGGGTGCTGGTTCCTGATGATTGGCCAACTTTGCGTGAGCTTCTAGTGTCCATCTGAAGCCCATGAGTCAGGGTGACCATGCTGGAGCACAGGTGGGAGAAAATAGAAGGTGCCTTATTCTGCCTGTACATGGCCTTCCGCCGCTGTATATCAGCGTGAAGTGGTAGGCAATCGGTTAATTAAGCTACAATTAACAATGTAATCAAGAAAACCACACATGATAAACAGATTAGACATCCAAAGAGATGTATAGTAACAACAATGAGGTGCAGGTGGACATGCTACTGAATGTACTTCAAGAATAGCTGTACTGACACCTCTCATCGTTTGTTTTTTTTCCCACCCACAATGTCTTTCTGTACACATTGAGAATGCATTGTCTCTTCCTCCTCTGCCCGCCATACATTGGAGAGTTTTCTTTGATTCTCTGACATTCCTGTGCGATGATCTGCCCCTGAAACCTCCTCGGCTTTCGTCTCTTTTTATTTTTATTTTTCATCCCCTGAAGCAAAGGACTCATCAGGAAGAAACCTCTTCTGGAAGAAACCTGAAAAATTCCACCTTTTTATCCTGAGTCATCTCTGTGATCTTGTCCTGAGCTGACTCATTTCAGTTCTCATTCAAAGTCCAATCTGTGATAAAAAGGTGAAATTAGGCCAATGTGCATAAGTTTGTGTGTGTATAGCCTAGACCATCTTTATATAGAGCAACAATTATTTTTTTCAGATCTTCAGAGAGTTATTTGCCATGAGGTGCCATGTTGAACTTCCAGTGACCAGTATGAGCGAGAGATAATTTAACACACCTGCTCCCCATTCACACCTGAGACCTTGTAACACTAACGAGTCACATGACACTGGGGGGGGGATTGGCTAATTGGGCCCAATTTGGACATTTTCCCTTAGGGGTGTACTCACTTTTGTTGCCAGCGGTTTAGACATTCATGGCTGTGTGTTGAGTTATTTTGAGGGGACAGCAAATGTACACTGTTATACAAGCTGTACACTCTCTACTTTACATTGTGCAAACTGTAATTTCTTCAGACTCGGTTCACACTGGGGCGACTTGTCAGGCAATCTCTTAGGCAATAATTGGATGCTAAAAATCCAACTAATCGATGAATCAATTTGGGTTTAATCAGTCTGCCCATAGATGGATCGAATCTCAGCCGATCCCTGCCGAACCAGCAGAGATTCAATCCATCTATAGCCGGCTTAAGACACCCTGTTAGACCTTGCTACCAGAAGCCTAAGAGATGCTTGAGGCCTGGGGTTCTATTAACCCAACAAAGTTTACCAGTAAGGCCCCTTTCACACATGCGGACCGTATGTCCGTTTTTCATCCACCCGTTTTTGGATGAAAAACGGACATACATGCATGTCTATGGGGTAGCGGATGAGCATCCGCTGACACCCGCTATTGTCCACCTCCGCAATTGTCCGATTCTGCAGACGGAGGAAAACCCTATTTTTTTCAACCGTCTGCAGAGCGGATCGGATGAACACGGACAGACGGTCCGTGTTCATCCGATCCCCCATAAAGGAGAGCGGAGAACTGACAGGGCAGTCCCTGCACAGTGTGCAGAGACCGCCCTGTCAGCCGGCTCAGCGGGGAACAGCTGTGCGATCCCCGCTGAGCAGCGGATCTTCACGGGGCGGATCATTACGGATCCGCCCCGTGTGAAAGAGCCCTAACTGAAATATCAGTTTAACGTGGAGATTGTGCCTCGTGTCACTTACCTTATCACTTGTCCCTTGTGAACTGATAGCCTGGATGTTGGTTTTGCTCTTTAATGGCTGTAATTTCTGTCACTCTCCGTAGATATCTTTATGGGCGGAGGTGTCCTGGGAGTAAAAGTGTCTGGCTCAGTTCATGTGACTTCTCATTGGCCATAAATTTTACAGTTCACATTGAATGATTACAGACTTATACAAGTAGGTTATAAACCAGACGGAGTTCTGGCAATCTGTTGCAGAAATTAGCTTTTTCCCTCTATCCATGAAGTGTGGAGTAAACTAGTAAAGGGATCCCTGAGAAATGATATGGTAACGGGCATTGTCAGGAAAAGAAATGCAGGTTATGGGTCAACAAGAAAGGGCGGAACCATGGTTCACCAAGGTGGGGGGAGTTTAATGCTTTCTAGTCCAAATTCAGAGCCATCATTCCCCATCTACTGTAGCTGGGAAAGCAGCTAATCAAACATGATCTGCGCCTCGAGGCAATTCAGTTCGCAGTTGCAGCGCTATACAAATCATTCATTCATTCATGTGCTTGATTAGCTGCAGGGAAAACATTGGGGGTCTAATAGACCCTTGATGTCTCCATAAAGAGGACCTGTCTCCTGCCCGTGATATCACCTAGGGGGTTTGTTAGCCCTCTTGTGATGACCATAAAGTTTTAAATGTTAAAAATAACAGTTTAAAATTTATAGTACATTTCAAAATGTAAAAGTGCCCCTGAACACACACAAATGTTACTGAGTACTGTAGCTTGTGCACAAGTATGAAAATATAAATTGCACCACGCATGTGAGGTCTCATTACAAGAGTCAGAGCAATAATTCTAGGGCCATAATTCCCAGTTCACTCTAAACTAAGAACCTGTAGGGGCTTTTAAAGCATCGCTTATGGAAGATTTTGGGTACCATACCTTTTCCGGTTTCACAGGTGCACACAATTGTGAAGACTTAAATGCTTGGTATCGTTTACTCAAACCAACTCCATCTTTTTACATTTTATAATAGGGATGCGTCAATACCATTTTTTTTTTTTTTTGTACTCGCCGATACCTACCGCAACGGTTTTGTTTACACTTGGCTCTCAGCAATGGTACAAAGCATTGAAAAGTTATTTACAAATGAAATTGATTTTTTTTTTTTTTTAAATTTTTAAAACCAAGCAAACAAAAAAAGCTTTAATTATTAATAGTTTATAAAGTAAGAAGTGAACAAAAAAAAAAACATTGTTCAGCCAAGGAAGCTGCCCTCTTTGCTTCTGTTTAATCTACAACTGCTCCTCCACCATGATGCTGCACATGTGATCAGTTATGACACCAGTCATTGGATGGTTTTACAGTTTGGTTGAGAGCACAACCAATGGGAGTGTCACATTTTCGGCACTTGCCTGAAATGAACTGTTTTATGGATGGCTTTATTTCCGTTTTAATAAACTAAAATTATATATATATATATATATATATATATATATATATATATATATATATATATATATATATATATATATATATATATATATATATATATATATATATATATATATATATATTTAAATTTTTTTTTTTTTTTTTCACTTGACCGGTTGCTTTGAAACTGACTTTATCTGCAGATCAAAGTCCGTCCCTCTAATATGTAGATGAATAAACAGAAAGATACGAAAGAAACACTTTTTTTGTATTTTTTATCGTTCTGTTTCAGGGGCTGAGCAACCCCGCTGCTTTTTTATTTTATTTTATTTTTTTTTTTTTTTACAGCTCCAATTTCCGTGACGACTTTGTTTACACTTTAGCTGTCAACAGGGGGACCCCACTGACAGCTGAATGAATCATTGGTTGCTAAAGCGGACCTTCAGTCATTTTTTTTTTTTTCAACTTTCCATCTATTAAATCTTCTGCCCTTGTTGTTTTAACTTTTGGATAGTAAAACATTTTGACTGGAAGGGAGGGGAGATGAGTCATAAGAGGACCAGTGAAAGCTGCAAAGCTGGAGGTGTGTGTCTGTGTAAATCCAGGAAGTGAACAGGCAGCAGCTTCAGCTGCCCACAGTTAAAATGGATTCAGCCAGACTGGGTGGAGGGAGATTTCTGCAGCATATTTGGCAAGTACAGATTAACAGTATATATAAAATAATATGCAAAGGGTTGGAGGGAGGCTTCAGAATGGCAAAGATGTTTTCATTACAAATTGGGTGAGCAGACTGCAGTTCCTCTTTAAGGACATCCCCGTTAATAAATAATTGCTGGCTTGTTTTTTTTTACGTTTTAGCTGTCAGTGGGGGAATCCCACGACGGCTGAAAGAACTGAGCCTGAAAGTATCTTTTTCAGGTATCGGATCGTTTGCACGAGTACCGATACCCGTGCAAATTCTTAGTGTCGGCACTGATACCAGTATCGGTACAACCCTATATTTTACCAAAAATTTGTATTATATTGTGTCATTGCAGAGATAATCAGGCTCAGTGCACAGTGGGTGATTAGCCCCAGTACACGGTGGAACAGGTGCATCATCCATCCTTGCTGCAAGCAGCCTGTCCAACTCGGAGAGTCTGACAGCTGCTCTGTCTGGACAGTGCTCCTGGCAGTACATACATTTAGGGTAGTGTGTGCCCAGGAACGGATGCCTACAATGCAAGATCTTCAGCCATTAAGTCGATTCCAGCACATTTCATCTACTTCAGAACAGAATGACAGGGCATAGCCAGGCTGTCATCTGGAGCAATAAGACTGTTTGTTTGTTTTTCTTTTATTACCCTTCATGATCCCCTTTTTCATCATTCCAGTACACACTTTATTCAATTGTGCCAAGCCCTGATGAAAGGGGGCCCTTTCAACGCCTGAAACCCATTGCATTTTAAGGACATAAAATCAGATTTGTATATGTTCTGCTTTTATCTTTTTCCTCTTGGTACACTCCGTCCCTACTCCAACACAGAGGTGACCTTTGGCCCACCACTCTTGGGAGAATCCTTTCCTCTGCACTGTTAAGACCTAAGAAGACGCCCACTGTCCCAAGAGATCCCGCGCCCCACACCTTTCTACTACCACTCTAAACCACAGGTGTCCTCTGCCCGCTAGACAACCTTGGCTGACACTTATGCTGCTTTCACACAGGGGCGGCGGGTATGTTGGCAGTAAAGTGCTGCTAGTTTTAGCGGCGCTTCACCGATGTTTAAGCAGTGCTTTTGGGCCACTAGCGGGGCGATTTTAACCCCCGCCAGCTGCCGAAGGAGGGGTTAAAAGCGCCCGGATTGCCGCGATTCTGAATTGTTTTCCAGGCGCTTTGGAAGCACTGCCCATTCATTCCAATGGGCAGGGGAGGTGTAGGAGTGCTGTATACAGTGCTCCTACACCGCCCAAACATGCTGCTTGCAGGACTTTTTGTTTTTTTTCCCCTGTCCTGCAAGAGCACCTCCCCAGTGTGAAAGCACTCAGGCATTCACACTGGGGAGGCATGAGAGGACGTTTTCAGGTGCGATTTTTTTTTTTTTTTTTTTTTTTTTTTTTTTTTTTTTTTTTTTGTAGCGCTAAAACACCTGAAAACTGCCTCTGTGTGAAATTTAGGTCCTATGCCATGAACTGGAAAGGGGCTGACAGGTCAAAAGGATGAATCAATAAGACCCCTTTTCACACAGAAGGCTGTAAAAAAAAAAGACGGTTGTTAAACCTTCCCCGACCAAACGCCTAATGCCTAAACCCAAATTACCAAGCGGCTCCTTCGGAAGTAGCACTACGTACATTTTTAGTAGACTTTGTTTATTTGCCCCAAAAATGAACAGAGGTGCCCATATGAGAAAGGCGATGCTTGAAAACTATATCTTCAGAGGGTAGGTATTTTCTGGTCTAAGACACCTTTTCACACTGAGGAGTTTTTCAAGTGCTTTTGCATTAAAAACACCTGAAAAGTTTGCTTGCAGCATCTTTGTAGTTAAAAACAAAGCGCACCCAAAAAATGCTCCTTCCCATTGCAATTAATAGAAAGCACCTCAAAAGTGCCCTACAGTGTTTTTGGTGCAGTTTTTGAGTCGCCTTTACTTAAAAAAAATGCACTGAAAATGGCTCAAACGTGCCGCTCAGCGTTTTACTGGTAGTTTTGAAGTGAACCAGTGTGAAATGGGCCTTAGAAAAATGGACACATTGATATATTTTGTGGCACTGGTGCCACTTCTCCAGGATGGGTGTAATGGACACGGTAAAGAAATGTGAAATACAAGTACAGTGTATATTCAGTAAAAACAAAAATGAAAGTACACACAAAAGCCATATAACTTATGAGGAAGATGCTGATAAAATTGCATAATGGTGGCTTTATCCTCCTATACAGATGGTATATAATGTAGTACATGATGTTGTATAAGGTTTGCATTATAGGTGTTGATATTATATAATGAGTTGAGGTTGCTGAAATTAGTACTTTGGGGGGAAAAAAAGCACTCAAAAAGTTCGTTATTGACTCTGGGAGAGGTAGAGAAATTTATGGTGCATTTTTACCTTTTTAATGATCGTTTACTCTGTATATGGTTTTCTATGTTCTCTAGCAGAAACCAGCATTGATCTGTGCAGAGAAATGCAGGTCATCTCTAGGGCACATAGATAACAATTGTTTTCTATGTGCCCCATTCACACTTCAATGTTGCGGTGATGGGTCATAATGAAAAAAGCAGACATGCTGCATTTTTTCACAGTACATCATACCCCGCTGCTGTGTGCAGACTTGAATGGAGTGTACATTTTGTAAACTCCCAGTAAAATTATAAAATCGTTTGATGTGCCGAACATCGCGTCACACTGCTGTCTCATGACACGTTAAAATGGACAGCGAGAGTTTGAGTGCAGATGGTGTGAACAGGCCATTAAGACCAGAGGTAGGCCTGCCTGTGCCGCACTTTGCGCATGCTATAATTAGGCTGATGGCATGCACGGGGTGAAGTGTGGATAAGGTAGGAGCAGCAAGCAATTTTTTGTCTGCCATTTTGTATTGTTATTACTGTCAGTATTACGCATGTAATGTTATGTGCTCATTGTGCCATTTTTCTCCTTTTTTAGAGTCTCAATGGCTTTGAGGAAATGGTGGAATTTCTTCCCGCCACCAACACCAAGAAGGTGGAGAAGATGGCACCAAAGACAAAGCTGCTGATTGCGGGGTTGGTGGTTGGCGCCTTCCTCCTCTCCCTCACTGTTGGGCTCCTGGTCTGGCACTTCGCATGTAAGTCTTGGTGGCTCTTCTGTTTAATAATTGGTGACATTTTGATGCTCTGTGCTCAGCAATGTGTATGTTCTGTCTTGCAGATCGGAATGCCCCTGTGCAAAAGGTCTATTCTGGCTACTTGAGGGTGACAAATTATCCGTTCATTGAGGCCTATGAGAATCCATCCTCACAAGAGTTTGCTGATCTATCCTCCAAAGTAGTTGAAATGGTACTGAACTTTCTTCTGGCAATTTAGTTGTCTTTATTCAGCTTAGTTGAGGTTGCGACTAACCAGAAGCATTCCTTTTTTTGCATCAATGACTCAATAATCTTGAAAAATGTATTTAGTTCAGGTGTCTCCAAACTTTCTAAACAAAGGGCCAGTTTATTGTCCTTCAGACTATAGGAGGGCTAGACTGTGGCTAGTGGCAGCAGAAAATGCCTGGGGCTTAGTGGTCAGAGAAAGTAAAAAAAAAAAATACAGGTTGCCTGTGGAGGAGGAAATAGTGCCCATCGTTGTTGCAAGTGGAAGAAATGGTGCCCATCGTTGTTGCAAGTGGAAGAAGTAGTGCCCCGTTGGTTCCAGTGGAAGAAATAGTTCCCTGTTGGTTCCAGTGGAAGAAATAGGGCCCCGTTGGTGTCGGTGGGAGCAATAGTGCCCCGTTGGTGTCGGTGGGAGCAATAGTGCCCCGTTGGTGCCGGTGGAAGAAATAGGGCCCCATCGTTGGTTTCGGTGGGAGCAATAGTGTTCCGACGTTGGTGTCGGTGGGAGCAATAGTGTTCCAATGTTGGTGTCGGTGGGAGCAATGCCTTGTTTCAATGAAAGGAATAGTGCCACAAGTGCGTGGGGTCTCTTATGTATCAAAAACAATGAGGGGATATTGGGGGGGGGGGGGGGGGGTGGCCTAAGTCAGCAACCTTTTCCACTTTAAGCCAATGTTCACATTAGGACTATTTGGCATGCGATTCGGCAATGACACCGTCCGAACCAGTGCGACACCAGTTTTGCGGCGCCGCACCTATTCCCAAAGGTAGTTCCTGTAATATTTTTGGGGGCAATTTGAATAGATGTCTGTGCATAAACCCGCACAGAGGTCTGTCAAATTGCCCCTGAAGTCTGACTGCATTGCCGGTTTAAACTCAGCTGAACTTGCACGATTTCAAGCCCGCATCATTGTGAACCAAAGTGTCATGTTCACAATCAATAGATAATGGGCGTGGCAGTGAATACGTTTTAACTTGTCATTAGATGTACAACTAGGAGTGGAAAAGCACACACAATGTCCCCCTACAATGCATGCGCTGCAGACCCCAGATCAGCCCCAATGCATGCGCTGCAGGTCCCAATGCATGCACTGCAGACCCCAGATCAGCCCCAATGCATGCGCTTCAGACCTCCGATGCCAGTGCAACGTCATCATGTGAGAGATATCTGCACATTGGCGGTAGTGGTGTTAATGGCTCTAGTTTGTGTTTTCCCTTAGATTCGCCCCAGTGCATGCACTTCAGACCTCCGATAAGCCCCAAACTCTACTCTTTGGAAAGCAGTGCATTACTGTAGTAATACAGGCAGGCTTATTTTGCACAGCATGCTGAAGTCCCCAGCCACTGGCAGGCTTTCAGTGATGTTCAGGAGTTGGGTAGTCCAGGCTTTATAATTGCCTAATGATCTGTCCGTTACAGCCAATGGCAGCAGATGCAGGGCAATGTCCTCACGTGAGATATAGCTGCACACATCGGCACTAGTGGTGTTAATTGCACTAGTTTGTGTTTTTTTTTTTTTTTTCTGATCAGATATTGTTCTCATGTTCTCTCTACAGTTGCAGAAAACGTACCAAAGCAATCGATCGATTGGTCCCCACTTTGTCCAATGCAATGTGACGGCGTTTAGGTAATGTAAATTGTTGTTTTTCGTGGTTCATTTGTATGTAGATTTTACAGGCAGTTTTTACAGTTTACAGGCAGAGAAACTATTAGAGAAGTCAGGAAAGTAATGGAGACTTGTCAATTGCTAGAACCAGAGGAGACAAATGTCACAGAATTTTCTCAATTATGTGACTCATTTTGCTCCCAACATGGGAAAGGTCTTACGCAGAGCTTTTTTTCAGCTGAAACTTCGTGGAACTCAGTTCCACCACCTCTGGCTCAGACCCTCTCCTCCCTGCTCACCACTATCACTTGTCAACACAGAAGCCTGGCTTCTGTGTTTACAAAGTGACAGCTTGTCTCTCAACGGCTCCCAGAGATCTGATCTCCTGAGTGGCCTCCACTGAATACAGGATGGGGTCAAGGGAGATTCGGGTGCCCCGGGGTGCAGTGCAGATGCCGACACCTCTACTGAATGATCTCTCTGCAAGTGAGAGAGTTGGAGCCAACTACAGTGTGCAGGGAGGTACTAAAGCTGACTGGGTGCTTCAGCGTAATACAGAAACAAAAGTAAGGCGTGGAAGATGGTGGAGAGAAGATGGGGGGGCAGAGAAGTAGGGGGGTATTGCGTGCAGAGGTCAGAGCTGAAAGTTGGATGGGGGATGCAGAGGTAAGCAAATGTGGAAGAAGTCTAAACTCTGCCCTCTGTATGCAGCACACCTCTGAACACTGCACTCTGTTTTTAACCCTGCCCCCCCCCCCCCCCCCTTCCCAAACTCTGCATGTAATGCACTCCTTTAAGACCCTCCCACTGTTGCTGACATTTGACCACACCCACTATTTGATGCGTTTTTGGAGAGTGTGTGTGTGTGTGTGTGGGGGGGGGGGGGGGGGGCGTCTTTTGAGGGGGTCATGTTAATGTTCCTGTACTTATTTCCTGAGAATAAAAGCCCTGGTCTTGCATCCACTTTCCTTATCACTGATTTGGTCGAATTTCTTTATGAATTTGTTGCAGTAATAGAGCCATAGAGTAAACAAGAACAATTTGTATTGATCACATGCGTCGGTACTAAGAATGGAAAATGTTGCAGGGTTTTCATCAATTTGGTGGAAAGCTTTTGACTATACCATATACACAGTGCCAGAAATGTGTGGCAAATGCCTCAGTGAATCGCTATGAGTGGATTTTAGCTGTGATTTCGGATAATAAAATTGGAGTTTAGGGTTTCTTGAAGTCTGCAGAGAGTCTTCTAACTCTCGTGGCTTTGTTTCCACTTCTGAGGATGTTTTCTCTCCAAGGTTCCATGGAGGGCGCTCCTGGTGCTGTTTCTGGGTCTGTGGAGGAGGAACGACCCTCACTTTACTTTAAAGACAATAATAATATGTAATCTGCTGCCTTGTGATACCATTCATAGTAATACCTTGTGCATTCCCTTGTTCATACAGTGAGGGCAGTGTCATCAGCTACTACTGGTCTGAATTTTCTGTGCCAACGTATCTGGAGGCTGATTTGGATAAGGCCATGTCGGAGCTGAAAGTGCAAACTGTCGCTCTTCGTCAGAGAATTTCCCTGTCTGTGGATTCCTTTGTAGCTTACCGTAAGTAATCAGCTGCCAGCATCAAAAGAGCTTCTTCATAGAGCCCACCGTACCAGTCGCTCTATACCTGCACTGGCGGAGCTTACACTTTAATATCCCACCGTAGAAATCTATGCATCCGGAAATTAGGGGGCTGCACCCCTTATGGACCGGCCTCCGCTGCTGGGGTTGTTGATCTATAACAGTCAGTATAGACTTTTATGTATAGTATGGTTCTGTAATTCCTGGTATCACGTTAATGCCAGCCTTTACAGCACTGACTTCCCATATAGACCCTCTTCTTACGCGCTCATAATTCTCAGCTGTAAACCTGCACCCCCTACTGGCCATTAATTGTATTACAATAGTTATTCATCCTAACCTCTACCCCTATAAATCATGTTGCATTTAGATAATCTCTCCTGCCTCCCTCTTGCCTCTGCAAATCCCACACAACACAATATTTTAACCCTTTCTTTGCTTGCTTTCTCAGCTACCGATCCTCTGATGGCCAGAAATTTCCGAGACAGTAAGTGTAATAATTATTTTGCTTTACTGGACTTTCCACAATTGTGAACTGAAGTCTTTTGAGGTTTCCATGAAATGGTTTTGTAGGCGAAAAACTTGCATTGCAAAGAATTAATGTTCTGGACAAAAATCTGAGTTTTGCATTTTTTTTAACAGTTCTGCAATGACCTATTAACCCTGATATGACACAATGCAACGCCCTGGGGGATGAAATTCGGAGTGTTCACTTGTTTTTAGTACAGTTACAGTATCTACAAAAATGTGAGGGGTGTACTCACTTTAATTAAATATTTTATTATATCTTTTCATGTGACAACACTGAAGAAATTACACTTTGCTACAATGTAAAGTAGTGAGTGTACAGCTTGTATAACAGTGTAAATTTGCTGTCCCCTCAAAATAGTCAACACACAGCCATTAATGTCTAAACCGCTGGCAACAAAAGTGAGTACACCCCTAAGTGAAAATGTCCGAATTGGGCCCAAAGTGTCAATATTTTGTGTGGCCACCATTATTTTCCAGCACTGCCTTAACCCTCTTAGGCATGGAGTTCTGTAGAGCTTCACAGGTTGCCACTGGTGTCCTCTTCCACTCTTCCATGACGACATCATGGAGCTGGTGGATGTTGGAGACCTTGCGATCCTCCACCTTCCGTTTGAGAATGCCCCACAGATGCTCAATAGGGTTTAGGTCTGAAGACATGCTTTGCCAGTCCATCACCTTTTTACCCTCAGCTTCTTTACCAAGGCAGTGGTCATCTTGGAGGTGTGTTTGGGGTTATTATCATGTTGGAATACTGCCCTGCGGCCCAGTCTCTGAAGGGAGGGGATTATTCTCTGCTTCAGTATGTCACAGTACATGTTGGCATTCATGGTTCCCTCAATGAATTTTAGCTCCCCAGTTCCGGCAGCACTCATGCAGCCCCAGACCATGACACTACCATGCTTGACTGTAGGCAAGACACACTTGTCTTTTCTACTCCTCACCTGGTTGCCGCCACACACGCTTGTCACCATCTGAACCAAATAAGTTTATCTTGGTTTCATCAGACCACAGGACATGGTCTTTAGTCTGCTTGTCTTTTTAGCAATCTGTTTGCGGGCTTTCTTGTGCATCATCTTTAGAAGAGGCTTCCTTCTGGGATGACAGTCATGCAAAACCAATTTGATGCAGTGTGCGGCGTATGGTCTGAGCACTGACAGACTGACCCCCCCACCCTCTTCAACCTCTGCAGCAATGCTGGCAGCACTCATATGTCTATTTCCCAAAGACAACCTCTGGATATGATGTTAAGCACACGCACTCCAACTCCTTTGGTCGTCCATGACGAGGCCTGTTCTGGGTGGAACCTGTCCTGGTAAACCGCTGTATGGTCTTGGCCACCGTGCTGCAGCTACGTTTCAGGGTCTTTGAGGATCTGAAAAAAAGAATTGTTGCTCGACATAAAGATGGCCTAGGCTATAAGAAGATTGCAGAGAGTTCTTTGCCATGAGGTGCCATGTTGAACTTCCAGTGACCAGTATGAGAGGGCGAGAGCGATAACACCAAAATTAACACACCTGCTCCCCATTCACACCTGAGACCTTGTAACACGAACGAGTCACATGACACCGGGGAGGGAAAATGGCTAGTTGGGTCCAATTTGGACATTTTCATTTAGGGGTGTACTCACTTTTGTTGCCAGCAGTTTGGACATTAATGGCTGTGTTTGAGTTATTTTGAGGGACAGCAAATTTACACTGTTATAGAAGCTGTACACTCACTACTTTACATTGTAGCAAAGTGTCATTTCTTCAGTGTTGTCACATGAAAAGATATAATAAAATATTTACAAAAAATGTGAGGGGTGTACTCACTTTTGTGAGATACTGTATATAATAATATAGTATGGTTTTCTGTAGAAAGTTAATAAAAAGCAATGACCTGCCATGCCTCCTGTATACTTCCTATTCACTTGAGGTATAATATACAGCAGCATGCAGCCAGATTTATTTACAGGTTAGATTTGTGTATTCAGTTGATTGCAACCTCCTAAATTATAGCAGTGTGAATAAACCTGTTTCTTTTTTTTATATTTTCCTATAAACCTGTCCCTTTTGTATCTTCTCTTTTTTAAGCAAACTTGCTTTTGTTTCCTACAGACAAATGTTCGTTTTTCCTGCACGCCACGGCTGGATCTGCGACAAAATTCTCTAGTCCTGGATTCCCAGATGCTTCATATCCACCCAATTCCCGCTGCCAGTGGGAGCTGCGGGCCGATGCCGGTCACATGATCCTCCTTCATTTCAAAACCTTCAAGCTGGAGAGCTGCAAAGTGTCCAAAGGAGATTATGTGAGCATTTATGATTCTCTGACTGCCGTGGAGCCACGAATCATGACAAAGTGAGTGCAGGAAACTCTCTCTCTATGCTTCTAGAATCATCTTCACTTTATTTTTCAAACATTAAGGTTGGGTTCACACTTGAGAAAGCAAAGGCTCACAGTTATAGGTTGGGGCATCAAATGATGGAGCGATCACATGTAAACAAACCGGTGTCGCGTCATGACACCGGTTCCTCCCTCCCCTCTCTGTACCGATCGGTACAGTGAGAGAGGGGAAAAGATGGCAGCAGCGGTGATTAAATACCACCAAAAGAAAGCTCTATTTGTGTGAAAAAGAGAAAAAAAATTAATTTGGGTACAGTGTTGCATGACTGAGTAATTGTCATTCAAAGTGTGAGAGCACCAAAAGCTGAAAATTTGGTCTGGTTTGGAAGGGGGTTTAAGTGGTTAAATAGAGAATTTACAGTCACTTTAAGGCCAGTTATAGAATGGGGCAGTTGCCGTTTGTACGTACCGTTGGTTATTTGGTGAGGGGATGCCCTGGACACCTTCGCTGCCATTGTGCTATTTGCTGGGTGTTCAGTGCACCCCTGTGCCTTTGTAAGGAGAGGTGGACTCCCTCATTCTATCCATTATTATATGAAGGCCCTCAAAATGTATAGAGTTACGACTGCAGATAATACTGGGGTACCGTGACGTGGCTTCTGCAGCTTACACATGTATTTGCAAATGCTTGCAAACTAAACCCCTGTTTTTAACGTAAGCTGTTAGACAGGATAATTCGATTTTTGTTGCAGGCTGGCTGGTAAGTTGAGCTGGGAATTTTTCTTTGACATTTGTCGCCCTTGCCAGTTATAGGTTGGGGCATTTTGTCATTTGTTTGTAACCTGAAGTAGTAGGCTGATGGTGCTGGAACCTTTAAGTAAATAAAATATACTTTGGTACTAATTTAAAATATAAAAAAAAAAAAAACATACTGGTTGTTTGTTAATGGGGTGTCGTAGGTGATAAGTGGGCAGTGTGAAAATCTAAGTGCCCCACCGAGGGTTCGAGTCCATAATAAGGTTTTATTCCTTGTTCAATCGTTTATTAACCGTTTAAAGCAATACAGTCAGAAAAAGCAGGGTAATAACCCTGTGACGGAATTGTTAAATTAAGAATGATCTTAAACTCCACAAGAGGTATTTCTGTTGGATTGCGTAGCAAAAAATGTATAAAGATGAATGAAATTGTCCATACAAAGAAAAAGAAGGGTATACCAAGAAAAATGAGGATTGCTCTGTGTTATTCCATAGGGCAGGTACAACAGCCAATGTGTTTTGGCGCTGATTCCATGCTCTGGTTGTCTCCAGTGCTTGTATGGAGCACTTGGCAGCTCAAGCCCAATAAACAAAGGGCCCATTCACATGCTATGTGTATCAGTGCCCACGTAGATGAGGCTTAAAAAAAAGCCTTTATATTTGTAAATTATAACCTTGCCATATTTTGTACCAGAAATTTAATTTTGTGTCATCATAAAGAGAACAAAGTATAGAATAATATGTATACTCTGTAGCCACTGTAACACTCGTTATTCATATAGATCAAATGTGTTTTTTTTTTCCTCAATTGTTACATATATTTGTTTTGTAGATTACGTACACAATAAATTATTTTTTATTTTTTTGCAATATTTTGAAATGTTTTCGGTCTGCTTATTGAACTTTTTGTTGCAGGCTATGCGGCAGTTATCCTCCCTCCTACAACCTCACATTCATCTCCTCGCAGAATGTCATGTTGGTAACGCTGGTATCGGACGACAAAGAAAAACATCCTGGATTCAAGGCAGAATTTTACCAGATCCAGAGAACAACACGTAAGCTTGATCCTCATATGTTATGAGTTAACGCGTTTCACCCAATTAAACCCTTGGAGAGAGAAACAAGTCAAAGTGAGGTGGCTCTGGGTGGAGGATTTGTGTGTGGTGTTCAGTATAATAAAGCTTTACTGTCGCTGATATCATTGAAGTACAGCTGGATTCCTTGCCAGTATTCATCATACTGGAACAGAACTTAAAGGATAATTCCACTTTTGCATCCAAAAAGGAAAATGCTACTTCTCAACACCCTCCCATGTCTGCCAACTTACCTTTCCATACACTTCTCACTTCATACACAGCCATGGGCGTCCGCAGAACTTTTTTCAGGGGGGCATCATTTAAGGGTCAACTATGCACCGCCCCTTTTCAACAATGTCATTATCACATTATTATGGTTAAAGACCATAGCTATAGCGACACAACTGTGCTGAATTTAAGATGGGATCCCTGATTCCAGGGGGGGGGGGGGGCACTTGACCCCCCTTGCCCATACCTGCGGACGCCCATGTACACAGCCCCAGGAGCTGTTTGAGAATAATGCCAGCTATGGTGAGAGGTGTTTAGCATAGTCACATGAACAAGCTGACCACTGAGAATATTTCCTGGAAAGAATGAAGTGATTTCTCATTGGTCATCACGGCCACGTGACCTTGCTGGCCAAAAACTGCTCATTACTGCTGGCATTATTCTGATACAGCTTCCAGGGCGAGTAAGTAAAGTAAGACATATATAGATTGGTAAATCGACACGTGTGTGGTGGAGAGCTTGCTAAAAAACAATAATTGCAGCAGGGACTGAAGCAATGGTGATGAGAAGTAACATTTTTCACTTTTGAAAGAGGAATTACTCTTTAGGCAGGCTAAGGTGACCTCTCAAACAATATTGCATGTGATATTGCATAAAAATAGAGCATGCCTTATTTTTATATACCAACTGCAGTGCAATAATAATCTTTGTCGCAAACTATTCAAAAATGGTGGAACTATCCAAAGGTGATGTCTCTAATTCAAAATTAAACTCTGTGCGTGTTCCTGGGAAAGAGACATTGAGATAACTACAGGATCAAAGTTGTTGCTGTGAATGAAAAGAAGAAGAAAGTTTACTGGTTTTTAAATCATTTTCAGGAAATACTAAGTAGCTAAAAGTTGGAAAGGACAGTTCTACTAAATTACAAATTTAAGTTTGCAGGAGATTTACATAATCTGAATTGTCTGCAAGCCTTTTATGCGTCTCTTGATTTCCTTGCAGTCTGTGGAGGAACGATTCGGGATGCCAGTGGAGTGTTCAACACACCGTTCTATCCTGCGCACTACCCCCCCAACAGAGAGTGCGTGTGGGACATCCAGGTGAGCGGCCATCTTCTACATAGATGTGAACAGGAAAATATTCACACTGCTAATGCACACAGAGTATAACAATGTAGTAATACTTTGTAAGGATAAATGTGTCTCGCCAGTCAGTGCACATTTTTTTATGAAGACCGTTTTTTGGAAAGTCATTTTTCACACGTTCGTGCTGTTCCTATTTTGATCACACTTTCACACACAGATCTGTAATTGCTCCCTCTGGACACCAGTATCGTATTTGCCGGTGTATAAAGCGACCCGGCATATTAATCTTAAAGTTTTTTTTTTTTTTTTTCTATACTTACCGTAAAAGACGACCCCCCCACCCCCTTTCCGAGCCTTCCGACGCTTCATATCTCTTCCTCCTTCCTGCTTTTGCTGGAGCCAATCAAGGCGAGCAATGTATTTTATTTAATACAAAGCCTGCTTGGATTAGCAGAGGCTGTAACATCAGCCCGCGTCTGACTCTCAAAGCCAACTCGAGCAGGCTACAGAGTTGTTACTCCAATCCGAGCAGGCTTTGTATTCATTTGATTACATCGCTCACCGGGTTTGGCTCAGCGGTATATACTGTATGTAGCCGAAGCTACATACAGTATTACCGAACACCCAGCAGACATCCGAGGGGCTGACCCGGCGTATAAGACAACCTCTGCTTTATGGCCAGTTTTTTTAAGTGTAAAAGGTCATCTTATACGCAGGAAAATACAGTATATCTGGGAATGTAATTAGCATCCCATTTTAGAAAGAGTGGTCAGGAAAGAAGGAAAAGAGCTCTGACTTCGTTGAAGGTCTTGACTTCATGCTTTTGTGAGCTGCTGACCCGGAACAAGCAAACATCCAGTAAAGTATTTAGATGTCCGATTAGTCAATGAAGTGAAGAGAAGAATGGTGACCACAGAACCCACACCTTCAGACTTCATTCAGCTTCTTTATTTCTGTCATGTATTCTTTTTAGCTGCCATTGAGATAGGACCAACTGGATTTGGATAGAGTTTTTTTTTTTTTTTTTTTTTTTTCTTTCTTTTGGTTCTACTCCATAGACTTCCTGAGAAGGGAACCATGAAGCTAAATCTCTGCACAACACTACAGCAGATCCTGCCAGTGTAATCAGCAGATATGACCACCTCCATATACATCTAGTATACACTACATGCAGAGACCAGAGTCGTAAAACATTAATGCTTATTCGGAAGATCTACTGAAAAGTGCAGCTATCAGTGAATAACTGTAGCGTCTGGCAAGAAAGGGCAGGAAAGATTAAAAATCACTGAAAATATCTGCTATTGAAGGAATTTTTTGAGACATTGTCCACAGTGGCTTTTATACAGTATCTCACAAAAGTGGGTACACCCCTCACATTTTTGTAAATATTTTATTCTATCTTTTCATGTGACAACACTGAAGAAATGACACTTTGCTACAATGTAAAGTAGTGAGTGTACAGCTTGTATAACAGTGTAAATTAGCTGTCCCCTCAAAAAAAACTGGAAAGTAATAATTCCTGCGAGCCTCAATAAACCCAAAGTCTAATAGATATCACTAACCAGCTACAAGCGCTACACACGTCTCATAAGCTGGTGCACATTGATAAAAAATAGTAAATTATACGCTGCGCTTTAGAATATTACACAATAAATGCGTGCTGAAAATTAAAACAAACACGTAGTGTTAATGTGACGTACGTGACATATGTGATATGACAAAAATAACAAATGTCAATTAAAACATTAATAATAAAGTGCTCATGTACATCCAAGTGCTTTGTAACACAGATATAAGTGTCCGGTGGTATATAGGGGACAACACTAGTCCCAATTTAAATGGCAAAAAGTACTATTGTGCAAAAAAAAAACAAGTCTTTTTATAAACAATGCTGTGACAGTCCTGTTGAAGAAAAGTGCATATGCGTGGTATCCAGTAATAGCACTGCTGACCTGCTTATAAATCCATGCGTCTAGAAATGATTGACAGGTGTTTCAGATCATGCATTTGTGCTCTTATTTCAGTGACCCCCTAGGTATTGAATGCTCACCTTAGAGCGTGTGACTTGGCAATTATGCTCAGTCAATACATGCTTGTGAACCACCCCTGGGTTCTATATTGGTGACAGGATCCTGGGCTTCCCACACAGTATCTCGGGAATAATGGTAAATAAAAAGCCTCGATTAGTGTAATATCACTTTAAGGGGCAGTTCACACCAGACGCAGTTCCGTGTGCTTTTTTTCTGCTTTAAAAATGCATGCACAATGTTTTCCATGTATTCCAATGGCCCTAGTTCACACCATGCAGTCAGTTTCTGGTGCAGAAACTGACCGGAACTGACTGTATTGGTGCAAAAAAAAAAAACGGAACTGCATCTGGTGCGAACTGGCCCTAAACGTTTTATTAAACAAATGAGAACAATCCCCCAAAGGGGTACTCACTTGTACCAGGTGCGTCGGTGCACCACTCTGTGTATGGCATGAAATATTACAGTGGCTGGTTTTGGAATATTTCATATTGCAATATTTACAAAAATGTGAGGGGTGTACTCACTTTTGTGAGATACTGTATATAAGAAAATCGTCAAAATCAATACTCCTAATGAAAAATAAACAGCCAAAAATATCTAACAAATTATAAATGGACATTTTTACAGAGGATTCACATGATGGTCAGAGATGTCTTTTTTACTCACTAGTGTCTATTTTCTCCTGTGTCTAGTTGCACATCTGCTTACCTCAGCTGTAAAGATGATGCATTGAAAGAAGTTTTATAGTGACATTGCAGTCTCTGGTGAGAAGTGAGACTAAAAGAAGTCATTACTAATGAGCTGGGATTGGGTTACATGCACCCTAATCATTTGGTTTTTGCTTAGTTAAAGTTAAACTCCAGTCTTCTCTTCAGTCATACCCAGTTGTACAGGCTCCTCTCCTGTATAGATATTGTTTACTCTGATTTCACTTCACACTGTGAGCTTCTTATGTGTATTAGCTCTATGGCAGTGGTTCTCAACTCCTGTCCTCAGGACCCACTAACAGGCCAGGTTTGCAAGATACTTTGAAATACATTACAGGTGATTGCCACTCAGTGATTGCAGTATTCTAGTCTGCATCTAACCAAAGGTAATACTTAAAATCTGGCCTGTTAGTGGGTCATGAGGACAGGAGTTAAGAACCACTGCTCTAGTATATCAGAGCACCCCCCATGTCTTAATTTTCCATACAGGAAGATTAAACTTCAGCTTTAAATTCAAAATTAGGAATTATTTTGTGTGTTTTTTTTTTTTTTTTTTTTTTTTTTTTTTAAAGGCCAATAAGAAACAATTTTAAGCCCATGTATACCCCCTGCTAACTGCCAGCATTATACTGTCATTATCCCATTAAGCCACAAGCTAAGTCTGTGTTCTGCCGGTCAGAGGTCATTTGGGATATGATTAACATTGAATGTTTTATTCGCAGGTTCCCGAAAACAAGTTTGTGAAAATTCGGTTTCAGCTTTTTTTCCTGTATGAGCCTGGTGTGTCCGTCACCAGTTGCCCCAAAGACTATGTGGAGGTCAATAACCAGAGGTGAGAGCCCATGTGGCTTCCATAGGCCTGTGTGTAGCAGAGCTGATCTGGCTGCTTCGCCTATAAAGCCTTGTTCACACCGGCGTTATTAAGCATACATCTGTAAAATGTAAAGGCCGTGTTTGCCCCACATTGATGAACAGGTGTTCATGCATCCCCATGCAGGCAGTCCAATTTATGTCAATGGGACACAGCAGCTGCTCCCTAATAAATAAATAAATAAAATAAAATATATATATATATATATATATATATATATATATATATATATATATATATATATATATATATATATATATATATATATATATATATATATATATATATATATATATATATATATATATATATTTTTTTTTTTATTTTTTATTTTTTTTTATTAAGAGAAATTTTTTAGAGTGTACATAAAAGTACAAAGATCATAACCTCAAAACAGAAATGTACCAGTTGGTGGAACATGGATATGAAAAGATAAATGTGACCTCGTCCCTTCAAGAGAGCGAGATCTAGCACTGCTCTTAATTTGACATCAGTGTGGGTCTCCAAACTGCGTTTTAGGGACCTGCACCCACATGGATGTCAAACTAGGAGCCAGACATGGGCGTAAGTCACACATGTGCAAGTCTCAAGTCTTAACCTTCAAGTCTCAAGCATGTCCCAAGTTACTGTGGCGAAAAGCAAGCAAGCAAGCAAGCAAGTCAAGTCGAGTCCCTGCTAGAAGTCAAGCAAGTCAAGTCATTTATTTTAGTCAAGTCACAAATCAAGTCAAAATACTGATCTACCCCATTTCCACCTTTACCTCACTGTGCCCATGCCTTACTGTGCCCGTCAGCCGTGTACCTGATTGGCGGCGTCCCGGCGGCCATTCCAGTATTCCATAACACAGATGAGGATGAGAGGATGTCCGTGATGGGCTGAACACCGCCTGCTGTGAAATTGAGTGTTCCGCCTATCACAGACGAGGAGGTGTGGCTTTTGAAAACTGCAATGGCCGCCGTCTGTCTGCATGACACGCTGATCAGGTAGGCAGACAGTGTTAGTGCCAGTGGTAGTGTTAGGGTTAGTGGTGCCAAGTCATTGCAAGTCAAAGTCAAGTCGAGTCATTTATTGAATTCTGTCAAGCAAGTCCTCAAGCAGGTGACTCGAGTCAAGTCATGTGACTCGAGTCCCCCACCTCTGCTAGGAGCAGTGTATCCCCACGCAGGCAAACACGGCCCTTGCACAGGTGCATGATTAAGTGCACACCTGTGTGAACGAGGCCTAAGTGTCAGTGCACCTAGCTGCCTGTTTAGATTTGTAGGTTTCCAGAAGCTGGAGAGTAAATTGGTATGGCTGTGCAGATTATGTCTCCACTAATTGGAATTGTTACACATTTGCTGAACCCGGTTCTATCATTGTCGTGTTACAAGAGACTGCTGAGGTACAGACAGTTGCCAAGTTACAAATGACTGATGGTGGATTACTAGAGACTGTTATAGACTGTTGCCATGTTAGAACATGAGCTAAAGCGACTTTCTTGCTACCTCTGCATGTTAACAAAAGTCCAGGGCAAAAATGTTATGCAGCATTATTGTACTTTACCTTGATTAGGCTGACTTGTACCTGGCCCTTTGCCACTCCATTCTATCACGGCCTGAATCCTGACCTCCACCCTGCTCTCTCCTGCACAGGTACTGTGGAGAACGGTCACCATTTGTTATTTCAAACAACAGCAGTAAAATCATGGTTAAGTTCCGCTCTGACCAGTCCAACACAGACACCGGATTCACAGCGCAGTATCTGTCCTACGAGCCGAAGAACCGTGAGTACACCAAGGTTTTCACATATAAGGACTAAGGTGGAGGGGGGACATGGGACTAAGAAAGGGGGGGGGGATTATTTGGGGACTACAATATGCAGTGCTAAGATTTTGTGAAGCCAGTTATGTGTTTGGAGTGTCCTGGGGGAAGGGATGGAGCGTTGTAATTAGATGTCTAAGGAATGTGGCATGGGGGAGTTTGGTGGACTTTGCAGCCTTTAGTATTGTAAGTACCGTATATACTCGAGTATAAGCCAAGTTTTTCAGCACATTTTTTTTGTGCTGAAAGTGCCCCCTTGGCTTATACTGGAGTCAAGTACTTTACTGCATCAGAGAATGACATTTTCCGACCCGACTTTGGGAATTGGGGGTTTCTAGCACCAAGTGGCCCCGAGATACGGGGCCCCAAAGTCGGTTCAGAAAATATCATTCTCTGCTGCAGAAAAGTGCTTGACATTTTCTGACCTGACTTTAGGGCCCCGTGTATCTCTAGGACTCACTATAACTTCTAGGAACCCCACATTTGGTGTGCAACTAGCACTACAACATATCCAAATTAGTGGTTCGTAGCACCAAGTGGCCCCGAGATACAGGGCCCCAAATTTGGTCAACTGTGTCCATCTGCAGCAATGTCATTTCGGGACCCTTTGGGTCCAGAGACCCCAAACTTTGGCTGCAGCTAGGGGGCATCTAGAAACCCTTAACTACTAAGTTTGAAGTTCGGGCACAGTGAGGCTGCAAATGGGCATTGTTGACCGTCTTTTACACTTACAATAGCTGCGCATTTCTCACTGTAGGCTTATACTTGAGTCAATACGTTTTCCCAGTTTGTTGCGGTAAAATTAGGTGCCTCGGCTTGTATACAGGTCGGCCTTTACTCGAGTATATACGGTAGTAATTTTGAGTGCAAAATCAGGACTTTTTTCTGGGTATACTGCTGGTTAGTTAAAGGATAAGCTCATCTTTTTGGGAACATGTTCCCACTGCGGCAGCCACCGCCCGCTGCTCGTTCTCCCTGTTGCAGCAGTACTGGGAGAAGTTCCCTGTGCTAGCTGTCACTTTTTGATAACAGCATGGCTGTGCAGGGCTTCGCCCACACGGCCGCGTCATTCATACACAGACCTCTGTGTATGAATTAACTACAACTCCCGTCATCCTTTGCGGCTGTTGGCTTGACGTTTTCGATGAACTACCACAGCGCAGTGAGCTGTGGTAGTTCATTGAGTCTTCCTGTCAGAATGTATCGGCTTGTTCGTACGAGGTACCCCCAGCTTTTCTTCCAGGTTCGCAGGCTGCGAGTGGCCGGCAATAAGCTCTGAAGTTCCAGCACGATACGCCGGACCTTCAGAGGGGTGAAAAAAAATTATGTATGAGCAGCCAACAGTTCTATGCTGAAACATCTGGCTGTATACATCTACCCTAAAAAAAATAAGTAGCACCAGTTTCTAGAAGTCAATAAACCCCACCCATTCCATGGTGGATTGTCTGAGGCTAAAACTGTACCATGCAACAGCTTTAAACCATTCAGCACTCCGCCTGATCTATGCATGCCTTCCTTCCTTTTAGTATAAATTCTGTGCTTTATCAAATTTTAGACAGTTTACACAGAAGCTCAGGTCCGCAAATATCTGGGCTACATTGTGAGCACATTGTTCCCAAGAAGAAAGCTTTCAGTTTCAGTATTAATGTTGGCAATGTATTCCAGAAGTCAGATTATAACCATGATTGATTTGTGTTTGCTGCAGCTTGCCCTGATCAGTTCACCTGTAAGAGTGGCCGCTGTATAGACACGACTCGTCGGTGCGATGGATGGAATGATTGTGGGGACAACAGCGATGAGGTGTCGTGTGGTGAGTAGAGCTGAACTATTCACATATGGAAACTCTGCCCTAAGTGTCTGTAGGGTGATATCACAGCTAAAATACAATTTTCTACTCCTATGTTGAAAACGCATAAATCTATCTTTCCGTTCCTCAGATCACCCCTTTGGTCTCCTCTAGCTATCACTTATTTACGAACACGACCTATCAATATGGCTGTCGCACCATTTCCTTAGTCTTGCCAAAACTGAGCTCATGACATTTCCTCCCCCTGACTGTGCCATTGAGGTCAATAACACAACTATCAGTCTATCTATTCATGCCAGGATGTTAGGTCTATTCCTGAACTCTGACCTCTTTTTGGCCCCACATGCAAGAACTGTCCAAATTGTGCCATTATCACCTTCACCACTACTAATTCAGTCCTGTGTTATCTCTAGCCTCAGCAATTGCAACTCCCTCCTTGTTGGCTTATCTCTTTCCAGACCCCTTCAGTCTGTAATGAACGCTGCTGCCAGATACGTTCACCAAACCAGCCATTCAGTGTTCGCCGGTGTTTCGTCACATATGGCAACCCATCACAGTTGGCTACCCGCAGGATTGCGCAAAGCTTCCGTATGCATTCCACCCCTGAGTCCAAATTCAAGCCCCACCATCCAAATGGACATAGAGTTTGATTATATTTATGCCCAGCGTAGCAAGGCCGTGCTAGAAGCGTGGCGAGCCTGCGAGGGTCCCTCTGTTGGAACACATATGGCGGCGTTGCGCATGTGCACTCTGGGTAGCAAAATACGTTGGGGTAGCCGAATGTGATGTGACACCACCCCTCTTGCTAATGCCTCCACTGGCTTCCAATTGTTGAACAAATAAAATTCAGAATACTAACCAGAACAAACAAAGCAACTTTGCCCTGTCCCAATCCATTCTTTCCAACACGCATCTCCAGGACTTCACCAGATCCTCCCCCATCCTCTGGAACCTCCTACTCCAATCTGTCCAGCTATCTTCAACACTGTCTGCTTTTGAGGCGATACTTGAGAACTCATCTCATCCCGGTTCTACTTTCTCCATGAACTCATCCCCACACAAGATATTTTTTATATCCCTTGCCCCTTTCCTATAGACTGTTCGCCCTCAAGAACGGGGCCTTTCCAACCCTCTTGTCTTGAATTGTATTGTAACTGTTCTGTCTCCCTTTATATTTTAAAGCGCTGTGCAAACTCTTGGTGCTATATAAACCCTGTACAATAATACAAACATATTTTCCTTGTATGTACTTCCATCCACATGGTTTTGTTTGTTAAATTGCCAGTATGTCTTTTGTTTTTTATTGTGTATTGACTTGTTTATGTCTTTGAATCAGTCTGCACGGACAAGCAGTTTCGCTGCACATCCAGCCAGTACTGCAAACCCCGTTTCTTCCTCTGCGATGGCGTGAACGACTGCGGCGATAGCTCAGATGAGCAAGACTGCAGTGAGTATTTGTGATGTTTATGGCTGCCATCCTATGGACCTTGCTTGTTGTAGCCATGATCACTAAAGCTGAATTGTGATGTCTATTTTTTCAGAGTGTCCTGACAAGTACTTGAAATGCAGAAACGGAAAGTGCTTTCCAGAAGCACAAAAGTGCGACAACACCGACAACTGTGGAGATGGTACAGATGAGTCAGATTGTGGATTAGGTGAGAGCTAGTTTATGAAAATTGTGAGAAGTAAAAATTGGATTGAGTATTTTTATATTTTTGTGGGAGCATAAAATTGACTATCTTTTTTTAAATTTTTTATTATTGCGTAATGAAAAAAAATAAAAAATGGCAACCATCCTATGGAAATGAGGAAGTGGCGCTACACAAAAATCCTAAAAGGGTGGTGGCAAAGTAGAACCCACCCACCTCTCTATTTGCATACACTGTAAGGATTATGGGCAATTTGTGACATGAATTGAGTTTTCAAGTTCTTTTCCTTGACCTTTCTTTCCTGTAATTTCACAGGTAATCCTCTAATCTGCCATTAACTGTAACTAATTTGTTCAAAATTTATCTCCATCAATATCCAGCGCAGCCGACCAGCTGTACAACGTACACATATAAGTGTAAGGACGGTCAATGTCTTAACAAGCTGAACCCAGAATGTGATGGCGTGGCGGACTGCACTGACGGCTCTGATGAGACTTCGTGCCGTAAGAGAATATTTATTTTCTTTGTACATGTCATGTTCTTAAAAGATAACGCCAACATCCACTGACAAAAATATAATTTTATACTAGGTCACTTATTTTTATGATCCCCAACACTATAGGATGTTCTAGAACTGGTGAAATCCTGTGTCTCTTTTGGTTCCAACTATAAATCCAAATTTTACAGGAAGGCTGTATGTAGCTAAAGCTGGCATAGATGGGTAGTTTTTTTTTTTTTTTTTTTAATTCGAACAGCCGGCTAAAAGAAAAGAAGTAACGGGTTCCTCCATCCACACAAATGACCCGGGGACATTGCTATGACAGTGGGACCTGCTGCTGTCAGAATACATCGGTCAGTGGCTGCAGCTGCTGATCAACAGTTTTCCAGGTTGTCCCTTTGATGGAAGGTGATCAAAGGATTGATTTCTGTCGAGTGGGGACAGCCACACACTGATCGAATTTTGTCCGGTACTTCTTAACCAGAGGAATTTCCAACAGTGTATGGCCAGTTTAAAGCAGAGATTTTAGGGTGTTGTATATGATATAAGATGAACCCATCAGTCTTGTTTATGGATAGGGGGTAGTTTGTATTGCTCCAGAAGAATCCAATAGCCAGGACATTATTAAGGCTTCTTGGAGCATTCACCAAATGCTGACCGTCTCATGGACATGCATCAAACTAACCAAGGGTTTTGCACACTTGCTGCCCCATAGATTTAGTAGAAATGCAGAATTGAGGCAGAAAAAGACCAAATAGTCCATTAAATCTGCTCCTTTTATTATATATTTTGTTTATATTTTAACCTTTGTCTTGGTCCCAAGCATGTTTAAATTTACTAACTGTAGATGGACCCACTAAAAAATATGGCCTTCCTGAATCTTATTCATACTCTTGTATTTAAAGGTTTCAATCACTCCACGCACCCCCCCTTTCCCTTCAGAGTGTACATATCAAGTGCCTGTGGTCTCTCCTTATGTTTTATTTCTCAGTTCCTTCACCCCATTTTTGTGGCCCATCTCTGGACTCGTTCTGTATTATCAATATCTTTCTGTAGGTGATATCTTCACAGTATTTTTCATAAGGTCTGTATCTATATAGAGCAGTGATGGCGAACCTTGGCACCCCAGATGTTTTGGACCTACATTTCCCATGATGCTCAACCACACTGAAGAGTGCATGAGCATCATGGGAAATGTAGTTCCAAAACATCTGGGGTGCCAAGGTTCGCCATCACTGATATAGAGGAATCAGGACCTCTTTCTTCTGGGGATCCCTTTAGTGATGATTAAACATCTCTGTAAGGTAATCAGGCCCGCCTGCTGGGGATCCCTCTATATAAAGATCTATAAAAGGGGAATCAGGACCTTCTTTCCTCTTGCTGGGGATCTCTAGTGATGAACCCCACAATTGTATACATTTTTCCCACTCCCAGGTCACATTGTTTACTAATTTTGCAATCATCTGAAATAATCCCAGATCTTTTTCCTTCTGTAGTTCTGGCTACAATATACCCCTAATGTTGCACGGTAATACCATGCAACCTTTTCATCGGTGTGTTTAAAATCCACAAAAAGACCTGTAGAAACAGCATGCTAAAAAGGTTGTGCCAAATGCCGCTAGAGCTAAATTACAAAATTCCTTCATCTTTGTGGTTTAAAGCTCTTTTAGGTGCATTTAGTTCCCATGTATGGCTATTTTTAAGTACCAAGGTCTAAAACATTTCACAGATCGGTTGTGTCACGGCCATCTGTGACACTACTGGTCTAGAACCACTTTTTGAGCAGGTTTCTTCTTTAAACATAACCTGGTCAACAAATGAAAACTTTTATTGAAAAATCTTAGCAACGCTTGGGTTTCCTAAGGTTACTTAGGAAAAGTGATCTAGGGAGGAAGGTCTTTCGGACCCCTTTTACACCTAAAGCGTTTTTCAGGCGCTACAGCGCTAAAAAAAGCGCCTGAAAAAAGCGGGTTCTTTCACTCCAGTGTGAAGCCGGAGGACAGTAGCAGGACGGTAAAAAAAAAGTTCTGCTAGCAGCATCTTTGGAGTGGTGTATTCACCGCTCCTACCCATTGAAATCAATGAGATACCGCCGGCAAAGTGCAGCTGCGCTTTGCGGGGGATTAACCCTTTTTCGGCCACTAGCGGGGCGGTTTAACCAAATACGAATACCGCGGAAAGAACGATGGTAAAGCTTTGTTTAGTGAGGGATAAGACTGTTTTCCATACAAAAAAAATCCACACTGCGCCGTAAATTGTAGGAAGTAAACTTTTGTCCCTAGATGACATTTATGGGTCCCGCTATATGGAGCAGAGAAAGTATTGATAGATTTGTCCCACCCTAGTCACCATGCTTTTGAATTATTGCCCTCTGGCAATAAGTTTTGGTTTAGAAGTATCAAAGTGAGGACAACCCGATTTTAGAGTTATTTATTTTATTTTTTTTCCCAAGGGCTTTAACAGCATTAAATATGGAAATATTGTAATAGTGTAAAACTGGGAAAAGAGTAAATTAAGAAAACCATTGCATTCACAAAAGTTCCATAATAAATGGGCTGGGCCTGTCATAGTTTTCAAAGATAACAGCACCCTGAAGTTAAGCATGGAAGTAGCTCTGAGTTGCTCTGGTTTTAAAAACCTCAAATTCTGAAAATAACACATTTTTATATGAGCAAAACTTCAATAAATATGAAATCGGTGATTCCACTCACATGTCGAAAAGTAATGTGCCTATAAATGGTCTCTAGTTGGTGTTCACATTGCTTGCCATGGCCAGCAGACAGGGTGTTTTCCAGGTACAGTTTTCTCCCAGTGCACAAGATCTGAAGAACGATGACCCGCCAGAGATGGAGGAGCAGCAGTGTCCTCGAAGCTGTGGTGTGAGGCTAGGCATCTACTGTGGGTCTGACTGCCTACATGCGAGTGGAATCCTTGATTTTACAATTAATAAAGTTCTAGTCATATAATGTACTATTGCAGCCTTTGTACAAATGCACTATAAATAGCAAAGATTTGCTGTATCTTTGATGTTTTTAACCCTGAGCAGCTTTGAAGTGAGTGCAATTATTTTTCTAATTTGTCCTTTCTTAGTTATGCTTAATATACTAGAGCAGGGATATGCAATTAGCGGACCTTGTTGCAAAACTACAAGTTCCATCATGCCTCTACCTCCGGGTGTCATGGTTGTGGCTGTCAGTCTTGCTATGCCTCATGGGACTTGTAGTTCTGCAACAGCTGGAGGTCCGCTAATTGAACATCCCTGTACTAGAGCAACGTTTCTCAACTCCAGTCCTCAAGTGCCCCCAACTGGTCACGTTTTCAGGATTTCCCTCAGATAAAACGTCTGGGGTAATTACTAAGGCAGTGAAACTGATCAAATCCCCTGTGCAAATTTAATGGAAAGCCTGAAAACATGACCTGTTTGGGGTACTTGAGGACTGCAGTTGAGAATCATTTTACTATAGCAGTGATGGTGAACCTTGGCACCCCAGATGTTTTGGAACTACATTTCCCATGATGCTCATGCACTCTGCAGTGTAGTTGAGCATCATGGGAAATGTAGTTCCAAAACATCTGGGGTGCCAAGGTTCACCATCACTGCCCTAGAGGCGGCGTTGTTGTTGTTGTTGTTGTTGTTGTTGTTGTTGTTGTTTTTTTTTGCTTGCACAGCTCGGTTTGGCCCCACCCAGGAAACTCCCAGATGCGCATCTTAACAGTTTCCATTAATTTAAAACCCTATTTTTACTGTAATTTTAATTGTTACTATTTTTTTTATTTTTTTTCCCCTTTTTAAGAGTGTGGCAAACGCCCTTACAGCAAGAAGACTAGGATTGTGGGTGGTGTAAATGCTGACATTGGCGAGTGGCCGTGGCAGGTCAGCCTGCAGACGGCTAAGGATGGACACGCGTGTGGAGCTTCTGTGGTCTCTCCAACCATTTTGCTGTCCGCTGCTCACTGCTTCCAGGACACATCATCACTACGGTATGAAATGCAAAGTTAAAAAAAAATCTAATGTCTAAGTCTAGTGATGCTTGTGAGCCTTTTATGTAAATGTGGCCTAAGTATTCTCATTTTTAAAATTAAGATATTTAAAAAATAAAATTTCAAGGGAGCCTACAATATACATAGTGATCCATCATGATAATATATATTAAATCTCTTTTTACAGATATTCGGACCCCAATGTGTGGACAGCATATATGGGTCTACATGAGCAGTCCACAAAGACCAGCAGCAGTGATGTTTTGAAACGCAAGATAAAACGGATTGTGACTCACAAACTGTTCAGTGACATCACATATGACAATGATATCGCCATGCTGGAGCTGGATAGTCCCATCACCTACAGTGATTTCATACAACCAATTTGTATCCCCGAGAGCACGCATGTCTTCCCAGTGGGCAAATCTATATGGGTGACAGGCTGGGGCGCTCTATCCGAAGGAGGTCAGTTGTTGTTGTTGAGAATATTTGTTGTATATAATTACATTTTCTGATCAGAAGTTTGAGAAATTCCATCTTAGTCAGGTTAGAATGTACTAAATCATGGGTGCTCAACATGTGGCCCTCCAGCTGTTGCTGGAGTCCCATCATGCCCCTGCTTCTGGGAGTCACGCTTGTACCTGCCAGCCTTGCAATGCCTCATGGGACTTGTAGCTTCGCAACAGCTGGAGGGCCACATGTTGAGCAACCATGTACTAAATAGTCCTAAAGAGAAAGTGTAGGAGGAACTGTATGAAATGGTATTGCTAGGCAATTGTGGAAGGTTGTTGGCACGTAGCCTCCACTTGTAACATATTGTCTCTATAATGCCAGGAGCCCATGATTCTGAGATGTGTACAAGTTGTCCTTCATGTTGGGGTTCAGGTGTGCCCCAATTCCACTACCCAGTGTGTGGATGCTTCAGTAATGTTTTGTAGAGGCGTCAGTACTGCATTGTGGGAAGGATTGGCAAGGCTGTTAGTCTAAAGCCTTTAGGAAAGCTCCTCTGTGTGATATGGGTGTCCCTCCCTGGCTGTTTTCCCTGACTCCTTCAGAAGAATTAGGAAAATATATAAGAAACATACAGTAAGGCCCCTTTCACACTTATACGACTTGTCCCACGTTCCCCATGATTTCCAATGACAGCCATTCATATTAGTATGACTTCAAAGTAGTCCCTGCACTACTTTGGTCCGATTTTGATGCCAATTACACAGGCATTCCTTGAAATCGCGCAACTTTGAAGTCGCAAAAGTGTGAAAGGGGCCTAAATGAGATAAATATAGAGAAGTGCGTGACAAGTATGTTACACTTTCTGGGAGAACCAGAAAGCAAAAATGCAAAAAGACCATCGAAATAGAAGGCATATGCCAAAAAAATGTTCCTCCATACTATTGTCCGATTCACCCAGTCTTAATCCCACCTTCTCTATATACTGGGGTAATTCTGGAAATATTACTTTCACGGAGTTCTTCTCTGACTAAGTCTTTATACATTCTTCATTACCCTTGAAACAGTATTAACCACTTTCAGACCGGACCAATTTGCAGCCAAAGGACCAGGCCCCTTTTTGCGATTCGGCACTGCGTCGCTTTAACTGACAATTGCGCGGTCGTGCGACGTGGCTCCCAAACAAAATTGACGTCCTTTTTTTCCCACAAATAGAGCTTTCTTTTGGTGGTATTTGATCGCCCCTGCGGTTTTTATTTTTTGCGCTATAAACAAAAATAGAGCGACAATTTTGAAAAAAATGCATTATTTTTTATTTTTTGCTATAATAAATATCCCCAAAAAATATATAAAAAAACATTTTTTTTCCTCAGTTTAGGCCGATACGTATTCTTCTACATATTTTTGGTAAAAAAAATCGCAATAAGCGATTATTGATCGGTTTGCGCAGAAGTTATAGCGTTTACAAGATAGGGGATAGTTTTATAGCATTTTTATTAATAATTTTTTTTTTATTATTAATGGCGGAGATCTGCGATTTTTTTTGTGACTGCGACATTATGGCGGACACATCGGACATTTTTGACACATTTTTGGGACCATTGTCATTTTTACAGCAATTAATGCATTTAAATGCATTGATTTCTGTATAAATGACACTAGCAGTTTAGGGGTTAACCACAAGGTGGCAGTGTAGGGGTTAAGTAGGCCTAGGGGTGTGTTTTTTTACTGTGGGGGGGCGTGGCTGTCAGCTAGTGAATGCTGATCTCTGCTCCAATCACAGGGAGCAGAGATCGGCGTCACTAGTTGCTAGGCAGAACAGGGAGATGCTGTTTATCTCGGCATCTCCCCGTTCAGCCGCTCCGTGAGACGATCGCGGGAGTCCCCGCGGCGATCGAGTCCGCGGGGACCGCGGCCGGACTCACGGGGGTCCCGACCGGCGCGGGAGCGCGCCGCTCCCGGCGCGCTCCCGATGGCACGGACAGGCGAAAGGAGGGACGTATATATACGCCCTCCTGCCTGTACGTGCCATTCTGTCGACGTATATCGTCGTGCGCCGGTCGGCATGTGGTTAAACCCAAAAATAACTTAAAAAATATTGCAGCATACCAAGATAGGGACTGTAGGTTTGTTCTTAAGTTGAATCTGTTTGTAAGTCGGAACAGGCACATTTTTTAAGTGTAGTTCTAGCCAAAAAATCTATTTTTACGTTTTTTAGATAACATAAAGAAGGGTTATCACCCCTGTAACATTTGTTTTGCTGTCTGTGCCCCTGTTCAGAAGATTTCACCTCACCTTCTGTCCCAATGACAATTGGATTTTGAAAATTTTGGGTTGATAGGGAAACATGGACTGGTGATAAAGCATCAGTGGAGACACCTTTTTCCCATATTAACTCTTACAGGAGTGAATTTCCCTTCCTAGGGGTAGATTTCCTCTCACTTCCTGTTGACTCCCTCCGTTTGTAAGTAGGAGTCGTTTGTAAGTCGGATGTTTGTAAGTAGGGGACCCCCTGTACAGTAGTACCTTGGATTACAAGCATAATTCGTTCCAGAAGCATGTTTCTAATCCAAAGCACTCGTATATCAAAGTGAGTTTCCCCATTGGAATCCATGGAAACTCAGATAATTTGTTCCATTGTCACTGCTAGTGTATGCAGTACAGCATGTGGCCGGGGGTGGGGGTGCTGGAAACACTCAGACGCTCGGGAATTGAGTGTCTCCTGAGAGTCATCAGGGCTACCGCACCTCTGGCCACATGCGGTACTGCACACCCCAGAGGCTTGAATCCTGCTAGTCTTGCGAGACAACTCGCAAATCGAGTCAGTTTAAAAAAAATATAAAAAAAAACTGCTTGTATTGCTAAACACTCGTAAACTGCGTTACTCACAATCTGAGGTTTTACTGCCTTTGAATGTAGTGGCTGTATACGTTTTATTTTTTTAAGGCTTTTTCCTATATTTTATCCTGGTAATCCGGCCAGTAATACAATTGTTTTTGGGTCCATTGGAGGAGCAATGGGGACCTCTTTGGACAGCAGCATTGTCAATCTGAGGAAAGGGTGGTGTTGGATGCACTAGCTGACTTGGATAAATGGAACTAACAAATTATAGCCAAGATCCAGCAACACATTTTAAGCTGTTACAGCAAGATTTATTTATTTTTTAAAATTTTGGATGAAGGTTTTACAGCCTTAAATAGTTTGTCTCAACCCCGCTAATTGCCACATTTGCTGGACAGCTTGAAGTTAAAAATAAGACTTGCTGGCCGGATCACCAGGTGGAAAAAATGAAAACAAATGCAGTTGCCACATCTAAGAAATGCTAAGCTGCAATAGAATACATTTCTTTAGGGTTTATTACCACTTTAAGTGGTTCTTTCAGCGTCACCTGTAAGAAATATGAATGGAGGTTTAATGAGATGCAGTAAAGATGGGAGTTGTAAGGACTGAAGTGTTGTTCTTCTGTTGGTATTGGTCTTGAGTGATAAGAAATAACATCATGATTAAAGATGATTGACCCCATTCTCTATCGGCACAGGTACTGGGGCCTCTGTACTACAGAAAGCGGAGATACGAATTATCAATCAGACAGAATGTAATAAACTGCTGGATGACCAACTAACTCCTCGTATGATCTGCGCTGGGTACCTCAGTGGTGGAATCGATGCGTGTCAGGTGAGCTAACCCTACAGCCATTGTTGGGTATCCGTATAATCCACAGTTTACACAGGAACAATACTAAAGAGGAACTAGGCATGTTTTTTTGCATGATATTGAGATTTGGGGTGATGTCAGGTTTTAAAATTGACCTGTCAACCCATTTCAGTTCCTTTAAATGATATTAAAGCAATAACTAAAAAAAATAACAAACTTGTTGATGTACTTACCTGCTCTGTGCAGTGTTTTGCACAGTACAGCCCCCTGGTGCACCTGTCCCCTCCCTCTTGCAGAGTGCCCCCAGAGCAAGCAGCTTGCAATGAGAGCACCCAAGCAGATGCACTCCCGAGACAATGCTCTGCGTGTCCATTCACATACAGAGCTGCTGCTCGGCCCTGCCCCCCTCTCCTCATTGGCTCATTGGCTCACTGGCTGTGATTCTCAGCCAATAAAAGGGAGAGACCCAGTAGAGCTGAGGCTCCTGTGCACAGCGCAGGAGAAAGATCAGGCTCAGGTAAAGTAATGGGGGCTGCTGAACACCAAGTATTTTACCTTCATTACACTGTTTCTACGATTACCGTTCACGCAACTTGAGGTCCGTAGACCTCAATGTAAACCCTCAAAAGTCACACCATGAAAGTTGCACCTGCATGATATAGTTTGCGACTTGTGAAAAGCATGCTAGTAATGAAAAAAAAAAAAAGCGTGCCCCCCCAAATGCATACCAGGCCTTTTAGGTCTAGTATGGATTTTAAAGGAACTCCATGCCAACATTTAAACAAAAATGGTGTGGGGTCTCCCCACCAAAATCCATACCAGACCCTTATCTGATTATGCAGGCCAGGAAAGGGGAAGTGGGGGGCGAGCAAGCGCGGTTTACCGCCACATCCCCCCCCCCCGCAAAAAAAAAAACACCAGCTGCCACTGGGTACAAAGAGTAGTCACACCAAATAATGATTTGATTTGGATTTCTCTTTATTTACTTTCTATTTTGTTAATTGATCAAGAAAAAAAATGCACTTCTATTTCTGAAAGCATTCTTCATTTACAGCATTTTCACACGTGCCTAAAACTTTTGCAGATTACTGTTCATGCAGCAAGGACTGCCACTTCTCTGAAAAGTGATCTACCCTCAATGTCACTATTAGGGGAGGGTGACACTTTAGGGGAAGTATAATAAAAGGTGATGTTGTTTGGCTTTTTGCAGGGTGACTCTGGAGGTCCACTGTCCAGCGTGGAGTCTAACGGGAAGGTTTATCTGGCTGGGATCGTAAGCTGGGGAGAGGGCTGTGCCCGCAGGAATAAACCTGGCATCTACACCAAGGTGACCGCAATGAGGGACTGGATTTCACAGAATGCTAAATTGTAACACTGAAAATGCAACATTTTTACCAATCAATTTATTTTTTAAAAGAAGAGACAGTTATGGTTTGGATTGTTTTTAGCAAGGTTGTTTTCTTTTTTTAATATATATATAAATGTCACACACTCCAAGCGCGCTGTGATTCTGGATGGACTATTTTAAAGCCACAGCGCCATGAGTCTAACTGCAGTGGGAAGTGAGAAATCCAGAGCAACTATTACTACGTCTTATCGAGTCACCATGTTGGATGTACCGGTGACATCTTGTGCCCCGCTGTCAGTGATGAATGTTTTTATCGATTTTGGGGGGAAGGGGGAGAAGACTTTTGTTTCTGAAATTTTGTTGCTGCTGTTATCTCATTGGTGGACACTCCATTCATTAACACTCCAGAACTGAAGCAAGTCCTAATTGGGACTGTTCATTTTTAACAGGATTTTATGCAATGGAACTGAATTCTGAGATATTCAGAGGGCCTTTTTTATTTTAAGTTGTGAATTCAGTTTTTTAATGTTTGTTTCAATGTAAATAATAAACTTGTTTTTAATATTTTAGTGATTCGTGTCACTTCTGGCCTTTTAATATCTAATTGTTCTGGCCTTTTGTGCTCTACCGTCACCCCTAAACTTGGCACCCACGTTGTTGCCTCTCCTTTCTATGCAATATTTTTACTTGGTATATATTAAAACTAATATATAAGGCCATCCTATATAGCCCTGAGAATAACTGCACAATCCAGCAATGACCGTAACCTTCACCCCACAGACAATTTTATTACTGTACACATAATAATCTGATAGGGCTGTGGAAATTAAAGATTAATTCATCGCTTCATTTATTTGATCGATCAAAATTCTTTTGATCGGTACTCACCTCTCCACCGGCTTCAGGGAGTTCCGTCAGAGATCCGGTGACATCACAGACATCAATGTCACCGGACTCCTCCCCCCTTCCCCAAGTGCTTCCGTCTGCTAACGAAGGGAAGGGGGGAGGAGTCCGGTGACGTCCAAGTTTTGATTGAAGGTTACGAGTACAGGGGAGGAGCTACGCATGACATCACCCGCTGCTGCCCTATGGAACTAACACGATTATCGGCTTTACATGCTGTGTTTTTATCTTTATGTGAGTAGTTTTGTGTTTTGAACACAAAAATGAAATCTTATACTTAAGCGGTGAGCACTTAGCTCTTTTCTTTCTACCCATGACCTGGCGCCCTTGCTGAGATCTAAGGAGACGTGAGAGAAGTTTATGGTCCGTGTTAACTCTTTTGATACCCGCTTGCATGACCACCTGTTTGCACAGGGATCCATGCCATAAGGTGAGAGTGATTAGTTAGACCGGAGGTGGAGGGATTGTCGCGCTACTATGGAAAAAAAATTACTTACGTCAGTGCTACAGTTTGAATTTAAAACTTATTTGTGTGAAGTTAAGTCATGGATTGTGGAAATGAACTAGTGTCGGGTGATTGTATATAGTGTATACCACATTTACCACTGACTAATACAGAGTTGCAATGCAAGGAGATCAGCTAAAAGTAGTTGGCTCTGTATGTGCGTTATAATTAATAGAAATTAATTGATTAAAAAAAAAAAAAACTATTAATCGAACACAAATTTTAATCAGTAACAGCCCTATATTTGATACGATGAAAACCTTTCCATGAAGAAACAGGCATCACAGCATCGTGAGAAAAGAGCCCTGTGGTGCTACCAAAAGATGGTGCTTTGAAAAGCCAGAATCTGAAGTTGTCTGTTTTTATATTTTGTCTTTTCTGATGTCTACATAAATCTATGTCCCTTCTGCGTTAG
Source organism: Lithobates sylvaticus (assembly GCA_028564925.1). Taxonomy (NCBI): domain Eukaryota; kingdom Metazoa; phylum Chordata; class Amphibia; order Anura; family Ranidae; genus Lithobates; species Lithobates sylvaticus. The sequence goes on along the minus strand of CM053035.1, from coordinate 180,765,752 downwards.
TTTCCTACCCGCCTGTATACTGAATACATGCAAAGCTCTATGTACAATTTCAGCAAAGCAGAGATAAATTAAGGTGCAGGCACAGGTCTGACATCTCAGCTTGGCCAATGATTGGCCCCGGAAGCAGAACAACTGAAGACGTCGGGGAGATCCAGGTCACCACAGTGCTGGTGAGGAGGGCAAGGATGGCTTACCTTTTAGCAAAGTTTTTTTGGGGGGAGGAGGAAAGGGCTACATAATGCTGGATGTCCTCCAGCCAGGAAATGAGGTAGGATCAGAGTAAGCAATTTCAGTACTTGGGATGAGCCTGTACAACTGTGCTAGACTGAAGGGAGTTCAGCTTTAAAGTGGTTGTTAAGCCACTGTACTACAAACAGCCCATCCCCCCCTGTTGGCTATCATTACCTATTGTCTGTGCGGCAAAAAAAGCAGCAGATTATACTTTATATCAGAGCATCTCCTGAGGCTCACGTGACTCCTCGGCTCTCTCCTCTGCCCAGCTGACAACTTTAGTGGGCGGGGCTGAGCACTGCTGCTGATGTCAGCCAGGGAGGAGAAAGCCCAGGAGTCACATGACCCCTGGGAGACGCTCTGCTATAAAGGTATTATCTGCACTTTTTTTGGCAGCACAGACACTGGGATAGATGATGGTGGCTAACAGAGGGGATGGGCTGTTAGTAGTACAGTTATAACAGCAGGAAGGGGCGGGAAGCATAGTGGCACAGACTAGCTGGCAGGGAGAGGATGACGGAGGAGACGGGAGAGCCTACAGCAGGCTGTGGATAACAGAGGCACATAAACTGACCACGGTGTCAGGGCTCAGCAGCCATGATATACCGTGGTCAGTTTACAGGGGGGAGGGTATAGCTATGCAGGATCAGTCAGGTTTTGTGGGTGATAGAAGGGGCAAAAATTACACAGCACAAGCACGATACCATTATGCATGCTTTAAAAGGTAAAGGATCCGTTTTACATTTAAGTGTTACTGCAAATTTTTTAATGTAGCACAATTGCAGTGTTTGCTGGACGGCATTTGCAGGTCACTGACTTTTGTTTCACATTGAAGACATTTGTTAGGACATATGCTTGCTATAGGTGCTTCAGATTCCTGTAGGGTAAGTTCCCTCTCAACATCAGGATGCAGATATTTTGTGCTCTTGTGTGAGCGCCCCATTTAGCCTCATGTGCCGACTCCTTGGACTCACTTAAAACCAAGATAACATTTGTTGGATCTTTATGAATTACAGTAATAATGTTTAATCGTTGTCATCTAAAGCAGCTCAACATTTTTTTTTATTTTTTTTTAAACATGCTTTGTTTTAAGGTTTTACAATACAAAAGAGATCATATAAAGGAAGAAGATGAGATAAAATTGTATATACTAGTACAGTATAAAATGGTAGAACACTTCTCAAATCTTATTTACAAATAAATACTTTCTTCTGCCACTCCTGCTTGTTAACCGCTTAAGGACCACCTCACGCCGATATACGTGGGCAGAATGGCACGGCTGGGCACAATCGCGTACCTGTACGTGTCTCTTTAAGAGCCCAGCCGCGACCCGGTCCTGAGCTCCGAGACCAGCGGACCTGATCGCCGCTGGTGTCCCGCGATCGGGTCACAGAGCTGAAGAACGGGGAGAGGTATGTGTAAACAAACCTCTGCCCGTTCTTCCTAGTGACACTGATCGGCTGTTCCCTGTCATCGGGAAAGCCGATCAATAATGTCAAGCCACGCCCACCCTACAGTAAAAAAAAAACACATGTCACACTTAACCCATCCCCTAGTGTTTAACTCCTTCACTGCCAGTGTCATTTACACAGGAATCGGTGCATTTAAATAGCACTGATTGCTGTATAAATGACAATTGTCCCAAAAATGTCCAATGTGTCCTCCATAATGTCGCAATCACAATAAAAAAAATAAAAATCGCTGATCGCCGCCATTAATAGTTAAAATAATAAATGCTATAAAACTATCCCCAACTTTGTAAACGCTATAACTTTTGCGCAAACCAATCGCTAATTGCGATTTTTTTTTTTTTACCAAAAATATGTAGAAGAATATGTATCGGCCTAAACTGAGGAAAAAAATTGTGTTTTATATATTTTTTGGGGGATATTTATTATAGCAAATAGTAAAAAATATATAGCATTTTTGCATTTGATCAACCGCAGAGGTGATCAAATACCAAAAGAAAGCTATTTGTGGGAAAAAATGGACGCCAATTTTGTTTGGGAGCCACGTCACACGACTGCGCAATTGTCAGTTAAAGCAACGCAGTGCCGAATTGCAAAAAGGCTGCAAATTGGTCCGGGGCTTAAGTGGTTAAAAAATTGTGTGTGTGTGTTTTTTTTTTTTTTTTTTTCCCTTTATAGTTTTATTGCAATGTTGGATATATAAAAAAAAAAAAAATCACAAAATTAATGGTACATAGGTCACCAATTATAGCATCAAACATACCCTTTACACTGCTAGACTAGTCCCCACAGCATCTTCTCCCCAATGCTCTAGCAGTCTAAGGTCCTGAGGTCATAAAGACCACTGATGGGACTGTAGCCACGCATTGGACATGATGATGCAGATGGACAGTCTACTGCTGGAGCACTTCTGCCAGGGAAGTGGAGGATCAGCTATGCAAAAAGCCCTTCTCTTCCCTAGACAAAACTGTAAGTGGGAATTTTAAGTGTCCTGGAGTTGGGCTTTGACGGGTTATAATACTAAGTAAATATTTCTTCTCCAATAAAGGTTTTAAAAAAGGACCCTGGCCACTGTGGCTGCCCTATTCACATTATTTCATATGTCAGAGATTTAACTGTATCTTGTGTTTCAAGCCATATAAACTATAACGTCTCAAATTTCTTTGGGTACCTCCAAGCCATATATGTGAGTCTATAAAGTGGCACCATACTGTTAATCGGTGCTTTCCAATATCCCACACCTACAGGGGCATTATGCATATCCATTTCAATTTTTTTTGCACAGAAATTCAATAATAATCTTTAAAAATAATGATGTGGTATGGTCCATTTATATATGTTCAATAAACACCCAGCAAACATGGAGAGAAGCATTACAGATATCCGGGAACGGAAAACGTTCTGCAATAAAATTGCTGTACCATAAGAAAAAGGTATTCTCCTTTCAGAAAACATTTACAGCAGACTGGAATATCCCTTCTCATCTTATAAAGCTTAGAGTATAGTGCATTTGGTGCAAATCTCACAGATGTATAATTTTATCCTTGCAGGATATAACTATATCTAGAACTCTCATTTATAGGATTGATAATATGTACGAGTTGTGACTTTGTAGTATTCATTATCTCCACAAGATGGTGCTATTTTGAATGAGCAAATTTTACTCTTATTTGCTTTGAATTGTTACATTTTTAGTCTTATTTTGGAGGATTATTGATAAATTAGTAGTGTTTATTTTCACTACGCTGATTGACTGACCTTTTTTTTTTTCCCTCCAATATCGTGACTAAAATGATGCCAAGCTGCTGGTTCACGGAGTGTAATGTGTCATATAAGGCCCCATGCACACGAGATGCTGTTAAATGTACGTTCAGAGGCAGTTGGACACTTTTTTCAACTGCCCCTGAACGCATTCAATGTTATCCTATGTGTCCATGTACACAGTCTCGGTTTTTCCCGTTTTTATGCAGTTGCGTTTAACCTAGTTTTTCCAGAAGCAAAAAAAAATGGGTTCAGACACTTTACTTTTCCACGTTTCAGACGCAAAACGCAGCACCCACGTTTTGCGTTTATAAGCGTTTTTAAAGGAACCCAATTTTTTGGACCAGAAAACTCAAATATGATGGTAAAAAATACAAAAAAAATTGGTTTAAAATGTCGTAATTACTTTAGATAGTTCATAGAGCATATATACTCACTGATGCAATGCCATAAAAAAACTCTAGTTTTTTTTTTTAGGTGGCTTAGACAATGAGGAATGCCTCCACTTCTTTGCCCCCACTTCTTTGCCCCAACCCTCAATCAGTGACTCCACCTAGTCTGTGAAAAAAAACATTGCTATGCTTTGGTCAAAGAAAAACCTGCATACCAATGTCTAGTCAGCCCCAACCCCCCACCATGTTTGTGAAATATCCAACGGACATTCGCTGTGCCATCAACGGATGGGTCCAATATCGACGAGCTCTGACTCTGGACTTCTCACGCAATTTTTCAACAACGTTGCTGCCTCATCAAGAGCAACATCAGGAGCATTTCCTGACATATATTCAATATGGGATCCATTTCCAAAAAAAAAAAAACCACAGAAAGAGGCAAATGTACAACTGCTCTCTCTGATCAAAATGGCAGAAAGGTAATAATACATGCTTTCTGAGCTTGGGGAGGGTCTATATGATATCTTTACAAGCGCTTTTAGATGTAAAATGCACATTTTTTTTTTAAACGCAGGTTTCTGCTTTTTAAAACATGCGTTAAGCAGAGATTGCATGGGGCCTAACTGGTGTTTTTTTCCCCCCTACCATTGGAATGCAGTGTGGGGCTAATGAATAACGGCTGGCCATTTCTGATCTATGGGAGAAATAGAGCGTGCTCGCGTCTGCGCATTAAGCCTCTGATGATGTCAGAATATGACAAAACACGTAAGACGGATCTTGGAAAGCATGACTCACCTTTGAATTTGTTGTGCTTGTTTTTTTTTCATTGTCGCATGCGAGTGTAATTCTTATTAATAAGATAATCTTTTAAGCTTGTTAGATATATTGCAGTATGGCCTTTTTATTTGCATTCCCTTGAGATAATGTCTGAGGGTATCGCTGCCATTAGTGGAGTTGTCGGTTTATTGGATTTGCAACATATGAGTTTCCCCATACACGAGCAGTCTCTGTATGGATGACATCTGGTAAACAGTGGAAATCTGAAGGTTTATCTGGACAACGTTTTGACAATATGCTTGTTTTAGACCTCTCCTATAATTTTGAGGGTCTATGGTTTCTGGTAAGCAGGTCCCCCCCCCCCCCCCCCCCCCGTCACAGCGGTGTTGAGTGCTCATCTATCTGGTGTGGGGATTCTATGCTATATATTTAGACTCTGTAGATTTTATTATGGATCTTTCATGGACTTTTATATTTTCATAGCGCTGCATTTTTCTTTTTATATATTTTGAATGTTATGGTTTGTAATCAGTCCATTAATGCTGGTTGTTTTCATCTATCCAAGCACAGCTATTCTTTGATTTTTGTATCCTATCTAGATACATTGCCAGGACTTCTTCTGTCTATATCTCCTCAGACAACTCTGGTATAATAGCATACACATTGTTCTTTTTTTATTGGCCTTGTCCTGAGCTAGAACCTCGTCATATCCAAAAATCAGCTTGTTATGATCAAGGGTTAGAAGAAGGGTCTCCACTTTAGGCCTCATTCACACTAGCACTCCTGTCTTTAGTGTTTCTAAATACAGGAGAGGTGACCTGGGAAATACAACGTTGTGATTTCTTGGATAACTTTTTCCTGCAATTAGATGTTTCTGCTTCAAAGCAGGTTTAGGCTACTTTCACACCTGCATTTTGGCCGGAAAGTGTGTAGATGCGTGAAAATCGGCAGGTGTCAGCTCCATTGAAAGCAATAAGAGGCTGCTGGCTTCTGCAGCTAAATGCTGCTTGCAGGTAATCATGCAGACTGCGACCAGGGCCGATCACTCACAGGTAATCCCTGCAAAGCGATTTCATGTGAGCGGCTGTAATAAGCTGCAGGCACCAGCAGCCTCATATTGCTTTCAATTGGGCCAAGTTCCGGAGCTAATTTGCTCATATCTATACACTGTCGGGCAAAAACGCAGGTGGGAATGTAGCCAAAGGCAAATCGGATCCTGGACTGGAATGTTTTTTCATTCATGACTTAACATTTGTATTAGAGCGAGAAAGAAAATTCTCATTGTCTCTAATTTTCTATTACTTTGTTTTTTACAATTTCCAACAAAAACATGTATTACTGTTAAAAAGCACAAATATTGATAAAATGTTTAATTTATAACATCAAAAAAATCTATTCATATGGATTTGGCATACTGCCAGGAACAATTATCCTGCGCAAGTCAGCCACTACATAGGAGGGACGCATGTCTGTTTGCATCACAGTGCATGCCCGGAAACGCATTACTTAACCCTGTCCTGGTGATTTCCCCCCGTGGGCCAATCGGTGATCCAGTGCCATTTTGGAGGACATCTACTTCATCATCCTGGACACCATACTTTATGATGAGCCTGTTTACATCTGCTATAATGTTAGAGGCCATTTTAGGGCAGTTTTTTTGGACCCAATAAATACGTTTTACCAGTCTGCACTTAGAGGCGCTTTTCCTCTTCTCCGCCAATATACAGAGCTTGCTTCTGCTCATTGGCAGAGGCTGCCCTAGTGATCAGACAATGGACTCTATAGCACTTTTATTTTTTGCCTTTACCTGTAGTGTTTTGTGGTTGGAAGGCCCCCCTGTACTTAGTTATGCCTACATCTTTCTTTCTGTTTACGACCACTGGCTTCCCCACACAGTCTGCCAACATACCGCTGCAGGATTGGATGATAGCTGGAGACGATGCCGTCTCCTGCAAACTTAAGCCAATCCATGAAGAAGCGGGATCCAGCCAATGAGGTGCTGCACAAGCCGTACTGCACACATCACTACCTCCCAACTCCCCAGTCAGTCTCCACACGGAGCCAACATTGGCAAAAGGAGAGACAGCATCCCTGCACAGGCTATATTCGCCAATATGTTAAGAAATGTAGCAGTAGTCGGACTGCAAATCTCATGGTTTTAATATAACGGTATCATCACGATAATATATTTTTTGAAAGGGGGGTCATGGAAGTTGCAGGTCTTGCCTAGGGTGCTAAATAGTCTAGCACTGGCCCCATTTGGTCACATTCATAACTTAACAAGCGATAAGTATGTACGTGTTTCTGTCACATATGGGAGGGGGCACTAACCTAAAGAAGCCTTTGCAGCAGTTACCTTTTTCATGTTCTTCCTCAAGTTTGCATCTTTGACAAACACCCCTCTGAGGATGACCTTGAATGCCTCCTACTGCGTGGCCACCAAGACCTGTGCAGTGCTTTCTTTAGTTCTGAAAGACAGAGATAGCCAATCAGGACATTCTCATCTTGAAGCCCCCTACAATTAATTTGCATCTTATGCCTCCAAAATAAGGGATTTGTTCACCTTTCTAAAAAAAAAATGCACATATTTTTGCAGAAAACATTACATGCATTAAAGTGGATTTTTTTTTTTTTTTTTTGTCTGGCACAATATAGAGTATGTGATTTCAGGTCAGCTGTGCCCAGTCTTGCCACAAAGACTTAATCCAGCTCTGAGCAATCCTCCTATCTTTTTTTCAGTGAGATAAAACAGACAAACTGTGAAAACTTTGTCAGTTCTTCCCCCTTGCTGTGATTGACAGGTGATTTACATATCATGCTTTATTTTTTAATTCCCACCCCCCCCCCCCCCACTCCTTTCATCAGCAGCTCTGCAAGGATTGGCTGTTCCACACCTCAGCATGATTTGGCATGCTGAAGTCATGTGGGGACTTTTCTGGATTTTGACTGGATGTTAGAGATAGCAGAAGTTCAGTGTAAGAAATACACAGGAGAAAATGCATGTTGATAAGGGGAGTGTAGAGGTGGATGGGGAGTCTACCGACATCACGACTCCACCCACTGAGCCCTGGCAAACAGACCCACCCACAAAGTCTGCAGTTTTTCGGGTCTCATAGCAGACAGAGGGGAGACATTTGACAGATAAGTATACATGCAGCAGGCCTGTATATCCTTCTAGATAACCAATATTGCAGTAGTTTAGAAAGAATGAGAGTGGGTTTACATCCACTTTAATTTTCTTTTTAATTTTACAGGAGTTTGCAGAGCATTGCACCCATGATCAGTGGATCTCGGTTGCAATGTCAGACTTCTGCAGACACATCCTACAGCTTTCTTGCCCGTACCTTTTTGTACAGGCTTTTTGAAAGCTGGAGGAAGTGTCAGTGGACTACTAGGGTGCTGTTCAACACCCATATGGTTCATTGCGAACTACACACCATCTGCTGCAGTGGAAGATGGGCCTTGTATTTTTTTTTTTGTTCACAAATTCCTGTAAATTATTCACGCAGCCATGCCGATTTTTAAAATGTGACACCAGCTGTGGAGAGGAGAACCCCTGCACGATGTCACAGCCTAAAATACAGGTGTAGCATGTTTAAAGGTTGAACCTATCTTTTATAGCAGCTCTACACTGGAGGGTGGTCCAATATTACTTGGGAAAGTATTATGATTCTTTTTTTTGACTAAGGATGAGCTCTGGCATGTTCCCACACTCCACGTGCAGAGCCCGCCAGGAAGTCGGCACAGCGCTGCGCTAATCACAGGCAGTGAGACATTTCCCGATCTCTGCAGCCGCACATCGGGAAAATGTCTCACTGCCTGCGATTAGCGCAGCGCCGACTTCCTGGTGGGCTCTGCGCATGGAGTGTGCGAACACGCCAGAGCTCATCCTTATTTTTGACTATAGAATAAACTCATCCCTCTTCGTGCCACTTAGTACTTCATGCCTATTTACACACAGTGCCTCAACCCATAAACTATTGCATAGTATTTTGTGTAACGTCCTATACTAGCGCACTGCTGAGGTGTGTAAAGTGCAACCAATGCAGACTGGTGGGGCCTTCTCCCATGTCTGTATACTAAGTTATTATAGTTTGAGGGCATCTCTACTTTTTACACCATAGGACCTATTTATAAAACAGTGGTATAACCTAATTGAAATTTTACAGCTGCACATATCCTGTGGCATGTTTCTTTATACTTCGCTTGCTTCTGAAAAAGCAAGAATGCAAAGCTTCTTTCAATAATGAAAAAAAAAAATAGTTTGGAGAGGAGGAAGCATGTCACAATGGCTGTCATTTTTTTTTAAATAAATGTCTTATGTTCAGGAGTGTTCTCTGCAACATCACAAAGAAAAAAAAGAAACACTGCAGGACACCAAAGGCTCCATACTGATCTCTGCAATGTATAAATAAAATGTAAAATGCAGGCACAGTGTGGGGTGACATTATATGGAGATGCCTCTTTGCTTTATACATAGAGGCCTATTGAAAAAGAGAGAAGCTGGATAGAAAAAAAATAAAAAAAATCTGCCTTGGTAGGGTTGAGGTGGATGAGAAAAGGGAGTACTTTTATCAGAGTCTCTAAACTGTTCACAGCCAAAGGATTACAATTGGAGTCCTTTTGTACACAGGACTGTCTAGCTGTAGTGCTTTTCTCCTAGCATTTTAGTGCACTTGTGAATGACGGGGCAGCATCCAGAGCCACTGCTTGTAGCCTATCCAAATTTATGGCAGGCTACCACTGGACACTGTACCAAGTGATACCCACATTCAGGTCCCTACTCATCCCTGCAGTGCCTTGAAAAAGTATTCATACCCCTTGAAATTTTCCACATTTTGTCATGTTACAATTAAAAACATAAATGTATTTTATTGGGATTTTATGTGATAGACCAACACAAAGTGGTTCATAATTGTGAAGTGGAAGGAAAATGATAAATGGTTATTAAAATATTTTACAACAAAATATGTGAAAAGTGGGGGGTACATTTGTATTCAGCCACCCTGAGTCAATACTTTGCAGAACCACCTTTTGCTGCATTTACAGCTGCAAGTCTTTTTGGGGATGTCTCTACCAGTTTTGCACATCTAGAAAGTGAAATTTTTTGTATTCTTCCTTGCAAAATAGCTCAAGATCTGCCAGATTGGATGGAGAGCGTCTGTGAACAGCAATTTTCAAGTATTGCCACAGATTCTCAATTGGATTTAGGTCTGGACTTTGACTGGTTCACATTATCTAAACCTTTTCATTGTAGCTCTGGCTGTATGTTTAGGGTCGTTGTCCTGCTGGAAGATGAACCTTTGTCCCAGTCTCAAGTCTTGCAGACTCTTAACAGGTTTTCTTCTAAGATTGCCCTGTATTTGGCTCCATCCATCTTCCCTGTTGAAGAAAAGCATCCCCACAACATGATGCTGCCACCACTATGTTTCACAGTGGGGATGGTGTGTTCAGGGTTAGTTTCCTGACACATATAGTGTTTTGCTTTTAGGCCAAAAAGTAAAATTTTGGTCTCATCTGACGGCAATTCTGAAGGCAATTGGTTCCACTAGATTTTAGTTAGGACTATCTGAGTAGAGGGGGGCTGAATACAAATGTACGCCACACTTTTCAGATATTTATTTGTAAAAAAAATTGAAAACCATTTATCATTTTCCTTCCATTTCACAATTATGTGCCACTTTGTGTTGGTCTATCACATAAAATACATTTACGTTTTTTGTTGTAACATAACAAAAACGTGGAAATTTTCAAGGGGGTATAAATACTTATTCAAGTCAATGTATGTGAATTTACAGAACACAGGTCTTGTGCATTCGTCCCTGAATCCAGTGGGACTTAAACATGGGTACCAGATTCCAGTACAGCATCAGCTGCAGTCTGCCATAGACTGACAGACTGCAAGCAGCAGGGCTGGATGCTTCTCCTGTCCCTCCAGGGCACGTTAAAAAGCCGGGAGGCACACACAGTTAGATGGCCCGTGTGCAAGGAGCCCAAGACTGCTTTCACACTGAGGCGCTACAGCACTAAAAATAGCGCCTGTAAAGAGCCTCTCCTGTCTCGCCAGTGTGAAAGCTTGAGTGCTTTCACACTGGAGCGGTGCGCTTGCAGGATGGTAAAAAAAAAAGTCCTGCAAGCCGCAAAACAATGGGGCAGTGTCGCAGCGATTTGCGTTCGCTTTTAACTCCGGCTAGAGTCCGCTAAAACAGCGGTAAAGCTTAAAATATAACACTTCCTTGCGCAGGACAAACCTTCCCAGGGGTTGGAATAGATCCCAGAAGTCCAGGTCTGTCTAATGGACAGTTAGTTGTAGCACCGTCTAGTGTTGGTGACCCACAAAGCATGTATCTGCTGACAAACTCCAATTCGTCTGCAAAAAAAAAAAGAAGATGGTTTATACCAGAATGAAACATAATGGACAAACATCATATTCATGAGAATGAACACCTTCCACATTGAATGTTTCCTTTCAAGGAGGGGTCTCACATCTAAAAGTATGCAGTCTTAGTCACAGGTCTTCAATTTGTATATTGCAGGAACTGTCGGGTATTTTGTCTGCAGATGATTGTTTTATTTTTACAGCAAGGGACACAGCCAAGCAGAATATTTGCTGTTTATAAACTGGCCTCTGAATAAAGTTGGTTATATTGGTCTATGAGAGTCAGTGTCATTGGCTGCATACTAATACATAATAAATAATAATTAATGAGGGAAAGGGATTTTTTTTTTTTTTTTTTTACACCAGTCTTGTACCTTGCAGATCTAAGAGCAATGAGGCTATATGGAATATGTCACCTTTAAAGTACAAAAAGGAACATTTAATAATCACTGACTAAAGTGCAAAGTATGTGTAGCCAAGTCCCGAGCCTCTCCAGGTATAATGGGGACCTCCAGCGTTAGGGACAGCTGACATCCTTCTGTCTAGAGTGGGTTACGAGGCATGGTGGGTGTAATGTAAGGTAGATTAATGGGCGGCAGACACTTCTTGAATGCAAAGAGATTTATTTTCTCTTAAACAGAACTGTGGGAGAGAGGGGTAGGGCCAGGTCACCCTTTAGTAGTTGCAATGTTAATTAGAAGACTCTGTGGCTTCTATAGGTAAACAGCCATGCAGGGAAAGGCACCCAGCCGAACACCATGTCTGCATGTGTAGAAACGCTGTCTCCTATGGCAACCATCTTGAACAGTTTCTAACAAAAGTTGTAATGAACAATTCCTCCGCAATCTCCTTTTTAGATCGTCACTCAACTAAGCTCCTAGTCTATCACTTAGACCCACTGCCACTGAATCTCCTGAGCTCTTCCAATCTTCTCACTGAGTATCCTCCTCAAGCATCACACTTGCTTCTGGATAGGCCCTCAGATATCCTAGCAGCCAGATGTCCCCAGGATAGGCCTCGGGTCTGTGGCCTAGCAGCCCGGGGCAATACGACACGCGTCCATCCAGACAGCTGTCCAGGTGGCACAGAACCCTGATCACCTGACTCCACCCAAATAAATAGGTTCTCCCAGCAGACCAAGGGACCCAAGAAAATATCTGCCCATTGGCTGAGATACCCCATTCATTCCTATTCTGTTTTTGCTATGCCCTTGTCTTCTCTAATGTCACTAGATACCCGGCCACCTAGCGACAGAAGAGAGAAGGTCAGCAATTCCAGAATTGGGGTGAAATCAGTTGACCTCCTAGCAATTGGCCAAGGCAACTATCACTTGGCAGATACATTTAAGAGCAACCCGGCCTAAACATCAAGGTGCTACATCCTCCCCCTGCCTACAAAAACTATGTCTCTGAGTTTTCAGAAAATAATTTGAGCTCTCAAGCCTGAGAGCGAATGTCCTAGCAAAAACTGAGATGAGTGGGGAAACAAGAAAGGAACATTAATAACAAACAATGAATGAAAAAAAAACGGCAATGCAAATGCATCCTATCCCTATGATAATACAGTGTAATATATACTTAAGTGAACCTTAAAGTGCTTAAAGTGATTGTAAACTCACCACTTTAGCTCAATGCAATCTACATAGAACTGGCAGCTAATCGCTGCCTGTGAAATTTTACTTACTGGTTCTGTTTCTTCAGAATCTGTCCTGCAAACTTTAGTGATGTCACCGGAGCATGCCCAGTCCATCCGTTCTTTTACGGCAAGCTATGTGTGCCGTTTCTGTATCCTCAGCATGCTGCGTCATTTCTTTCCCTTGTAAACGGCACAGCATGTCTCTTCAGCTTCCTGGTTCTTCCCTTGTGACTGTATGAGACGTCACACAGGGGGAGTGAACCAGGGCATCACAGAGCAAGCAGCTGCAGCTCTTCTAATTCTGAGAAAAATACAAAAGTTTCTTTCTGAATGGAAGTAAAGCAATGTTTTTTTTCTATGGAAATAATGCTTAATTTTAGATGCGATCGCGCATGTGCTAGATTTAGACAGGGGGACAAAGGAAGGGCCGAAATGACATCCACACATGAGACATAGATCAACAGTAAAGATAGAGCTGCCGTGTCCCGGTAAAGTAAAAAAAGGTATTTGCAAAGCGGATTTTATTCATGTTTAAAGGTGGAAGGCTTGTACACATATACTAAAACTCTAATATTTAAAATAAAAAGAGAAAAAATTAAAAAAAAAACAGGTATTTGCTTCAGCTACTCCCAGTGGTCCATGGTAATAAGGTGAATAAGTGGAGACAGCTTACCCTCTACCTCAGACCACGACAGGTTCTCGGCCGGCAGAACCGTTACTTCTGGTTGGACTGCAAACCGCAATCCCAACCCTACGCTGCTCTCTTGCTTCTGGATAGGCCCTCAGATAGCCTAGCAGCCAGATGTCCCCAGAATAGGCCTCAGGTCTCTTGCCTAGCAGCCCAGAGCAATACGACACACGTCCACCCAGACAACCGTCCAGGTGTAACAGAACCCCGATCATCAGACTCTACCCAAATAAATAGCTTCTCCCAGCAGGCAAGGGACCCAATAAAATCCCTACCCATTGGCTGAGACACCCCATTCATGCCTAATCTGTCCTTGCTATGCCCTTGTCATATCTAATGTCACCAGATACCTGGGCACCTAGCGACAGAAGAGAGAAGTGCAGCAATTCCAGAATTAGGGTGAAATCAATTGATCTCCAAGCAATTGGCCAAGGCAACTATCAATTGGCAGATATGATTAAGAGCACAAATTAAGAGCAACCCTGCCTGAACATCTGGGTGCTACATAGGTTAGCTCTGTATCACTGAGGATCCCTTCTCAGGCAATAGTGACAATTATAGGAAACAAATAGTGACAGTTATATGTTAAAATCCACAGAATCCAGAAGACTCCTTACAGACATAAACCTAAACATGAAATTTGGCCACGAGAAAGAATGACACTGAGACGAAAAGCAATTATTTGTTGAACTAGTCTAAGCAGAGTTTATTGCATTACCCCCCCCCCCAAGTTTGATTGTGATTATTGTAATGAGGATAATGGGTTTAGATTATACAATATGTTTTTTATGAATGGCCCCTGTGGACTGTGGCAGTCAGAGACCATTTTTTTGCCCCCCTCCCATATTGCTGGTGGATCTGTTTGCAGCTGTAATTCAGTTTTTGGTATACTTAACCCCTCATATCATCTTCCCTTAGGCAGACTTCCATGTCTTGCTCTATTTTTTGCCTGCCCCGGAGTTACTCCACTTATTCCTGGGTCCTGGCACTGACAAGCCTTATAAACACCCAGACACTGAGCTCACAGCTTTTGTCCCAGAGGACACAACCCTGGCTCTGTGTGATGTCAGATCTCAGTGACACCCAGCAGAAATTTCCTAACAGGAATCTTTAAATAGACTCTCCCTCCCCCAGTTGCCATTATTAGTGTGACACTGGGGACTCTGAGTTCCCACTCACTTTGCACTTGTCTGATGCATCCTGCTGAGATTTGCACATACAACACTAGAGGGCGTTGCAGCTGCGCTACCTTACAGGTGCATCTCATAAGATTAGAATATCAAAAAGTTAATTTATTTCAGGAATTAAATAAAAAAAGTGACTCATATTTTATATAGATGCGTACACACAGAGTAATACATTTCAAACATTTCTTTCTTTTTATTTAGAGGAATATGGAATTTCCTGGTAGAGGGCTGCACTGAATTTGGACTTAATAAAACACAGTGGACCAACACCAGCAGATGACATGGCTCCCCAAATCATGACTGACTGGGACCTTGATTTCCAAATGAAATGCAACATTTTCCACAGAGTCTGGAGGAAAAGTCGAGAGGCACAGGATACAAGATGCATGAGGTCCAGTGTGAAGTTTGCACAGTCAGTGGTGATTTAGGGGAGCCATGTCATCTGCTGGTGTTGGCCCACTGTGTTTTATCAAGTCCAAAGTATCTACCAGGAAATTCTAGAGCACTTCATGCTTCCCTCTGCTTACCAGCTTTATGGAGATGCCGATTTAACTTTCCAACAGGACTTGGCACCTGCCCACACTGCCAAAAGTACCAATATCTGGTTTAATGATCATGGTATCACTGTGCTTGATTGGCCAGCAAACTCTCCTGACCAAAACCCCATAGAGAATCTGTGGGGTATTGTCAAGAGGAAGATGAGACACACCAGACCCAACAATGCATCAAAATTAAAAAGAAAGTAATGCTTTAAATATCACTCTGTGTATAACACATCTCTATAAAATATATGAGTTAAAAGTTTTTAACCGCTTCCCGACCGGCGCACGATATACGTTGACAGAATGGCACGGACAGGCATAAGGGCGTATAAATACGTCCCCTTTAAGATGCCGCCGTGCCATCGGGCGTGCTGGTCGGGACCCCCGTGAGGCCGGTCGCGGGTCCCGCGGACTTGATCGCCGCGGGGACACTTGCGATCGTCTCACGGGAAGGCTGAACAGGGAGATGCGGAAAAAAACAGCATCTCTCCGTTCTGCCTAGCAACTAGTGACGCCGATCTCTGCTCCCTGTGATTGGAGCAGAGATCAGCATTCACTAGCTGACAGCCACGCCCCCCCCACAGTAAGAAACACACCCCTAGGCACACTTAACCCCTACACTGCCACCTAGTGGTTAACCCCTTCACTGCCAGTGTCATTTACACAGGAATCAATGCATTTAAATAGCATTGATTGCTGTATAAATGACAATGGTCCCAAAAATGTGTCAAAAATGTCCGATGTGTCCGCCATAATGTCGCAGTCACAATAAAAATCGCTGATCGCCGCCATTACTAATAAAAAAAAAAATTAATAAAAATTCTATAAAACTATCCCCTATCTTGTAAACGCTATAACTTCTGCGCAAACCAATCAATAATCGCTTATTGCGATTTTTTTTACCAAAAATATGTAGAAGAATACGTATCGGCCTAAACTGAGGAAAAAAAATGTTTTTTTATATATTTTTGGGGGATATTTATTATAGCAAAAAATAAAAAAGAATGCGCTTTTTCCCAAATTGTTGCTCTTTTTAGTTTATAGCGCAAAAACTAAAAACCGCAGGGGCGATCAAATACCACCAAAAGAAAGCTCTATTTGTGGGGAAAAAAAGGACATCAATTTTGTTTGGGAGCCACATCGCACGACCACGCAATTGTCAGTTAAAGCGACGCAGTGCCGAATTGCAAAAAGGGGCCTGGTCCTTTGGCTGCAAATTGGTCCGGTCTGAAAGTGGTTAAATGAATTACTAAAATATATGACCTTTTTGATGAAATTCTAATTTTGTGAGATGTAGCTGTAATCGTCTTGATTTATTTATTTTGGGTAACTACCATATATAGTGCCGTCAATTTACGCAGTGCTTTACTTTATATATTGCACATTCACATCAGTCCCTGCCCTCACAGAGCCTACAATCGAAGGTTTAAAATGTAACTAAATGTAACTTTAGTTTTGGAGAGGGATTAGAACACTGTTGTTTTTTTTTATTGCTGTATGTGCCCCTATTAGGGAGTATCTCCCTCGCTATTTACCATATTTACCGTTATCATTGAAGGAAAATCTCAAATTCGGGGTTGTCTCCAGAACAGTAATAGATGGAAAAATTAAATTGGGACGTCCAGGGAGTTTGGAGGAATTTCTTCTTACTTACCGTTTTGGTTATAGGACAGGAAGGGAATTGTCCCCAATGGGTTACAGATGGCAAAAAAAATAAAAAAGTCCTGACAGGGGTTACCACTCTTATTCAAACATAAAAAAGATTAAAAAAAAAAAGTGCTTTTAGTGCTACTTTAATTTAATTTGTATTTCTATAGCACCTTTTCCCTAGGGAATAAAAGTGCTTAGGTCAGCCTTTCTCAACCTTTTTAATACAGAGGAACTTCATGAAATAACGTTACAGCCTCAGGGAATCCCTGCTAATAATTGCTATAGCTACAGGTTATGGTACATTAGTGTGATTGTCACTGGTTAGGATTCTCCTTACACTTATCATTGGGAAGAATCCCCACTTACAGATAAAATGAAAGATCATTGTTGTCAGTGCCAACTTACCTTGGGGTTCCAAGTTGAGAAAGGCTGGCTTAGGTCTTCAAAGACGTTATTGCAACTAACCTCCTACGAGCCTGAAGATACAGATACAGTATATGATGAAAATAGTACACAAGCAATAGGTACCATCATTGAAAATTCCAGAGCAGTTGAATTTATATACAAAATTACATATACAATATTTGACTAGACATGTGCAGAACGGAAACATTTGTTTAATTTTAGATTTATTTTGCTACTAACTTTGTTTCATTGATTCATTTTGGAATTCATTTTTAGTTAAATTTTAATTTTGTTTATAAATTTTTTTATAAATTCCAAATTTTTGGAACAATTCAAATTAGTCGAACAAGCATCGGCTGATTTGAATTGTGTGTGAAGAATAGCTGGTTGTTAAGCAGCGGGCCAAGAAGCCAGCTGTCATGTCCTTAACAACTGATGACTGTCAGCGGGCTTCCCCGCCGAGAGCTGAAATATAAACAAATATAACCAAAAATTTGCCTGAATTTGTATTCGGACCGAAGTGAATTGCACACGTCTAATTTTGACCCTTCTTGTAAAAATCTGATCCGACGTGCCTTTCAATCTCCATTCTCAGTGACCCTTGCAGGCCCTCTCACACCTATAGGTGTATATAAAGATGCATGCAGCCAGGGCCACTGATAAGCCAGTACAACCGGCCCTGTTGTCCTCAGCTCAGCAGGAAGGAGGCTGGGCAGCCTCACCGACAGCAAAAAAAAAAAAAAAAATGGGCTTTATAAATTACACCCCCGCTCAGCCGCTCCTACTAGCTTAGGGAGGGTGTATTATTGCTAATTTTGCAGGCCCCTCCTCTCTGATTATGTGGTGGTGGGTGTGCAAGGACTTTTATGTGTTGGGCGCATGTGCAGTGCATTTCGCGCCCACTCTGCTGCTTAAAGTGGAGTGATCTTCCTCCGCTCAGCGTGTTGGAGCGTGAGAGGCGTGCCAAACATAGTGTTAAAGAAATCTGCTTTTCTCGATCGGTCAGACATGGTGCATGCCTGAGAAGAAGAAGCTAGTGTCAACTGAGGGGAGAGATGTCACAATAGGAAACATCTCTGGGACAAGGGAAAACCCTGAACAGTGTTTTGAATCTCCTGTATGCTGTCTGTAGAACGCATCATTTGTCCCTTTTGTCCCAGCTCTTGCAACTGTGATCCGCCATCACTAGGTAAGGGGATCCCCAGTGGAGTACTCACGGTTATGGAATGCGAAATGGATGGGGTTGTGTGTGTCTAGATATAGGAGCTGCTATAACCTTTAAGTGCTGACTGTGTTCCTGTGTCTCAAAGTAAATGACAGCATGAGTGCAGTCACATGTTGTATATGTTTTCAACATAAGAGAAGCCAGGAAGGAGTCAGGTGTGACATACGACTGTTACCTCATGCTCCAGACCAAGTGTAAACCGGAGGAGTAAAAATGCCAAATTTTAATTGGTTGCGTCGAGAAACTTTTTATCTGCCAGTTCTCTGCCAGTAAAACTGCATATTGTGCTTAGCACTGCAGATTAAAATACAGGAACATCCTGCCTTACCTTATCCACAATGCTGGGCCTACTAGGGGTCCAGCCTTAACCTGTCATGTGGGCATACTTTTAAAGGGGCCTGCAAGGTCTGGGAACCATAGAAATGGTTTGTGGACCTGGACCTTTATAGCAACCTGCAGCTAACTACACATGTTGCACTTTCAGTCAAGGTGTGAGCCTAACACAGGAGCCATTAACTGATGAAAACTTTATAGGTCAGCCCCACACAGGTATGATCCCCTAACACCAAAAGGAATTTTTATTACCTCCTAACCTCCCATACTGTATGTACCATATTTCTCAGATTTGAGAAGGAAATTTACAACCCACACATGAGAGTATTTTTTAACCACTGTGTCTATACAGCTGCATAGATCTTTCTGTCCGCTATAAATCACCTTAATCAGAACCATTCACAGTTTAAAATGTAATGGGATTAGATATGTGGTCTGGGTGAGAGAATGCCATGTATAACACACACTTTGTGTCTTCCAGCCGCCATGTTTGTTCTGCAGCTGCGCTGACTCACCTTCACGAGGCCAGTCGTCTGATTTAGTTCTTCTGTTCAGCATGTGTGGCTAGAAATAGCTCCTGACAATTTTACCCAGACTGGTCTGAAATTAACCTGTTTCTGAAGAAAGGCAAAAGAAGAGCAATGAGGTCCTCGCATGAGTCAGTCCGGTTTATTTCTTCTATGCACTTTTTTTACCCTTGAATACTACATTTATCTTTCTAGTTCTCAAGTTGCTTGTGGTCTATTTTCTGTGTATTCTCATAGAGTGGTAATATACTAACGCTGAAACAGATGGTAAACTTTTTTTTTTTTTTTTAATTAACAAAAATATACTTACCTCCACTGTGCAGTTCGTTTTGCAGAGTGTGGACCCGAACCTTGTCTTCTGGGGTCCCCCGGCAGCGCTTGCAGCTCCCTCCACGCATTGGTAAAGCCCCTGGAAGAAGCAATCTCTCGGGGGGTTCCCTTGCGGGCGCACTCCCGAGTCCAGCATTTGCGTGCATAGACACACAATGCCGGACTTGGCCCCGCCCCGGCGCCCGCGTCATTGGATTTGATTGACAGCAGCAGGAGCCAATGGCTGCGCTATCAATCTATCCAATCAAGAGCTGAGAACCTCGAGCAGAGAGGGTGAGCACGTCTCCACCAAGGGATCAAAGGGCTCAGGTGAGTAAAATGGGGGGCTGGGGGGGCGGTCACCGTCAGAAGTTTTTTCACCTTAATGCATAGGATGGGATAAGAGGGTTTACAAGTGGGGACCGAGCAGCGAGTCGGGGGCAGAATAGAGGACCCATCAAACCAAGCGGCTCCTGCGGGGAGAGCACTACATTTACACAGCACTGCTAAGCCCAACTTGATTTGCCTTTGCAGCTTAGGGGGGGTTGGTTGGGGATGGTAAAATCACAGCCGACAACTGCAAAGTGTAAACTATGCCTTTGAACTGAACACATCAAAACACTGCTAGCGTTTTCACTGATCACCAACACACTGTTTGTTACTACCGTATATACTCGAGTATAGGCCGACCCGAATATAAGCCGAGGCACCTAATTTTAGCACAAAAAAATGGAAAAACGTATTGACTCGAGTATAAGCCTAGGGTGAGAAATGCGCAGCTACTGTAAGTGGAAAAGAGGGTCAACAATGCCCATTTGCAGCCTCACTGTGCCCATTTGCAGCCATAGGTCCCCTGAACTTCAAACTTGGTAGTTGGTAGGTTCCTAGATGCCCCCTAGCTGCAGCCAAAATTTGGGGTCTCTGGACCCAAAGGGTCCTGAAATAACATTGCTGCAGATGGACACAGTTGACCGACTTTGGGCCCCCGTATCTTGGGGCCACTTAGTGCTAGGAACCCTTGGTATGCAAACTCAGTCGAACTAGCACTACAACATATCCAAAGATGGCGTTCCTATTACCAAGTGGCCCTGAGAGACGGGGCCCCAAAATCGGTTCGGAAAATGTCAAGCACTTTTCTGCAGCAGAGAATGACATTTTCCGAACTGACTTTGGGGCCCCGTATCTCGGGGCCACTTGGTAATAGGAACGCCATCTTTGGATATGTTGTAGTGCTAGTTCGACTGAGTTTGCATACCAAGAGTTCCTAGCACTAAGTGGCCCCAAGATACGGGCCCCAAAGTCGGTCAACTGTGTCCATCTGCAGCAATGTTATTTCAGGACCCTTTGGGTCCAGAGACCCCAAATTGTAGTGTTGGTTCCACTGGGTTTGCACATCAAATTTGGGGTTCCTAGCACCAAGAGGCCCCGAGATACGGGGCCCCAAAGTCGGGTCGGAAAATGTCATTTTCTGCTGCAGAAAAGTGCTCGACTCGAGTATAAGCCGAGGGGGGGGGGGCACTTTTATTGCTATAGCTACAACCCTCTTATCACACTAACACCCTGTGAGATGTAGATCAAATTATTTTAGGGGCTCCCAAGACCCAAAAATAGTTTAAGGGTTCTTAAGGGGAAAAAAAAGGCTGTATTATATACATCGAGTGTCATTTTACCCACTTCAGCCCCTGGAAGGTTTTACCCCCTTAATGACCAGGCCATTTTTGCCATTTAAATTGCGCGGTTGTGCAACAATGTACTCAAATAAAACGGATGTCCTTTTTTTCCCCACAAATAGAGCTTTCTTTTGGTGGTATTTGATCACCTCTGCTGTTTTTATTTTTTGCGCTATAAAACAAAAAAAGGAGCGACAACTTTTTTTTTACTTTCAGCTATAAAATGCAGCCAATAAATAAAAAATGTAAAAATAAAAAATGTAAAAAAATCTAAATTCTTTATCAATTTAGGCCAATATGTATTCTGCTACATATTTTTGGTAAAAAAAAAAAATCCCAATAAAGTTATAGCGTCTACAAACTATAGGATATTTTTATGGCATTATTATTTATTACATTTTTTTACTAGTAATGGCGGCGATCAGCGATCTTTAGCGGCACTGCAACATTCCAGCAGATAAATCGGACACCTGACACTTTTTAGGGAACCAGTGACATTATTACAGTGATCAGTGCTAAAAATATGCAGTTACTGTACTAATGACACTGACAGGGAAGGGGTTAACATCAGGGGCGATCAACGGGTTAAGTGTGTCCCTAGGGGGTGCTTGCCAACTGTGTAGGGGGTGGTCTGACTGGGTGAAGACAGAGATCCATGTTCCTGCTTAGCAGAAACAAGATCTTTATCTTCTCCCCCGTCAGAACGACGATCTGCCTTGTTTACATAGGCAGATCTCCATTCTGCCTCTGGGGGGGGGAACGATTGCAGGTGGCCCGCTGATTGGCTCCCCCTCTGTCCAATCAGTGCGTGTGGGCGCCCCCAGTGTCTATTGCATGAAATGACGTACAGGTACGCTGTTTCACATAATAGAGCAGACCTGCCGCAGTACAATTTATGTCAGGTACTTATATAGCGCCGTCAATTTACGCAGCACTTTACACATATATATTATACATTCACATCAGTCCCAACCATCAAGGAGCTTACAATCTAAAGTCCCTAACTCACATTCATATACACATACTAGGGCCAATTTTAGACAGGTGCCAATTAACCTACCAGCTTGTCTGGAAGGGGTTACTAAGACTGGAATAGATGAAATCTAAAGCAGCTGTGCATGGCAACCAATCAGCTTCCAATGTTCATATTTAAAAGCTTGTGTAGATGGGAAAAATTACAGCGCTAAACTCAAAAAACACACAAAGAGAGTGTAGCAGCAGCACTAGAATAAGACAAGTATTCAATAAACAATGGAAGAAGGAAAGTGCAGCGCTAGAAAGATGAATGGTAGTGACACCGTTCAACTGGGAGGATGAATGGTGGCAAAACCCTTCGACTCCTCAATAGTAATTGAGGAAGTATTAGTGCAAACCTGACGTGAACAGAAGTGACAGATGTCTGTTCCTCAGTAGTGACTGAAGAAAATGGACCTATAATAAAATAAAGGGCCAACAATACAAGTGATAGTGGTAATGCACACAAATAAAGTCCCAAGAAAAATCATCTATGACATATATTCCTCAGTGGTAATTTAGGGGAATGATGTGAACCTAAAACAAAAAAGGATCAACAACACAAATGATAATATTTCTGGTGCACACAATAAAGTCCCAAGGAAGATCCTCAATATTAATTGGGGAACAAATTCCTAGATGCATTTGGGGTGAAAAAATATCATATCAACTGGTGGTACAACAGAAAAAAGTCCCAAGGTGATGAACTATGGATGACTTTGGAACAGGGTGATCCTGGACCGAATCTTCTGGTATACACACTTGGATGTGAGAAAATATAGATGTACGCTTACCGGAACTGGTGGACTCCCTGTCGGCAACAGGGAGTCAAACAGGCATAAAGAGGCTCTAGGTAGCCTGCAACCTCGATGTTCCCGGGCAGACGGATGGATTGTATGGAACCACTCACGACTACACCAGCAGGATGCGATCAATCGGGGTGAAGGCAGCTGTCATGAAGTCTGGATACCCATGGATGGAATGGAGATTCCTGGACAGGCCACTTAGTAGGTGGAAAATGGAGTGAGCGGATGGTGGACGCTCACTAGGGATGGAGCGAGGATTCGCTTGAAATATTCTCCAAATAGATGTTCAACCATATAGAGAAAAAAGTGATCACATTTAAAAGCAGTGTGGGTGTAGGTATGTCCTGGCCAGGACATACCTACACCCACACTGCTTTTAAATGTGATCACTTTTATTATTATTATTTGTTTTTGTATTTGGTTTTTTAAAATAAAAACCTGCTATACTGATCCACACTATTGGAGTCCCCTCCGATTGTTTTTTATTTTTTCTCTATATGGTTGAACATCTATTTGGAGAATATTTCAAGCGACTCCACTCCAGGGGGGCAGCAAAAATCATTCAGGCTAATAGATATTCGTTAGATGATTCGGTAAAATCAAGTGGTTTTAACGTGAGATCTCACATAATTTCAGAGATATTTCACATAAAAGTAGAGATATTAGGTGGAACATAAGGACAGGCTGCCCCCCCCCCCCCCCCCCA
Organism: Lithobates sylvaticus; assembly: GCA_028564925.1. Taxonomy (NCBI): domain Eukaryota; kingdom Metazoa; phylum Chordata; class Amphibia; order Anura; family Ranidae; genus Lithobates; species Lithobates sylvaticus. The sequence continues at coordinate 180,742,046 of CM053035.1, read as the reverse complement.
CATGCAATTTTCTGGCCAAAAATAATCTAGGCTAATAGATATTCATTATATCCGGTAAGATCAAGTGGTTTTAATGTTAGATATCACATAATTTCAGAGATATTTCACATAAAAATAGAGATATTAGGTGGTACAGAAGGCATATCCATCTTCAACCATTTCTGGATGGTCTCTGGAACCGTCTTTGGATGGTTCTTCAGCGGGTGTCTGTAGTCTCTCCTCACACCTCCGTTAACCTCCCTGCCTCATGGTGATCTCTCAGACCAACAAGCTTAAGTCTTTAGCCAGCACCCCCTTCTTGCAAAGCAGGCTGGGCTTGGTAGTTCCGCCCCCTGTAGAAATCAATGGGGCCGTTTTGTGATGAGACTTCAAGTCCCGTGGTCCTCTGCTGCTGCTTGATTGGCTCCCTCTCCCTGCCAATAGGGACACAGAATAGAGCATAGCGGACGGATGCCTGCGAGTGAGCGCCGCTCGTCACTTAAGAGGAAAGGGAGAAATCCCCCACAACTGACAGGCCTGCTCTCCCTCAGCGAGTGCCTGTGTCGGTGTCTATTCAGTGCGGTGGTCACTGGCGGGAGGTGCGGGACCACGGGTGACAGAGCAGCCCCCGCTAAACACTCCCCCCACCAAAGAACCTTTGGTCTGCCAAAAATGAGGTAAAGAGTCTATGACCCGTTACATGCCTTTGATATACACACAGGAAAAAAAAAACAGGTTAGTGTGTCTGCATAAAACCCTGGCAGAGGAACATCCCACCAATTAGCATAGGAGGGGAGGTTGTCCTGCCTACAGGTCACCTTAACTGGAATGGCCCAGATAGATGTGCCAGGGGGTGAGTTGGGATTGTCCACCACCAAATCTGCAGTGGAAAGGTCAGTTGCTTCAAGAGTCCTTTTTGCAATGAGAATATGACCTCCTCAGAGCTTTCACCCAAAGTATCATATGTTAGTCTTTTGGGTGGGTGAATAACCCTTCGCTCTCCCTGTTCTTTAGGTTCTGGGGTTACAGGCACACTGGTCTCTTCTTCCTGCATATCAGCTTCAGCTTCCTTCTCAATGAAGGATGGAAAGTCTTTGGGGTCTGTTGTCAGCAGGGAAGATTGAGGATCTTCCAACTCTTCAAAAGATGAACTTTGAGGTACAAACTCAGGAGCCTCTGGCCTGAGTCACCTCAGTCACCTTGGGAGGAGACGGAAAGGGGGGGGGGGGTGGCAGGCCCTGGCATTTGAGACGGCCACAGACAATCTTTCTCTTCATCCTCGCTGTTTTCATCTTCAGCAAGGGGCACAGGCTGAGATCTAATCACTGGCCAGGATCTTTGAGAGGCCATGGGTGTGGACTGTAAATTGGGCTGTGGCGGCACATGAACTGCTTCTGACTGAGGCAACAGATGATTGCAAGGCCAAGTTTTCAGCGGGCCTGTGCTTCCCTCTGGCCGGATTTCATATACTGGAGGTCCTGGCAGATGCTCGCAAATGACATAGGGCTGTGAATTCCAGCGGTCAGCCAACTTGTGCTTTGCAGGAACAACCAGGTTTCTCAGCAGTACCTTGTCATCTGGCTGTAGGTTCTGGACTCGTAACCTGAGGTCAAAGTTTATTTGGTTTCTCTCTGTCCTCGGCATATGAGGCAGCTTGTGCCTCATCATAGGCAGTCTTCAGACGTCTCTCTGCAGGCGATCCTCATACTCTCTGTGGGAGGTTGCTTAGGTGTGGTCGAGGGATGTGCCGTAGGCCAAGTCTACTGGCAGCCGGGCCTAACGTCCAAACATCAAACTTTACGGAGAGTAACCTGTGGCATCATTGGCATTGCTGTTATAAGCATGCACAATAGCCACTATATGCTTGTTCCAGTGCTGCTTTTATTCTGAATTTAGAGTTGCGGGCATATCCAGGAGGGTTCGGTTATATCTCTCTGAGGATCAAACGGGGTGGTTTTAGACTGCCTGATGCCCAACAGGTCTAAAAGTCTCTTGATGAGACTACTCTCGAATCTTCTCCCTTGATCAGAGTGGATGCGTTGGGACAGACCATAGTGCACAAGAAATTTCTCTACGAAGATCTTGGCCACCGTGGATGCTTGTTGGTCCCTTGTGGAAAAGGCCTGAGCATACCGAGTGAAATGGTCAGTCGCTACCAGGATATTTCCCTGCCCGCTCAGATCAGGCTCCAAGCACAGAATGTCAATGCACACCAGCTCCATGGGTCCCGTCTCTGAAGATGGCCCATTGGGGCAGCTTGGTGAAGCAAAGTCTTCCATTGGATACATCTGATGCAGGAGTGGAAATAGTCCTCAACTTCAGCCCGCATGCAGGGCCAGTAGAACCGGCCCCTCACCAGGTGACAAGTCCTCTTGGGCCCTAGGTGGCCATGTTTGTCGTGTAGGGCAGTTAATACGGTCTCCCTAAGTTTTTCAGGTAGGAATAGCTGTCATTTTTCTTCAGAATCGTCATAGGGGCCCCTTCAAAAGAACAACCCTTGTGCACCTGAAACCGATCCCACGCCCGGTGCAGCAGACAGGTTTCCTTCGGGGAGTCAGTGAGGAGCAAGTTAGGGCGTTGGCTCTCCAAGGCCTTCAATGCCAAGCTACAGGGAGGTTCCTCCAACTGGTCCCTCCGCAGGTCTTTCTTTGACAGCTTGGGCAGACCTTCATCCCCCGACTTGGGTGACATTGCACTAACATCTGGGGACACCAGCGGTTGACACTCCAACGTCTTCAGCCCTGGAACCTCCTCCAACTTGATGTTCTGCTCCTTGACATAAGGCTTGTACCCCTTCAGGTGTCAGCTGGGCCTATTCTTCTGGAGGGTCTCTGAAACAATGGGGCCTTCTTGACAAAACATCCGCATCTCGTTTCCCGACCCGGTCAATACTTCAGGCTGAAAATAAACCCTAATAGAGCAGCCAACTATCTGTGACCCGTGGCATCCAACTTGGTGGTAGTGAGGATGTAGGCGAGAGGATTGTGGTCGGTCTTGATCACAAACTCTGCTCCATACAGGTAATCCCTCAGCTTATCCACCACCGCCCACTTCAAGGCCAGAAACTCAAGTTTGTGCATGGGGTAGTTCTCAGTGGGGGCCAAGTTCCGACTCACGTAGGCAACAGGTCGTAGATGGCCATCATGCTCTTGATATAGCACCCCACCAAACCCATCTCAACTGGCGTAAAAGTGTAGCTCGTATGGCTTGGTTGGATTTGCATAGGCCAGGACTGGAACAGTTGTTAGGCTTCACTTCAGCTGCCTAACACATCTTCACACTTCAGAGTCCATTGTTCCCGGATGGACTCTGGGTTTTCTGGGCCCTCCAGCTGGTCTTACAGGCTTCACCAGATCAGGGTCAGCGTCTTAGCGAATCCCTTGACAAATCTTCTGTAATAAGAGCAGAATCTCAGAAATAACCTAAGCTCAGTCATGTTGGTAGGCCTCGGCCAGGAGGTGACAGCTTCCAGCTTCTAGGGGTAGGTGGCTCACTTCGCTGGCAGACACAATGTGGTCAAGGTAGTTGACTGAGGGTTGATAAAACAGACAGCTTCAGCCCCCTCATAATGGAGTCTGTTCAGGACCTTCTCCAGACGCTTTTCCAGGGTCTTGCCAACACCAACACCTCAATCAGTTTCATGTCACCCACGGTCTTCTCCATTAGCCTTTGGATGGTGGCTGGGGCACCAGACAGGCCTTGATGCATATGGTCGAATTCAAAGTTCCCCTCCAGGGTAATGAAAATGGTCTTCTCCCGATCCTCAGGGTGCATTCTCTCTGTATGTCCGCTTCAAGGAAATGAAAGGGCCTGGTTGCTTCCAATTTAGCTTGACAGATGCTCATACACAGGCCACTTTACCAGGCTGTAACACCTTCTCATACCGGTCCAAGCACCAGATCTTTCCCACTCCTTTAGCTGGGGCCTTCTGTTTTTGTACCAGGCACTGGTAGGTTTGTCTCAGCATGGGTGCAGTGCCCGGCTCCAGAACAAGAGGTTTCAACAGCCTTCTGATAAGATCAGTATTGGTTCCTATGATGAGAGAACTCTTACTGGCCCCTGGTAGATGAGGAGTCGGACAGGCCACTGCCAGTGTCAAAAGTTTCGGCTTTCCCAGCCACAGAGGGAATCAAAGGTCATCTTGACCGGTAAATCGCCATCATAGGGGAAGTTCTGAGTCACAATGCCCCATATCTCCAGCTCTTCCAACTTCTGCAATGGCAGGTGCTTGAGGTCCCTGTCATAGAAGTCTCTGTAGAGAAGGGTCACTTAAGCTCCAGTATCTAGAAGGACTTTGGTGTAGACTCCCTTTACTTGGATGGGAACAGAAGGTCCCACCAGCTTGTCAGGGAGCATGGAGGAAGTGGTGGCCCTGGCCTGTTCGGTGGTTTATATCTGTGCTCCTCTCTTATGGGGACTCTGATCGAGCTTAAGTCTATGCCAAGTTCTGGGAGTCTGGTGTGCACAGACTCTCCGATGCCAGGCAGCATGTGTCAAAGGAAACAGGACACTGGGTTGCTTGGAGGCAACAGCGGGGGGCCCTCTGCATGGGTTTGGACTTCCGCTGCAGTCTCTTCGCATCATTGGTTTTAGAGCCAGCTACCATAGATGGGCACCCGGTTGGCTCCTTCACCAGATCCCTCCCAAGTTTCCCTCTGTCTTCTGGCACTGTGCTTCAGGCTTGGACACACCTGTCGATTAATGTCCCACATAATTTCAGCATACCTCGGTATGCTCAATGGCACGCCTCACTGGTACATGTGAAAATGCTCATTATGCGCTCCGATATAGAGACACTAGTATGGATATCCGCGCATCGCTACAAAATATCCATAATATTGCTGTAATTATGGATAATCAAACATTAAAACCACTTGATCTTACTGGATCCAACTAATATCAAATTTTCTGCCCAAAAATCACCCCAGCTAATTGATAAGAGGGGACCAGCCCCCATCATTAATCACTTAATAAGTCTCTAATTATGTGAGATCTAATCTCATCCTTATGTACCACCACCTAATATCTCTATTTTTATGTGGAATAGCTCTGAATTTGTGTGTGATCTAACGTTAAAACCACTTGATCTTACCGAATCTAACGAATATCTATTAGCGTAAATGGTTTTTGATCATTAATCACTTAAGTCTCTAATCATGTGAGATCCAACGTTAAAACACTTGATCTTACCGGATCTAACAAATGGCTTCCAAAATAGCTGTTTGGTACATTTTTTGATAAGGGGGGGCTGATGATGGGTTAGCCCCCCAAGCAAATAACTGTTAATATTGATTCTTCTGTGTGAGATCTATTGCAAACAACGGTTGATCTAACAAAGATCTAACAAATATCTAACAAACTGCATAAGATTTTTTATTGAATTTTTGATATGGGGGGCTAACCTGGCAGAGGTAACTCTGGGCCATAGATAAGCCATCTTACATCCTAAAGTGGAGCTTTACCCAAAATGGGAAGCTCTGCATGTTTGCTCCGCCCCCCTCCGGTGCCACATTTGGCACCTTTCGGGGAGGGGGGCGGGTACCTGTGTTTGACAGGTATCCATCCCCACTTCCGGGAGACCTCGCTGCAGGAAATTCGGCCCCCCTCCTCCTTCCTTCGCCGCTCGGTCAGTTAAAAAGTGCATGCGCAGTAGGGAACCGGCTGTGAAGCCGAAAGCCGAAAGGCTTCACTGCCAGTTTCCCTTACCAGGAATGGTGGCGCCAGCACCCGAGAGTCGATCGGAAAATCGGCTGAGGTGCCGACATTGCAAGATCCCTGGACAGGTAAGTATCCGAATATTAAATGTCAGCAGCTACAGTATTTGCAGCTGCTGACTTTTCATTTTTGGACGGGGAGGCTGGATCTCCGCTTTAATGTGCAATTGATTTAGGAATGTTGACATTTCTCAGTGCTTTGAAGAATAAACTGAAGAACTAAAGTAAGAAGTTGCACAATTTCAGCAAAAAAAAAATAAATTGAATATGTAAGAACAAACTCCTATGGAAGAAGTGGGATCCTATACTAAAAAAAAAAAAAAAAAAAAAAAAGGAGATCGCCTTGATGCAAAGCTAAAATAACAGTTCAGCCACTAGGACACCCCTAGAAAAAAAAATAAACCAAAATGTTTAAGTAAAACTTATTTTAAAAAATCAGCAGAGACAGTTCTTACATGTAATAAGAGAGTGTCCCTTATGCTGTTTGCAGTTGTCATGGTTAAAATCCTGTCCCCTGCCCCCCAGCTGTAATTTTGGGGTACTGCAGGGGCTTATAAAGCCAAGGGACATGTTACAGGCACTCATCAAGAGTGCCAACTATGCCCACCCTTTACACCCCCCCGTCCTCCGTTTATAGACATTGTGCTATAGCTTCCATGAATGAAAAGCTATCTTCGAATGATAGATGGGTGGATGAATGAAAGGTTTACCTCCTCCATTCATAGGACACATTTTAATTTTGACAGCCGGCACTAGCACAAGAGTGCAAAAGAAAGTACTGTCCCCTGTGCTGATAAAAAAATATGTATGCTTACATACATGTGTGTGCCCTACACTGTGCGTTTGCATTGGGGGTGTATGGGATGATTTTTTTTTTTTTTTTTTTTTTAGATTATTAATTTGATAGGAATTTTTTTTCATTCTTGCATCTCCCTCCCTTCATCTCATCTTCCCCCTATCTATCTTTTAGATCTGATTGTGATGTTTGAGTGGCTCTAGGGCTACCAATATTTAGATTTGGCCACCCATACCAATTTCTTAAATGTGCAAATCAAAGAATTGCACAAAATCAATTGATTTTCCCCATCGGATTAGGTATCATAGAAACAAATAGACACATAGAAAAGTGACGTCAGAAAAAAAAGACTAACTGGTCCATCCAGTCTGCTCTTTTTTTTTGCCAACTTCTTTTGTCTGAGTATAGATCTATGTTTGTCCCAAGCATGTCTAAAGGGACTTACTGTTGACTGACTCACTATGTCTGCTGAAAGTCTATTCCAAGCATCAACTACCCTTTCGGTAAAATAATACTTTCTAAGATTAGTTTTGAACTTTCCTCCTTCTAGTTGGAGGTAATGTCCCTGTGATTTTGATCTTGGCTTCATATTGAAAATACTACACTCTTGAACCCTATTCGTCCCCTTGATATATTAAAAGGTTTCAATCGTGTCTCCCCTTTCCCTTCTTTCCTCCGTCTAGACTGTACATATCAAGTTTCTGAACTCTCTCCTGATAGGTTTGTCTGGCTTAGATTTAATCAGGAAGGACAAATACATTTTTCGTTAACAACGCCTGAAAAAGACAAATGCTCCAAACAAGGAGTATCAAAAAATATAGATACATATCACACTTCAAATGTTCACTGAAAAACCAAACTTTCAGGGTGAAACAACCACCACTAAGTTGATACTATTGACCGACTGCATCATGTCAATTTTTTTGGCCTATAATTTACAGCCCTGATGATGGAGGAGGCCTCTAACCATCAAATGCGTTGACGATAATTAATAAATGATAAACAATCTTTACTATGTAGAATCTTGTGGCCCTCAACATTTTTCTACTCAGACTTTATCCGGGTGATAGTCTTGCCATCTGGATCCAAAAATAAGCTACATTCACCAGCCACTTTATTATTAGGTACACCTTGCTAGTACCGGGTTGGACCCCATTTTTTCTTTGGACCCCAATGTGAAACATTCCTCAGATTTTGGTCCATATAGACATGAAAGCATCACGCAGTTGCTGCAGATTTGTCGGCTGCACATCCATGATGCGAAGCTCCTGTTCCACCACATACCAAAGACGCTCCATTGGATTGAGATCTGGTGACTGTGAAGGCCACTGGAGTACAGGGGTCTCATTGTCATGTTCAAGAAACCAGTTTGAGATGATTTGGTCTTTGTGCATTATCCTGCTGGAAGGAGCCATCAGAGGATGGATACACTGTAGTCATAAAGCAGGGGTCTCCGACTGGCGGCCCTCCAGCTGTTGCAAAACTACAAGTCCCATGAGGGATTGCAAGGCTGACAGTTACAAGCATGATTCCCACAGGCAAAGGCGTGATGGGACTTGTAGTTTCACAACAGCTGGAGGGCCGCTAGTTAGAGATCCCTGTCATAAAGGGATGGACATGGTCAGCAACAATACTTAGGTAGGCCGTGGCATTTAAATGATCCTCAATTGGTACTAAGGGGCCCAAAGTGTGCCAAGAAAATATCTCCCACACCATTACACCACCACCAGCCTGAACCATTGATAAAAAGCAGGATGGACACATGCTTTCATGTTGTTTATGCCAAATTATGACTCTACCATCTGAATGTCGCAGCTGAAGTCGTGACTCATCAGACCAGACAACTTTCTTCCGAACTTCTATGGTCCAATTTTGGTGAGCCTGTGTGAAATTGTAGTCTCAGTTTTCGGATCTTAGCTGACAGAACTGGCACGCGGTGTGGTCTTCTGCTTCAAGGTTCGATGTGTTGTGCATTCAGAGATGGTATTCTGCATACCTTGGTTGTAACGAGTGGTTATTTGAGTTACTGTTGCCTTTCTATCATCTCAAACCAGTCTGTCCATTCTCCTCTGACATTAACAAGGCATTTTTGTCCACACAATTGCTGCATAGAGGTCACTGAGAACCCTGCACAATGTACATCCTACTGAAGGTAAAGTCCCTACTAGCCACTGTGAAGTGCCAGTGACATGCCACCAGAGGGCGCTCATCACTGATACTGGATTCAGCTATCTTTTAAGATGCTCCAACTCTTCATCTTGATCAAAATTTCCACTTCTGTTACAGTATTCTGGATAACTGGAAAGTATTTTCAGTCTGACACTGCACAGAGCTATCATTTGTAAACCTGTGTTAGGTCATGGAACATGCACACAAGCCAACTTAACGAAGTGAAGGAAATGAGTCCAACAGCAACCAATCAGGTGTTTGTTTTTATTCTTTTTCGGCCCATTCTCTGTAAACCCCGAGAGATGGATGTGTGTGAAAATCCCAGTAGATCATCAGTTTTTGAAATACTCAGACCAGCCAGTCTGGCACCAACAACCATGCCACGTCCAAAGTCACTTAAATTCCAGTTTCTTCACCATTCTGATGCTCAGTTTGAACTTCAGCAAATAATTGTCACGTCTAGATGCTTAAATGCATTGAGTTGCTGCCATATGATTGTCCTTGATGATGCCCTGGAGGGGCAAAACGCGTAAACGTATTACCGGCATTGAGAACCAGTAATGCTACTTCTGGTTGCCGTGGAACGCACGCTGAATGTGCGGACCCGGAAGCATGCTGATGCCGGTCTTATACACAGGTCTTGTGGAGGGATACAGGTTAGCAGCACAGCTTGTGTTTGTATCGGCGGTACTTCACGTGTGTTTTTCTCTTTTATCTCGAGATTATGTGTGTATATATATATATATATATATACACACACACACACACACACACACATATATATATATATATATATATATATATATATATATATATATATATATACATATATATATATATATATATACACACACATATATATACATACATACATACACACACACACACACACACACTCTGGTCTTCTCTGAGCTCCTGGATTAAGGCTCCTGATGGTTTATTATCTCCAAATTTCAAAAAGCTCTTCCTGACCCCTGGACTGAAAAGCTGAAGGTCCAACAACTCTGGTGAGTGAGGTTACCAGAGGGGGATCATCACCCTAAGGATTTGAGCCTTTTTAAGACTAAAAACATTATTAAGCACCCAGCACTTTATATTTGTTTAGCATGGTTATCTAAGATTTATGGTGTTATATGATAAGCACAATATAGGTTATAACACTTTATATGTACAAGCACTTTATTTTGTTTGGTTATAGCACTTTATATGCACAAGTACTTTATTCCGCTAGCGCAGTTCTTTTCCCCTTTGTTATTCATATATAAAGGTCTAGTACCTTTGCGAACAGTGGCTGCGGTCTTATTTATTTATATATATTTTCACTTTGAGTATATATTTTCCTTAGCGCAAGTTCTAATCTGTTTTCCATATGATTGGCTGATTAGCAATTGAACAGGTGTACCCAATAAAACATTTTTAAAACAGAGTTTGAAAATACGAGAGTCCAGCACCCATCACCTCTTTTCTTAACCAGCATTAAAAAACAAAGCAGAGTTCGTTTTCCCTTAGCAGAACTCAGAGAGAGAAGTGCCCAGAGAAGCTTGAAAAAAGGCTGAAAACAAAATAAATTTCCCATGAAAATAACGTAAACACAGCAGCTGTAGCCCTTATAAATTGCCCCTTTTCTACCAGTGACTGCAGTAACTCTAGATGAACTGTGCATAGAGGTCACTGAGAACCCTGCACAATGTCCATCCTACTGAAGGTAAAGTGCCAGTGACATGCCACCAGAGGGCGCTCATCACTGATACTGGATTCAGCTATCTTTTAAGATGCTCCAACTCTTCAACTTGATCAAATTTCCACTTCTTATACAGCATTCTGGATATCTAACTGGAAAGTATTTTCAGTCTGACACTGCACAGAGCTATGATTTGTAAACCTGTGTTAGGTCATGGAACATGCACACAAGCCAACTTGACGAAGTGAAGGAAATGCGTCCAACAGCAACCAATCAGGTGTTTGTTTTTATTCTATGACCTACACAAATCATTTTGATAAATAGGCTCAACATTTGTCCTTTTGTCTGTAAAATCCCTCAAGTACACAGAACTGTTCATAGTTTACCATTTAAAGAGGTGTATATTTAAAACACAATTTCTTGGCTTTGGTAATGTACAGTAACGGGACGCTTTCTGCCATCAGAATTGAACAAATGCCTCCAAGTAGCTTTCCCCCGTAGAAAAAAAAAAAAAATCAGATATCACACAAAAGGTGACATTAGGTTATTTCAGCTCAGAGTTTTTAGTTAGGCCTTATATCAGATTATTTTTAGGTGGGAATTGTGTTTTTATGTGAAATATGTGACGTCTTAGGTGATGGGGCTACATCTGCATTTCAGTTTATGATTGGGATTGTAAAACGATAATACATTCTTTCTTAACCGCTTGCCGACCGCCGCATATAGATATAAGTCGACAGAATGGCACTGCTGCGCAAATGGGCGTACCTATACGTCCCTTTGAATTTGTCGCCGTGCCATTGCGTGCATGCTGCGAGCTCCGCGAGTAGGATCGTGGGTGAGTAGGACTCGATGTGCGCGGGGATACCCGCAATCGTCTCACGGAGAGGAAGAATGGGGAAATGCTATTGTAAACAAGCATCTCCCCGTTCTGCCTAGTGACACTGTCACTGATCTCTGCTCCCTGTAATCGGGAGCGGTTATCAGTGACGTGTCACATGTAGCCCCTCCCCCCCAGTTAAAATCACTCTCTAGGACACACTTAACCCCTACAGTGCCACCTAGTGGTTAACCCCTTCACTGCCAGTCCCATTTACACAGTAATCAATGCATTTTTAATCGCACTGATCGCTGTATAAATGTGAATGGTCATAAAATAGCGCCAAAAGTGTCCAATCTGTCCACCATAATGTCGCAGTCACGATAAAAAAAATAAAAAAAAAAATAAAAAAATAAAAAATCGCTGATAGCCTCCATTACTAGTAAACAAAAATGATTAATAAAAATGCCATAAAACTATTCCCTATTTTGTAGACACTATAACTTTTGCGCAAACTAATCAATAAACGCTTATTGCGATTTTTTTTATCAAAAATATGTAGAAGAATACATATCGGCCTAAACTGAGGAAAAAAATTAGTTTTTTTAATATATTTTTTGGGGATATTTATTATCTCGTGGAACGGCGACAAACTTTTACCCTTAAAAATCTCCATAGGCGACATTTAAAAAATTCTAGCGGTTGCATGTTTTATGTTAGAGGTGGTCTAGGGCTAGAATTATTGCTCTCGCTCTACTGATCGCGGCGATACCTCACATGTGTGGTTTGAACACCGTTTTCATATGCGGGCGCTACTCACGTATGCGTTCACTTCTGCAGGCAAGTTCGGCAGGATGGGGCGCGGTTAAGATTTATTTGATTTTTTTCTTATTTTTACACTGTTTAAAAAAAAAAATTTAATCTGTCACTTTTATTCCTATTACATGGAATGTAAACATCCCTTGCAATAGAAAAAAAAGCATTACAGGACCTCTTAAATATGAGATCTGGAGTCAAGAAGACCTCAGATCTCATATTTACACTAAAGTGCAATAAAAAAAAAAAAATGTAATTTAAAAAAATAAAATGGCCCTCTAAGAGCTATGGGCGGAGGTGTCATGGAGATGGGTGGGGGCCATCTTCCCCTCACTCGTCTCCATGTCAGCCCAGGATACAGACGCAATCACCTCCGCCGCTGCCGACGGCTCCGGTAAGCGACGGAGGGCACCGGATCGCGGCGGGGGGGCCTCTCCCGACATAGATGAAAGTGATCTCACGGTGAACCCGCCGCAGAGACCTCTTTTCTCTTGTACCGGACCACCAGCCGAACACAGGGATACCAGGGCTATGGCAGCTAGCTGCTGCCATAACAACGATATCCGTCCCCAAAGTAAGGATGTACATAGGTGTGCAGCGGTCCGGAAGTGGTTAAGGTTTGAGGTTGACGTTTGGCAAGTCGAACTTTCAGCTCCCTCCACATATTTTTTTATTGGATTAAGGTCTGGAGACTGGGACTGGCTAGGCCACTCTAGGACCTTAATGTGCTTCTTCTTGAGCCACTCCTTTGTTGCCTTAGCCACGAGTTTTAGGTCATTGTCATGCTGTATACCCATTCACGACCCATTTTCAATGCCCTGGCTGAAGGAAAGGAGGTTCTTACTCAAGATTTGATGGTACATGGCCCCATCCATCGTCCCTTTGATGCAGTGAAGTTGTCTTGTTCCCTTAGCAGAAAAACACTCCTAAAGCATAATGTTTCCACCTCCATGTTTGATGGTGGGGATGAGGGTTCTTAGGGTCATAGGCAGCATTCCTCCTCCTCCAAACACGGCGAGTTGAGTTGATGCTAAAGAGCTCGGTTTTGGGCTCATCTGACCACAACACTTTCACCCAGTTCTCCTCTGAATCATTCAGATGTTCGTTAGCAAACTTCACATGGGCCTGTACATGTGTTTTCTTGAGCAGGGGGACCTTGCGGGTGCTACAGGATTTCAGTCCTTTACGGCGTAGTGTGTTAACAATTGTTTTCTTGGTGACTATGGTCCCAGCTGCCTTAAGATCACTGACCAGATTCTCCTGTGTAGTTCTGGGCTGATTCCTCACCGTTCTCATGATCATTGAAACTCAATGAAGTAAGATCTTGCATTAAGTCCCAGACCGAAGGAGATTGACAGTTTTTTTGTTTCTTAAATTTTCAAATAATCGCACCAACTATTGTCACCCTCTCACCAAGGTGTTTGGCAATGGTCTTGTAGCCCATTCCAGCCTTGTGTAGGTCTACAATCTTGTCCCTGACATCCTTGGACAGCTCTTTGGTCTTGGCCATGGTGAAGAGATTGGAATCTGATTGCTTCTGTGGACAGGTGTCTTTTATACAGGTAACAAGCTGAGATTAAGAGCACTACCTTTAAGAGTGTGCTCTTAATCTCAGCTCGTTAACTGTATAGAAGACACCTGGGAATCTTGCTGATCGATAGGGGATCAAATACTTATTTCACTCATTAAAATGCAAATCAATTTATAACTTATATTTTTGTTGTTATTCTGTCTCTCACTGTTAAAAAAACATACCATTAAAATTATAGACTGATCATTTCTTTGTCAGAGGGCAAAAGGTACAAAAATCAGCAGGGATCAAATACTTTTTTCCCTCACTGTATCTCTGCTAGACATGTGCATTTGTTTTCGTCCGAATTTCTGGTATTTTCGTTATCGTTTGAACAAACGATAATGAACGTGCAGAATCCGAAAACCGAAAGATCCGACAAACAAATGCTTTAGTTTTCCTTGTGACAACAGTTCGATATAGATAGGAGATTCGACATGACGCTGACAATAGCGATCTGTGTCCATCGAACCTGTGGTCGAATGTGCCTAACCTTAGCTCTATTAGTCCAAGATTATTCTACATAGAGAGAAAAGATTCGACATTATAGAGACAATAGCAAAAAAGGTTGAATGTGCCTAACCTAACTCTATTAGTCCAAGATTATTCAACATTGAGAGAAAAGATTCCATATAAAGACGAAGCAGTCACCGTGAGCGGACATTTACGGTCAAATGCTCCGCCCATAGCCTTTAGAACAATTCTAATGTTGGTTGACTAGTAATAATAATTAATAAATACAATTATTACTAGTGTCATACAACATTAGAACTCTACTATAGCTTGTAGGCGGAACATTCGACCGGAAATGTAAGATTGCGGTGTTGTACAGTTTAGCTGCTCCGTCGAATCTTTTTAGAACATTTAACAGACACCATAAGCCTTCAATGACAGATTTGGCCTTATTTCAGATTTTTAAACGAATGCATTTTTTTAACGAAACAAAATAAATAAAAACAAATTTCTGGAGTAACTAAATGTATTTTTCGGACAAAAAATAAATTCCGAAACAAAATATTTCAGTGTGCACATGTCTAATCTCTGCTTCCATAATTTAATGAGCCAATTGTTGAGAGGTGATGGGTATACAGTTTGAAGAGTGCCAACCATCACTGCCCAGATCTTAGAATTCAATGGCTGTAAGGTGTAGAGCAATTTACTGCTCAGACTTACAGCTTCATAGCACTTAAAGTGATTCTAGTCATTCAATGCATTAAGGAAAAAAAGACCCCACTAACTTCATTAACAGATTCCCACCATACCTAAACTTTTGACCTGGCTCCTCTCACTTCCTAATCTCACATGAGACACTAAGGCCAGTGGGAGTCATAGGCTGTCAAAGTCTTGTGATAAAGGAGCATTGGCATGGCTTACCGGTGATGCGTCCATGGACGCAGCTCTGGAGCGTGCACGCACGGGTGCCCCCGTAGCACACAGCTTCCCAAGAAGGCACCCGTAGCAAGGAAAATATAACACTGGTGGGAGACTTCCAGAAGAGGTAGGGGACTGCACTGTGCAATATCGTTATATAACATTGTTTTTTTTATTTAATTAAGAAAATTACTTTTAATATCACTTTAAAATACTATAGCCTAAACTAAGTGTGTCAGGATTTTGCTGGCATACAATTGCTGTCGGTTGCAGTAATAGGAAAGGAGGGGTCATGATGTTGCAGGTGAGTGCTCTTATACTGCGATTACCTTGGCGTGGTAGTCTTCCGAGATAGGAAAATATAGGTTGACGTGTTTCGTGGAAACATCCGCTTCCTCAGGACCTCCTATCTCATATATAGAAATTAGAAGAGCCGCGCTAGATCCAAATTGATATATGCAAAGTCCTTAATTAATCAGCATAATAGTATCTGTATGATGAGGATAATAAATGAAGATCCCTCTCTAGGTAACACCACACACAGTGATTCACATCATACAAGTGCACCGCCACCTTAAGAAAAACTTGCTTACCAGCAGAAGGCAAGCAAACCAGGCATGTAGCTATAGCCCAGCCAAGGCCTTGTACTTGCACAGATGCTTGCATGGAAAATTGGCCACAGGATGGATCACTGCACTGGATCTCACACACCTAACAATCACCGTGGAGGTCAGGTCTTGTCCCAGTCTGTCAAACACGGCTCTCGCCCTATTTACTGCATCTCTCATATATAGCTTCGGATAAACAGTAGGAAAAAAAATTCTAAAAAGAGAAAATCAATATCAGTCACATATCATCTACATGTACAATCATCATCAATTTGTGTCTAAAGAATCAACGGCTATCCCCCAATGTAAAGGGGAGGATTATATACATTATACACACACACACACACATATATTATATATACACACACACACACACACAGTATCTCACAAAAGTGAGTACACCCCTCACATTTTTGGAAATATTTTATTATATCTTTTCATGTGACAACACTGAAGAAATGACACTTTGCTACAATGTAAAGTAGTGAGTGTACAGCTTGTATAACAGTGTACATTTGCCGTCCCCTCAAAATAACTAAAAACACACAGCCATTGATGTCTAAACCGCTGGCAACAAAAAAGGAGTACAAATGTCCAAATTGGGCCCAAAGTGTCAATATTTTGTGTGGCCACCATTATTTTCCAGCACTGCATTAACTCTCTTGGGCATGGAGTTCACCAGAGCTTCACAGGTTGCCACTGGAGTCCTTTTCCACGACGACATCACAGAGCTGGTGGATGTTGGAAACCTTGTGCTCCTCCACCTTCCATTTGAGGATGCCCCACAGATGCTTAATAGGGTTTAGGTCTGGAGACATGCTTGGTCAGTCCATCACCTTTACCCTCAGCTTCTTTAGCAAGGCAGTGGTCATCTTGGAGTTGTGTTTGGGGTCGTTATGTTGGAATACTGCCGTTCGGTCTAGTCTACAAAGAGAGGGGATCATGCTCTGCTTCAATATGTCACAGTACATGTTGGCATTCATGGTTCCCTCAATGAACTGTAGTTCCCCAGTCCCTGCAGCCCCAGACTATGACACTCCCACCACCATGCTTGACTGTAGGAAAGACACACTTGTCTTTGTACTCCTAATCTGGTTGCCACCACACACGCTTGACACCATCTGAACCAAATAAGTTTATCTTGGTCTCATCAGACCACAGGACATGGTTCCAGTAATCCATGTCCTTAGTCTGCTTGTCTTCAGCAAACTGTTTGTGGGCTTTCTTGTGCATCATCTTTAGAAGAGGCTTCCTTCTGGCATGACAGTCATGCAGACCAATTTGATGCAGTGCGGCATCTGGTCTGAGGACTGACAGGCTGACCCCCCACCCCTTCAACCTTTGCAGCAATGCTGGCAGCACTCATACGTCTATTTCCCAAAGACAACCTCTGGATATGGCACCTGCAGTCAACTTCTTTGGTCAACCATGGCGAGGCGCCTGTTCCGAGTGGAAACTGTCCTGTTAAACCGCTTTATGGTTTTGGCCACCATGCTGCAGCTCAGTTTCAGGGTCTTGATAATCTTCTTATAGCCTAGGCCATCTTTATGTAGAGAAACAATTATTTTTTTCAGATCCTCAGAGAGTTCTTTGCCATGAGGTGCCATGTTGAGCTTCCAGTGACCAGTATGAGTGCGAGTGATAACACCAAATTGAACACACCTGCTCCAAACAGACTTGTAACACTAACGAGTCATATGACACCGGGGAGGAGAAATGGCTAAATGGGCCCAATTTGGACATATAGCCATTATTATACTTAGGGGTGTACTCACTTTTGTTGCGTGCGTATATATATATATATATATATATATATATATATATATATATATATATATAAATAAATAATGCTAAATATAGTTATATTAAATTGATAGTACTTACATTATTGTATTGACTTAATATACCTTGCTGCAAAGTTATCATCAAGGTACTGTATAGTTCCACTCACCATTAAAAACAAGGTGGAATGATAATATTAGGTGTGAATAAAGTGGCCTAAATGATGTCAATAGAAAAATGGAAATGATCCGACCATGTCTCAAACACAACATAGCGTAAAACTAACCTAGGAAATAGGGTGCCAATGATCGTATGTGGAACAGTACTTATTGCTAGGTACTTAGTGATTGGTAACACCAGTTGCTGAGCCATTGGAATGTGCTATGCAGGCATTCCCAACGCCACCCATTGAAACCTACATAAGACATTCATGATCTGGATGCTGAGCAATCTTTCTAACAAAAGACTGTGGTTCAAATATACACAATCATGCTCTGACTGTGGAGAGGAGAAGCACTTAGCGAACATTCATAGCCCTGCCTTCTTCAGGAGAAAAACTGTGATTAATCGCCTGAAACAATCTGACTCTCCCCTCCCTCTCGGGCAAGGGATGTGGACTGTAGTTGGGTAAAAACTTCAAATATATGAGTAAGCCTCAAACAGCCATGTTGGGAAAGTGTTCTCCGGGGTTTATGGCACCTTTCCGAGGCTGCAATTGATTCTGGATTTACCATGATCAGCTTTAAGTGGTCCACTACAAAGGTTAACTGCTCATTTAGTCTATGGAGACTGTAAAAGCACTTCAACATACCTGATTCTCTGCTCCTCCCTCATGCTCCGGGGGGTTGACTGTTGCTCAGCGCCCCCACGTCCAGTGCAGGTCTATGGTTCCTGCATTGGTCTCGACTTTTGAGAACCTCTAGACTGCCAAAGCTTGGGGGAGAAGAGGCTACAGGGACTGGTCTAGCAGCATGGAGGAGCCTGCAGGAGGCTCGGGTAAATAAACATGCTTTTCCAAATATCCTAGAGCAGGGGTAGGCAACCTCGGCCCTCCAGTTGTGGTGAAATGACAAATCCCATCATGCCTCTGCCTCTAGAAGTCATGCCTGCGATTGTCAGGGTCTTGCAATGTCTCGTGGGACTTGTAGTTTCACCACAGCTGGAGGGCCGAGGTTGCCCACCCCTGCCCTAGAGAGAAATGAGCAGTCAACACTGTGAAGGAGAGTTTTTTGGTTTCCTGGAGCTCAGCTTTATTGTATGCCATAAATGATAAATATATTAAGGGTGTATAAACCCAACAATAATACAGGTGTTTTTGCTAGAGGAGAAAATAGTAAACAGAAAAAAAGTGTACAAAAATATAAAAATAAAAGGATTCGATCTAAGTCCTGGTCAGGTTTAGGGTCAAAGGTGATGGTCAGAGTCAAAAGGTCAGAGTCAGTGTATTTTAGGTAGGGTTAAAACTTTTTTTTCAGTGTGTTTTAGGTAGAATAAAAAAGCAAACTCCCCTTTTTTTATGGGCTGTACTATGGGGTACAAACAACAAATAATAATATACACATTGTATGTGGTATCAGGAGCAGGGGAATTTGTTTTGGAGTAGGTCATGCTAATAGCAAGAAACATACAGCTGGGGGAGGAGGCAGGAGGTGGGGTTGGTTTGTCGGGTTGGAGGGGTGGAGGCTCATCACTGTAAATGTTGTACTTGATTGTTGACACTTGAACTGTATGTGTTCTTTTGAAAAAATAACGTTTTTTTTGGATATAAAAAAAAAAAAGAAACGTACAGCTAAATTTTTAAAAATATATATATTTTTTTTACCATTTTGTGCCAGTTTTCCTTTGATATTAAGTGTGACCTCTTGTCGTAGAAAATAAGGATAAAAAGAAAGAACTTGTACCATCATCCACAAATCATGTGATGTAGAGATTGGGAGCCTAATCCCCAACTAGGCTACCAAAGAAAATGGGGGCAGTTTGGACTATTGCGGTACAATACAAGGGGTACAGAAGTTGATATAACGAAAATATATAATTATAAATGTTCCAGATGATTTTATTGATGCCAGAATACAAATCATCATTTACATGTTAAAAGCATAATGGTGGTACATGTATACATTCACAAATGAGTAATTAAAATACAAAAGTTGATCACAGATGTCAGATGTCATTGGTCTCGACTAGTTTCGCGGTCATTTACCGCTTCATCGGGAGATTATCTGTGATTAAATCAAGAGATTCCATATGATGATCAAAATATAAAAATATAAAAAACAAGAACATATAGCATCCTAATAGGGAAAATCTTTAATCATACAGCGGGGAGACAAAGCAACGCAGCTTACCTATGCTCCAGCAGGCTAACGGCTCACAGTGTTACCACCTAATGAATGGTCCCCCACGGCAACTCGGGGGAGCTATGGTGTGGTGGTAGGAATCTGGGGGGATAAGTATGCAGGTAAAAATAATGGGTATAGTATAAGCTTCGAAGGGTAAAAATTGTGAAATGTGTGGTCAAGATGTGTGGTGAAGATGTGTGAAAGTGGTGAGGGAAAAGTGAAAGGGTACCATAGGTGGGTGAGGGGATAGGGAAGACCACCAGGATATTGGTGAAAGTGCAATATGAAGTTGAGGTAACAATATAAAAATATGAAAAGAAACACCAAGTGGGATGAAAATCAGAAAGATATGGGAACGTTGTCACTAGATATTGAAGATGTGAAATGAAGAAGAGGAAAGAGGGAGCGGGTGGGGGAATGGGGAGGGGAACCACGGGGCTGGGGGAGGGGAAAAGGTAAGCAGGAAGGGGAGACAGGAAATTGGGGGTTCGGGGCTGTGGATTGAGAGAAAAAATATGGGTTAAGGGTGAAACAAATGTGAGTTGTGGTAATTAAGAGAAGCACACTATACCTGGTACTAAGGTTGATAGAAAAAAGGGGTCCCGGGAGTGACAACCCCATTAGGGAAGATAATGCCATAATGCAGCCCTGGTGTGTATCAATAAATAACACAGGCCAAGGGTGGGAGCATGTTTGAGCCTATCCATCCAGGCCTGAGTCCCCTGAGGAGGAAACGAAACGATAACATAATTAAATTGCCATATCCAGCACTAGCACCTGCATTTGCAGGGTACTGTCTGGACCGTGGAATAGGTACGAATAGTTTAAAGGGGAACACTTACTGCTGGCAAGCTGGAAATACACAATCCCGGGAACTGACGTCCAGACCACCACAATACAGGCAATTGCCTGTTATGTATAGCTCCCGATCTTGCGGCGTTTAAATAGCGCCATCGGGCGCCAGTGCATGACTTGTTTGGGCCGTGGCTGACGCAGGAGCGCCCACACACAGTCACATGACGCCACGCACAACGCCGCAAGGTCAGAGCTCCAGCACAGCGCATGCGCGAGATGACTACACGTGCGCATGCGCATTGGCCCTAAGGCCGAGAAACCAAGGTCTCAGCCAGGGCCTTAGCAGGTGAAGGAAACCGAGCCCAAGTGTGGCTGGTTCCTGCACCGAGGAGCTCACCGGGCTGCCGCAGAGGAGCACAGGTGGGGCACTAACGAGCCCAGACCGACGTGGAGGGGGGAGTAAGGCAAGATAGGAAGCTTGTTAAAATTAATAAGGGAGGGATTGGTTGATTATATTAATCAGTAAAGATTGTTTAACATGAATAAAGGTTAATGTTTCACAAAAAATTGCATAAAGATAGTATTGATAAATGGGATAAATATCCCATAAAGCCAATGCAAACTAAAAATTCAAAGAAGGTCCAGGGTACACAGGGGCATATGACTAAAGACCATGATAGGGTAAATCATGGTTAAGGAGGGCGGATAGCCTATGGTAAACCATAAATTTGTCCAGCCCACCCACTGGACATCTAGGATAAATAGTTGCATGAAGGCTAACTATTGCCACAAATGTGACTGAGAGAATAAAGGTAAACATATATTTAAAGAGGTTGTCCCCCACAAGGCCATATAGTCAGTGGGGGAATTTTGTTGATGCAAGGGGACAGAGTTCAATGGAGACGCTGGAGTGGGGGGCAAGGGACAGCCCCAGCCACCCCATTAGTTCACCAGAGAACCCTGCCCAGCAATGCGCCCTGGTGTGTTATCCACCAAATGAATATGAGATTAAGTGTGACCTCTTGTCGTAGAAAATAAGGATAAAAAGAAAGAACTTGTACCATCATCCAGAAATCATGTGATGTAGAGATTGGGAGCCTAATCCCCAACTAGGCTACCAAAGAAAATGGGGGCAGTTTGGACTATTGCGGTACAATACAAGGGGTACAGAAGTTGATATAACGAAAATATATATAATTATAAATGTTCCAGATGAGTTTTCCTTTGATCATAAAACAAAAAATCAGGAGATATCCATTACCATTTACCACCAAATGAAAGCCTGATTTGTCCTAAAAAGCAAGTTATAATTTACCTGCATATACTAAATAGTTGCGATGATATGTACAGTTTTACAGACTTTTGATTTTACAGGTATAAAAAGGGTTGCTAGGGTGGTTGTACTACACACAGCAGTAAGTGGCACGTGTGTCCTATTACTGATAAGTGGCATGCATGTTGCGGGCCAGTCCAGAGACTGTTAATCAAGATGGCAGACAACAGTGTTAGTGTATGCATGGAACAGTGTGTGGTAATGAAGTTTGACAACAAAAATGTAAAACCTGCAGATATCTACAGAAGTCTTCAAGAAAAGTACGGTGATGAGACGCTGAGCCACAGTAAGACATTTGAATTGTGTAAACATTTCAAAGATGGCCGTACGTCTGTCAGTGATGGCAGTGGTGGTTCCCAGCCAAGAGAGGTTTTGTCACATCCCCTTTACAGCCCGCACCTCTCTCCGAGTGGTTTCCACCTGTTTGGACCCCTAAGAGAGTTCCTCAAAGGTCAGCATTTCAGCACTGGATGATGAAGTGAAGCAGGCTGTCCTAAGATGGTTCAGGCGTACTGACAAATCTTTCTATGCAGAAGCTTTCCCAGCATTAGTTAAAAGCTGGGATAAGTGTATACAGTATCTCACAAAAGTGAGTACACCCCTCACATTTTTGTAAATATTTTATTATATATTTTCATATTTTAACAGTGAGAGACAGAACAAAAATATCTAGTAAAGCGCAAAAGTTATAAATGAGTGAAATAAGCTATTTGACCCGTTTGCAAAACATTACTTAATACTTGGTGGCAGAACCCTTGTTGGCAATCACAGAGGTCAGACGTTTCTTGTAGTTGGCCACCAGGTTTGCACACATCTCAGGATAGATTTTGTTCCACTCCTCTTTGCATGTCCTCGCCAAGTCCTTAAGGTTTTGAGGGTGACGTTTGGTAACTCGAACCTTTAGCTCCCTCTACATATTTTCTAAGGAATTGAGTTAATGCTATTGCCAATTTTGGTCTCATCTCACCACAACACTTTCCCCCCCCAGTTCTCCTCTGAATCATTCAGATGGTCATTAGCAAACTTCAGACGGGCCTGTATATGTGCTTTCTTAAGCAGGGGGACCTTGCAGGCGCTGCAGGATTTAAGTTCTTCACGACTTAGTGTATTACCAATTGTTTTCTTGGGGACTATGGTCCCAGCTGCCTTGAGATCATTGACAAGATTCTCCTGTGTAGTTCTGGGCTGATTCCTCACCGTTCTCATGATTATTGAAACGCCACGAGGTGAGATCTTGCATGGAGCACCAGACTGAGGGAGATTGGCAGTTCTTTTGTGCACCATTTTTCTTCCATTTGCGAATAATCGCACCAACTGTTGTCATCCTCTCACCAAGCTGCTTGACGTTGGTCTTGTAGCCCATTCCAGTCTTGTGTAGGTCTACAATCTTGTCCTTGACATCCTTGGACAGCTCTTTGGTCTTGGCCATGCTGGAGAGATTGGAATCTGATTGATTGATTGCTTCTGTGGACAGGTGTCTTCTATACAGGTAACAAGCTGAGATTAGAAGCACCCCCTTTATGATAGTGCTCCTAATCTCAGTTTGTTACCTGTATATAAAAAGACACCTGGGAGAAAGAAATCTTGCTGATCGATATCGGATCAAAATCTTATTTCATTAAAATGCAAATTCATTTATAACTTTTTTGAAATGCATTTTTCTGGATATTTTTGTTGTTATTCTTTCTCTCGCTGTTAAAATAAACCTACCATCAAAATTATAGACTGATAATTTGTTTGTCAGTGGGCAAACGTACAAAATCAACAGGGGATCAAATACTTTTTTTCCCCTCACTGTATGGCCATCAGGGATGAAATGTCGAGACACACATTTTATGTGTTCTTAAAGTGGTGTTTACACCAAAAAAAAAAATATATATCTTAAAATTCCTAAAAAAATTAAAATAATTTTACTCACCTCTAAATGCCTGTTGCTAAGGGGTCCCTTGTAGTCTGCCTCCTTCAGTGCCCGGGCTAGTGACATCACTTCCCCCTCGGCGCAGTCCCAGATGACTGTGCGGCGTATCACGGCGCGCTCGCACATGCGCAGTGGGTAACCGGCTGTGGCTTCACACGGCTGTGCCCACAGTAAGAATGCCAGTGCCGCCGAGCGGAGAACAAGCAGGGTTTCGATCCCCCGCATCGCTGGACCATGGGACAGGTAAGTGTCCGATTATTAAAAGTCAGCAGCTGCAGTATTTGTAGCTGCCGACTTCAAAAATTTTTTTTAAGGGGCACCCCACTTTAATATATTTATAAAAAAAAATGTTAATTAGTATTTGTCAGTCCTGTTTACTGGAAAAAAATTTCTTGTGTTTACATAACAGATAAATTGCGATAGAGGGGTAAATGCACAATTGTTGCTAATGCCATTTATCTTGGCACAAATACTGTGAACACAGAGTACAATCTGTTTGAACAGAAGCACATCTATTCTTATATAATGTATACATCAGTTCTATAGAGCAGATAAATAATGCTTTGATAACATCTCCTGAACATACACACCAACGATATTACCCACACGTCCCAGACGCTGTGTATTCCTGTCCTGTGGCTATAAACACAATAGTTTCCTAAATATTCCCTCTTTGGGTACCAGGATGCCCTATATATAACACCAGAGATTATAAACAGCTGTCCTGACTATATCCAACGCAGGGATGTGTACATAAATAGACACTGTTCTTGGCAACTGCTGTGTATCTGACCTCTGCCATGCTGTATAGGATTATTGCTGGCATTATGTACCAAATGATGAAGGGGTTGTCACAGGTTAAAAAAAACACTCAACTTGACCTTATGCCAGACTGAAATGGAAGTAAAAAGTAAAATAAATAAACACAAACAAGAAATTGTTTTCCCGGCCTTTCTGGATAGGAAATTGAAGTCACTGTCACACCAGCAGCTACAGATCTCTTTGCAGCAGCTACAGATCTCTCTCGTTATTTTCTCTGGACACCGAGCTTCAGATATAGAGGACTACAATGCTTATCTAGGCGCAGCTATAAATCTTTGGTGCACCATGGTCATCAGCAGCTGCATTGGATAAAAATGATTAAACTACTAAAGCTTGTTATTCTATAGCTAAAAAATAAATAAAAGCTCAACCAACTGAGCTACAACCCACCTAGAATTCCTGCCGCACAGACCTTTCATTGACAGTAGATCACTTTTTACTTAGCAACAAAAATACTAGAGAGCAGTTTTGTAGCTGGTGAAAATTGCTGCAATAAAATCACTAGCGTGACATGAGCCTACGGCGTATTGCTGCAGTAAGCTGAAATGCAGAAAGCCAGATTCTGCATCACCTGAGCAATCGTGTCCGGAGAATGTAGCCCAATGTCTTTGATGCATACACATTTAATGATATTTACCGTAAAGGCACATCAAACCCCAATTTTAATGCCATTTCAAAGGCCAATTTTTACCCTTTTTAAGGGCCTGTTCATACTTCACTGGACAGCTGCATTTTTCTGCATAAGACTCAGCTCTCTTCAAACACAGAGAAAACAATGGTTTTCTGTGCACCCTGTTCGCATTTCCTTGCAGCTGTCAGCTGCAGGACAGAGCGGTGTGAAAAAAATCCTACATGGGCTGCATTTTTCTGCACAGGTCTCTGTAAAGCCTCATACACACGATCAGACCTTGTACCAACTTTCCCATGGATTTTTGTACAAAGGGCGTTGGCCCCAAGTTGGTATTGCATACACACAATCTGACTTTTTAGGCAACAAACATGAACGTAGTGACGTTTCAACGTACTGACGACACTTCAAAAGAGGACGATCGAATACTCCTGCGCCACCTTTGGTCAACTTCTGTATTGTCTGATCTTTTGCATTGGTACTGAGCATGGTTTTGTGTACACACGGTCGGACTTTGCTCCATCGGACTTTTGTTGGCAGAAAGTTGGTCCGTTCGCACAGCCAACAAAAGTCTGATGAAAACTGAAAAAGTTGGTCCGATGGAGCGTACACACGGTCGGATGTTGGTCCAAAACAGCTAATTTGCACGTTTGTTGTCAAAAAGTCTGATCGTGTGTACGGGCCTTAAGACTCAGCATCGTAATGTTCGGCAGCTGTACTGCCTTGCATAGAAATTAATGGAAAAAAAAATCTTCTTTGCAGGTAGAGTGAACCTACCCTAAATCTGTATGTTTTATTAAAATTATCCCTGGCGATTCTACCATAAAGATCCTTGTTCAGGAATTTAGAGGCAGTTCACACCACATGCAGTCCATTTTTTTTCTACATCTGGGGGTTTTAACCCTTTCTCGGCCGCCAGCGGGGGTAAAAGCGTCCCGCTAGCGACCGAAATGCGCTGCAAATCCGACGGTAAAACGCTGTTAAAAATAGCAGATTTTACCGCCGACACTATAGGCGGATCGGTGTGAAAGGTTTTCTATGGTTTGATGGATCTATGGTTCGCGGTATTACAGCGCTGCCCCATTGATTTCAATGGGGAGCAGCGCTGGAGGAGCAGTGAGTTCACCGCTCCTTCACCGCTCCAAAGAAGCTGCTGGCAGGACTTTTCGTGATGCCCTGCCAGCGCACCGCTGCAGTGTGAAAGCCCTTGGGCTTTCACACTGCAGACAATGAAGCAGCAGTTTGAGGGCGGAATGCAGGCGCCATTTCTAACGCTATAGCGCCTGCAATACGCCCTCGGTGTGAAAGGGGTCTAATTATATTTTTATGCCTGCAGTAGTGCATACTTGCTTGTCTGAGGGCATCCGTACTAATTGTGTTTTTCATGCTATGATGTTAAATTGTGTTGTACCTATACCTATACTTTAATTCAATAAAAAGAATTTACAAAAATAAAAAAAAATACGGATGGAAAGGAAGTTATATGGTTTCCAATGGCATAGTTCACACCAGTGCAGTCAGTTCCAGAAAAAAAAAAAAAAAAAAAAAAGGATTCATTTTTTCTGCACTGGAATGCGGTAAAACGCCTTCAAAAATGCACTGGAATTCATAGGAGAGCATCAAGAAATTAAACTGGACCCTAGTACAGCAAAAAAAAAAAAAAAAAACAGGAAAAAAGCATCTGGAGATGCATCAAAAATGTATTAAAATCACGCATACAGAAACGCATCGGGAACAAATTTGGATTGTGTTTTTGTGGTGTGAATCAACCCTTATTTTTGCAAGAAGGCAACTCTCTGTCTGGGTCCCCCAACTGTCACAGGGGCTTCACATGGAGACTACAAGTGGAAATTTTAACAGACATTACACAGGCATGGTCGACTATTGAAAATCAGCCATGAGAAATGCCGTAGTTGGAGTACAAGTCCCATTTCAGAAAACTATACACACCACCTCTCAGATACCTCCATGTTAACTGTATCACGTATGACCTTGCGGAGAACACATGTGACATCAGAGCAAACATGTTGTGGTCAGGACAGGTGAACATCACCAGGGTCCCTTGCTGAGAAGAGGACCTGAAAATCTGGGCTGACATTTGCAATTTTGACATGACGCTCTCCCTTGTGCAACTCCACTGTATAAGTATTTGTAGCTCCCTTTGACAACAAGGCTTGTGTATGAATAATGTTTTTAATCATAAAGTGGTATTAAACCCAAAACCAAACATCTATTATATTGCAGCTTACCAATCAATAGATGTGGTGGCTGCATTCGTTTTCTTTCCTTTGGCTTTTTTCCCCTCTGTTTTCACCTGCTGATCCGACCAGTAACACACCTCCTGTATTAGAGAGACCACTATGGAGGAAAGAGCACAAGAGGCACAGCAGACAGTAGCATTGTCAGTCTGGGGGAGGGTAATGTAAAAGATATTAGCAGATTTAGATACACAGAACAGAATCCAAACTCAAGCTCACACTTTTAGGCTCCTTTAACACGATTGGGCCGCTCAAATCCGCCTGTCCATTTTTCAGGCGTAGGTCATCACGGTTGAACCCATTGACTTCTATGGGCAGGCGAATGTCAACGGAGATGTGTCTGCCGACACCCGCCTGCCATCCGATCTGACAAGATCCACTCAAAACAGACAGATGGCGATACGTTTGTCATCCGTCCAGCGGATCGCATGAAAAACGGACAGGCTGTCCATTTTCATCCAATTTTCCCATAGAGAACAGCAGCGCTCTGACAGGTCCACCCGTGCACAGTGAGTAGAGACGGACCTGTCATCCGCTGGCTCAGCGGGGATCAATGGAGCGATCTCCCACTGAGCTAGCAGAGTCTGTCCAGCGGATCTGCCCCGTGAGAAAGGGAACACACTGAACAAACTATAAAACCGGCAACTGTTTTGCTGTGCAGATTATTCTTAAAGGGTTATTAAAGTGGTGTTGTACTCAAAATTGACAGTTAATCTTAATAAAATCGGTTATTGCCATAGGATGCTGAAATGCCCATTAAAAAAAAAAAAAAAAAAAAAAAAAAAATTGCCGTCATTACCCTTTAATCTCAATATATATCCCGTCTCCTGGGCTCTCCTCCCGTGGGAGTAGGCGTGTTTATCGCCTTTCCCCGGCTCCGCAAAGACCCCTGGGAGCTTTTTCAGAGTTTCCCCATGAATCAGTGGGGAACGCCATCATGCAGAAATGTCGCAAGATCTTGGAGCTCTTGCCGCCCGTTGCTATGGCAACCCTGAATTCTATGGCGCTGCTCGCTGTTCGCATTGAGCATGCACGGGATCGAGCGGTGAATGCTGGGAGCACAGCATTCACCGCCTCCCGTAAATACATGCTTGTGGGCTTCAAATGCCCACAAGCAAAATGACAACCGCCTGGACACTTTTTTATAAGATATCCTTTGTGACGAAATCGGCAAGCGGGGGAACTGGGAAACACAAAAACGTGAGTACTAACTTTGTCCTTTTTAAAAGATATAAACGATCCTGGAAAAAAAAAAAAAAGATGATAGGTGGGCGGAATCCCGCTTTAAGCCCAGGACCCTGCATTCATTCCATCTGGCCTCCCATAGTACACAAAACATGGAAATGCAATTATTTTAGTAACCATAAACTGTTAAATAACTTTTCTCATCAGCAGCATATAGCAGTCTTGTGACTTCAGTGAGCACTGGTTAAAGCTTATAGGAGTTTTCATTCTGCTCTGACTGTCCCATGAGGCTGCAGGACCCCTGGCATTCTGTCTGGACAGTGCTTATTGGCCCTGTGCTGATCACACGCACACCCCCCCCCCAAAAACAAAAAAACAAAAACAAATACACACCAAACTGAGCATGTTCAGAGAGTCTCCAAGGCTCTGTTGTATCAGATGGATTGGGGAAAGTAAAAGAAGGGGAGGATCAGAGAAGACAGGATCAAAAAAGCCTTTAACACAAGCTGCACCATACAACCATGCAAACTGGAGCAGTACACAAGTATCTAAAGGCAAACAACCATCTATGACACGTGTCAAACCCAAAGCCTGCACAGAATCTGGCCCACCAGGCTCTCTTATGTGACCCTCACACCTTTCCTGCAGCTGTGGCACCCCCCCCCCCCCTCGTCTCTGCCTCCATCTTGTGTCAGCAGCAGAGGAGAAGACAGAACTCCTCCACCAGATCCTGTGCTTCTCCATGCAGCCGTGTAACAACTTGTCCCAGCAACAATCTCAGCAGCCAACAGCAGAGTGGAGTACAGAACTCCTCCTACAGATCCTGCGTCTCTGTGCAGCCACAGCACCCAGTCCTCTCCGCCTCCCCTGTTCTCAGCATTCAGCAGACTTCGGCATCGGACTCCAGCCTTCCTCTGGTCCTCCTCCAGACCCTGCACTTTCTGCCTTCTAGATTTTTCATGGCAGCAGCACAAGGTATAGGTAGGTTGCTCTGGACATCTGTTCATAATTATTATGAGAATAATGCAATTCTGTGCCAGTTGAAAAGGAGGGTCGCACACCACAGGTATTTATTGGAGGCTGCTCAGACAGAATACCATGGCAGATACGAACCGACCCTTTGGAAGCAACCATAATGCTGATGTGGCCTGCAATGAAATTGGGTTTGACACCCCTGATCTATGAGGTCTATCCATGTCTTTATCCAACATTCACACAATCTTAACCCAAAATTCATAAATTCTTTTAACTGAATCCTATTTGAATAATGTGTAAAGTTTGGATGAACACATTGAGAAATAGACTTCACAACTCAATAAGCTGCACTTAGATGATAATAATGCAGTTCTCCATTACAATTGTCTGTATTTGCATTTCTAAGATAAAGGATTTGATATAATTTCCCTTTCAGATTCACATACCGGGGGGGGATAAAACCATCCAAATGTATGTCAAAGTGAAAGCTTCTCTGACGTACCACATACTGTGGAAACATAAATCTGAGAAGGACCAGATGGTTCAAATAAACAGACTGTAGCTAAAGACAGATAATATTTCAGAAAATGGACCACTTCCACTGGAGGTATTTTTAAGGCTGAACTCCACGCACAGAAACTTTCACGTTAATATATTGCCTAATGGTCACAAAAGGATATAAATTGACTTTGCACTCACCAAATGCCTTTGTAAATCTAGTTATTACCATGTAAAAGTAATGATGACATCACTGTACTGTACATAGCCTATGCAGAAAGCAGCGCTGTACCCAGAAGACCCACCCGCTGCAGAGCACCACAGGAGGGGGTGAATAGAAGATCAGTCATTCTGCACAAAGAAAGAGCATCACTGACCCATCTGCTTTCCAGGAAACTCCTGCACACAAGTAACGTGCAGGACTTGTTTCATGCTGGGTTTTTGCACAGATGGAAGAAATAACATCAAAATTAAGGTATGCAAAAAAAACTAAAGCCCCTTGTATTTACAAAATATTTGTTTACCCTAAATGTCAGCTTTAAAGCAATGCCTCTAATGCTGCGTACACACGACCGGACTTTTCGACCAAACTGGTCTGATGGAACTAATCCGGACAATTCGACCGTGTGTGGGCTTCATCAGACCTTTTCTGTCGAATATCAGAAGGACTTCGAGATTTAGAACATGTTTCAAATCTTTCCGACAGACTCGAGTCCGGACGAAAAATCAGTTCGTCTGTATGCTAGTCCGACGGATGAAAACCCACGCTAGAGCAGCTATTGGCTACTGGCTATGAACTTCCTTATTCTAGTCCGGTCGTACGTCATCACGGTCAAATCCATTGGACTTTGGTGTGATTGTGTGTAGACAAGTCCGATTCAACGAAAAGTCAGATAGAATTCAGTCCGTCAAAAAGTCAGGTTGTGTGTACATGGCATAAGTAAACTCAAACCATTTTAATGCCATAAAGCTTCATGTACACAGGCAGCTCCCAAACTTGAGTTTAAGAGATTTTGGCATTTTTTTTTTACCAAAGCTCCTAAACTCAACTCCATAAATGCCTGTGTCCAGAGGCTTTTAGCAGAGTTTGGAAACGGCCGTGGTTAGATGAGCTTCAACCTCCCTCTTCTGAACACGGTAGGGTCAATTCACACTAGTGCTGGCCGTGCGTTTTGGTTGCAGGTATTGCATCAATTTCCGCACCCGAATCGCACTGCTCTAGCAAGCCGCTATGGCACCCCCACGCATCTAAGCCCACAGCGGGATTGTGGGTGCGGGCATGGCCGGTTTCCCTGTGGCCGCGTTTTTAAAAAGGTGCATGCACTTTTTTTTGTGCGTTTCATGCGATACAGCAGGCCCGCACTAGTGTGAAAGCTTCATTTTAGCCAAACCTTTTTTTTCCCCCAGACTTGGGAAAAGCAAATATCTCTTTAAAAATTTTATTTCTGTCCATGATCTTGTTGGGGAAATTTTAGCTCACTTCCTGTCTCTGTCAGAGCAGGACAAGAAATAAGGAGAGCAGAGAGTAATAATGACCTATTGATCCAAAAGGCAATGCACACCCTACGTAGGTATTTAACTCCAAGGGGTAAAGCATTGTGTGCGTGAGATACAAGAGCAGTAAAAAAAAAAATAGCACACCACTTTAACATTGGAGGGTTTATTCTTAGGATGATTAGACATTCATTGCAAATCAATTTATTAAAAGAAAAACAAGCCAAACGTGTTTCAAAGGAGATGTGTCTGCTTCATCAGGGCTGAGCTAGGTATGAGAATATGTGTGAAAAGAAATGCAACACTAGTTGAGATATAAATCAAAAATGCTAAAGAAGTAGACTGAAAAGGGTAGATTTTTGCAGAAGATTGTGAATTGTGAGTGTGAACCAGAACCAACGTAAAACACAAATAAAGTGGATGTTAACCCTCTCCTATACCCAGTGAAGTGAACAGCCTCAGATATTACACAGAGATAAAAACAAATCTCCCTACAAAAGTTTTACATGTATACATCTGCTCTCTTTACCTATATTCTTTAGAATTCTAACATTTGTCTTATGGGCCGTACACGCAATAGGATTCTCCAACAACCAATGTTGGATGTGAGCTTGTTGTTGGAAAGTCCGACCGTGTGTAGGCTCCACAGAACATTTGTTGTTGGAATTTCTGCCAACAAATGTTTGAGAGCAGGTTCTCAAATTTCCCGACAAGACTTGTTGGAAATTCCTAGCGTGTGTACACAATTCCGACACACAAAAGTCCACGCATGCTCGGAATCAAGAAGAGCCGCGCTGGGTATTGAACTTAATTTTTCTCGGCTCCTCATACGTGTTGTACGTCACCGCGTTCTTGACGTTCGGAATTTCCGACAACATTTGTGTAAACGTGTGTCTACAAGACAAGTTTGAGCCAACATCCTTCGGAAAAAAAAAATCCACGGTTTTGTTGTCGGAAAATCCTATCGTGTGTACATCAGCTTTAGAATTTTTGCTTCCTCATTTAGCAGTAGGAGTGGATTCTTGGCATACACTGTGCGACAGCTGATTAGAGGAAACGCTCACACCACATAGGCAGAGGAAGGAAGGAATGTGCAGAGCTGTGCTGTGACAAGACAAGCTTTCTGCTAATCTATTTATAGCACCCACCCGACACAAATTTCAGATCTGGGTTTATCTCGGTTGTAGGAGAACTTGTCAGAAGTTATGCTGATAACAGAGGAACGAAACAGCACAAAGACACCGGGACTTTGGGCTTTCGAGAGAGTAAACACTACAAATATATGTGCCTAGGTCAAATTTCCTGAATCAGGGTTTACATCCACTTTAAGTAAAAAACAAAAAAAAAAACAAAAAAAAAAAACACAAGTAATAAGAGGCTGACAGGTTATACCCCTTCCTCATTTTACTGAAATGAAAGTTTTTTGGGGCAGTCAATGCCTCTACTGAAGAGTTTTTCCATCACTTCTTCTTCCAACATCATGTTGGTTTTCATGGATGGCTGGGGATTTTGGAAGCAAAGTGCAGACTGCATGCTTGATGGCAATGTGCTTGAGGCGCAAGGAACATCTGTTTTTTGTCAGACCACCCCACACGGGTTTTGCTGCAGCACAGGTCCCAGGTTGCAGCCCCTGCAGGCTACAGTTGACCAGCTTTATTAAGTTTTATATATATACCATATTTATCGGCGTATAACACACACCCCAAGTTTAGGAGGGAATATTAAGGAAAATAACTTTTAGGGGGGAAGTTTAAGGAAAAAAAAAAAAACTTACATTTAAATGCCCATCAATGCAGCCTTATCAGTGTGCATCTGCAGCCTTGTCATTGCAGCCTTGCCCATTGCAGCCTTGCCCAGTGCCTTTGCAGCCTTGCCCAATGCAGCCTTGCCCAGTGCCTTTGCAACATTGCTCGTCTAGTTTCAGCACTGCTGATTTAAAATTGGCGCTGACTGAGTGGAGAGGACGAGCGCCGACAACATACCGAAAGCCGCGTGCACTTTCGGCTATTCTCGGCTCCTCTCGCAGTCCCGCCCACCTCCACTAATTGCGAGAGGAGCGAGCGCCAACATATAGAAATCCGAGTGTACTTCGGCAAGTCTCGGCTCTGCTCAGTCAGGGGTGGGACTGCGAGAGGAGCAGAGTAAAGCCCAAGTACACGCGGCTTTCGGTATATCGGCTTCGTTTGCTCCATTCTTAAAAATCAGCGGGAGATTGGCGTATAACACGCACACCCACGATTTCCCCCTGATTTTAAGGCGGAAAAAAGTGCGTGTTATACGCCAATAAATACGGTATTTATATATTTTTATATATATATATATATTACCATGTTATAACAAAACCAAACTCACCATTTCTCCGAAGGAGCAACCATATAGTTTAAATAGTGCTATCAATCCCAGGACAAAACGTGTCCAATAGTGAGGATTCTGAAAGGCAGATGGAAGCAAACAGGATATAAAGAACCTGTAGAGGCAAAAACAAGAATGTACACTATCACAGCTTTGTGTGTCAAAATTTGGAATACTGGCATTAATATTGTGGTTTAGCACAAAAATTTGTCACAGATTAAACACAAAGCTAGAAAAATGTTAACATGTCAATCATAGATGGTAAAGGGAAGGACCTCTTCATGG
This sequence comes from Lithobates sylvaticus, assembly GCA_028564925.1. Taxonomy (NCBI): domain Eukaryota; kingdom Metazoa; phylum Chordata; class Amphibia; order Anura; family Ranidae; genus Lithobates; species Lithobates sylvaticus. The sequence goes on along the minus strand of CM053035.1, from coordinate 180,707,855 downwards.
AGGAGAAGATATACAGCACATACTGAAAGTCAGGGCAGTGGCATAAATCGGCTCCAACGATCAATGTACAGGTCCTTCTCAAAAAATTAGCATATTGTGATAAAGTTCATTATTTTCTGTAATGTACTGATAAACATTAGACTTTCATATATTTTAGATTCATTACACACAACTGAAGTAGTTCAAGCCTTTTCTTGTTTTAATATTGATGATTTTGGCATACAGCTCATGAAAACCCAAAATTCCTATCTCAAAAAATTAGCATATCATGAAAAGGTTCTCTAAACGAGCTATTAACCTAATCATCTGAATCAACTAATTAACTCTAAACACCTGCAAAAGATTCCTGAGGCTTTTAAAAACTCCCAGCCTAGTTCATTACTCAAAACCGCAATCATGGGTAAGACTGCCGACCTGACTGCTGTCCAGAAGGCCATCATTGACACCCTCAAGCAAGAGGGTAAGACACAGAAAGAAATTTCTGAACGAATAGGCTGTTCCCGGAGTGCTGTATCAAGGCACCTCAGTGGGAAGTCTGTGGGAAGGAAAAAGTGTGGCAGAAAACGCTGCACAACGAGAAGAGGTGACCGGACCCTGAGGAAGATTGTCGAGAAGGACCGATTCCAGACCTTGGAGGACCTGCGGAAGCAGTGGACTGAGTCTGGAGTAGAAACATCCAGAGCCACTGTGAACTGGCGTGTGCAGGAAATGGGCTACAGGTGCCGCATTCCCCAGGTCAAGCCACTTTTGAACCAGAAACAGCGGCAGAAGCGCCTGACCTGGGCTACAGAGAAGCAGCACTGGACTGTTGCTCAGTGGTCCAAAGTACTTTTTTCGGATGAAAGCAAATTTTGCATGTCATTCGGAAATCAAGGTGCCAGAGTCTGGAGGAAGACTGGGGAGAGGGAAATGCCAAAATGCCTGAAGTCCAGTGTCAAGTACCCACAGTCAGTGATGGTCTGGGGTGCCATGTCAGCTGCTTGTGTTGGTCCACTGTCTTTTATCAAGGGCAGGGTCAATGCAGCTAGCTATCAGGAGATTTTGGAGCACTTCATGCTTCCATCTGCTGAAAATCTTTATGGAGATGAAGATTTCATTTTTCAGCACGACCTGGCACCTGCTCACAGTGCCAAAACCACTGGTAAATGGTTTACTGACCATGGTATTACTGTGCTCAATTGGCCTGCCAACTCTCCTGACCTGAACCCCATAGAGAATCTGTGGGATATTGGGAAGAGAAAGTTGAGAGACGCAAGACCCAACACTCTGGATGAGCTTAAGACCGCTATCGAAGCATCCTGGGCCTCCATAACACCTCAGCAGTGCCACAGGCTGATTGCCTCCATGCCACGCCGCATCGAAGCAGTCATTTCTGCAAAAGGATTCCCGACCAAGTATTGAGTGCATAACTGAACATAATTATTTGAAGGTTGACTTTTTTTGTATTAAAAACACTTTTCTTTTATTGGTCGGATGAAATATGCTAATTTTTTGAGATAGGAATTTGGGGTTTTCATGAGCTGTATGCCAAAATCATCAATATTAAAAACAAGAAAAGGCTTGAACTACTTCAGTTGTGTGTAATGAATCTAAAATATATGAAAGTCTAATGTTTATCAGTACATTACAGAAAATAATGAACTTTATCACAATATGTTAATTTTTTGAGAAGGACCTGTATATCATGAAACAATCCTTGGACATACCTTTAAACCAAAAACTGGTGCGCCTCTCAACTGGTGATATATTGGGTACATTCTTTAGGGCAAAAGTCCACTTCCACATGTATATGGATAGATGGGGACACCCACCAAGGTCCTGAGATTCAAAAAGGGCAATGTCTCTGATAAAAATAATTATATTATATCACAAGATCAGTTAATGTCCATCCAGCTTCTTAAAGTGGAACTTTACTCATAAAAACTTGATAAAAAATAATGTTCTTTAGCAAGAAACATAGATTCCACATTTATAAATATGCCACCAAAATTAGTGTGTGCTTTAAATTGCCTCCAGCATTTCTCCCGTTTCTTCTTGCTGGAGGCTGCCATTTTGCTGAAGCCCTGAGCCCCTGAACAGCAGTAAATGTTTAGGCTATCAGCAGATCGACCTCAACAAATTCGGCATAGTGCCTAAAAATAGAGAGCAACTGAGCATGTGCAGAGGAGGGTGAGAGTGTATAACTGGATTATTTATATAGCTATATCTGCAAAAGGGGCCAGCCTTAAGTGATCTAGCAGGACTTAATTTTCTGACTAAAGTCCCACTTTAAGGTAAGCATTGTGTAATCTACACTCACTAGTCTAAAGTCTAAAGTCTAAAGAAATTGATCCATCTGCTTCAGGCAACAGTTGCTCCTGGACTTAAAGCGGAGTTCCACCCAAAAGTGGAACTTCTGCTCATTTAATTCCTCTCCCCCTCCGGTGCCACAATTGCCACCTTCGGGGGGGGGGGGGGGGACACTAACAGGTATCCTGTTCCCACTTCTGGGAGTCCGGGCCCCGGCAGGTGACATCACCGTGGGGCTCCCTCCTCCTCTCCCCGTCGCCGGGCCAGTAGGAGAGAGGAGCGGGGCCTCGCGCATGCACAGTAGGGTACCCTTACCCGCAATGTCGGCGGCAGCACCCGACAGCTGTTGGAAACATCAGCTGTGATGCCGACATCGCTGGACTCCAGGACAGGTAAGTGTCCTTAGTCCTATTGTTAAAAGCCAGCAGCTGCAGTATGTGCAACTGGTGGGTTTTAATTTTTTATTTTTTTGGCGGAACAACGCTTTAATAATTCCAACAAGTTACAAATGTTTTTTTTATAGTTGAAGTGTGATGCAAAAAGTCTCTATATAATAAGATTACCTTGAAAAAAATATTTTCACAATATGACCAGTTTGGAGCAAATGATTAATGACTGTAGAATTACAATCAATGTGTTTGTTATTTATATATTAAGGATGGTTTAATGTACTGTATATAACTGTTGAGTTTTTGTAAAATATTAAGGTCCCTGCTGCTGTTTTTCTGACCTGGTGTGGTGCCCAGCCCCTATACTTGGAACAGCAATGCTTAGCTCTGATGCTGTTCCCTGTCTGTGATCTTTACTCTAGGGGGAAATATTGGGCTTTCCCTACCACATCCTAGTCAGTATTTAGTTGTATTTGTATATATGGGTGGTGTGGCCTTATTTGACCTCTAGGGGTGCTTGTGGTACCCCTGTGATATGCACCCTTAAAATGGAGTGACCCAGGTGGTTTGCCCTTGTTGGCCCATAATTCCGCCCCTGATGTGCTCCAGTATTTCGGGTAGCTAGATAGGGATGTTCCGCATCCAGATGATGGAAATGCTGAAACCAGTGCTTTATGGATATATAATCTATAGCTACAAAAGGAGGAGGATTTCACCAATAAAGGGTAGAGGTTTGAACCTATATGTGGGATATTTGGTAACCGCTGACCACATTTTTTTGATTAAAGTCAATAGCCATGTTACCATCTGGATTGTAACCAAGCTATTTCTAATATGAAAGTTATTTTAAATCTAAAAAAAAAAAAAAAAAAAAAAAAAAAAAAAAAAAAAAAAAAAAAAAACAAACACACACACACACACACACACACACACACACACACACACCTTTTAAAAAAATGGCTATTTATTCAAACTTGGAGTCTACAGAAAGACACAAGACATAGGAATTCTTTATATTGAAATATTTTTACATACAGTATTTGCAGAACAACTTTTGGGCTTTTATCTCATCTCGCTTACTGGCTGGGTCGCCTCTACTCCATGGTTATGGTTAGACAAAGGCGCCCCCCAAAGTGGACGAACTTTGTCCCCCCTTTTTGGTACCGCCAAAAGGTTCCATTTGTGGACCCCCTTGACACTCGAGGAGGTCCATGAATCTGCAAACCAGGGAAGATGTCCCCCCACCCCAGCAATGGGTGAGGGCAAACTTTCATGCTGAAGGAGTCTTGTCAGTGGCTCAGGAGAAGCCTGCTCTAGGCTTACCAGACCAAGATTGCTTGGAACTTCCCGTGAAAGACTTAAGATCCGTTTCCTTTATCTGCAGTTCCAGGAGCCCAGAAGAATTTCTTATGGCCTGAGAAGGAAGGCCCCCCCCCCCTCTGCGACGGGGCTCCTTCCCTTTCCAAGATTGAGGCAGGAAGGTACTCTCCCCCCCCGACCCCCTGCGACACCCTTAATGTCATCCAGATAAGCCCCAAACAGGCAATTCTTAAGCCACAGAACACGTCCAAATTACCACCGCTAAAACAAAAAGCTTGGACAGCACAGGAGCTGCATCCAAGGCTGCATCACAAACATACTGCAGCCCATGGAGCAACTGGTCCGCTAAATCACATAAATCAGCAGGAACCTGCTCACTACACAGACCCTGGCCCATTCAGTTAGGGTCTGCGACACCAGGGCCAAGGCCAAGACTGGATGCAATGCCGAACCAGCCAAAGTAAACATGCTGCGTGCCATAGCCTCCGCTTTCCTGTCAGACGGGTCCTTAAAGGACGCAGATTCCTCTACTGGGATCATAGTTGCTTTATTCAACCTTGAAATAGGAGGATCCGTGACTGGTGGGGTAGTCCACTTTTTTTTTTTTTTTAAAGTGATTCTTTAAAAGGGTAGCATACCGAGAAATGTTTGGGGACCCCAAAGTGCGACTTTGGTTGTTCCCATTCCTTATGGGTAAACCTTTCAAAATAAGGCAGATAAGGAAACACCTTATGTGTATCAAAGGACACAGCCACTTCCGTGGTCCTGTCAGCTGCTTCCTCCATCTTTAGTCTCCCGCACTACAGTAACAAGTGTGTCCACCAGCGCTTTTTCACTCGCTGCTGAGACTGCAGAGGACTCATCCACACTATCGGATGGTTAGGGGGGGTAAGGTCCATAAGGACATGGTTGAGCGAGTTTGGGGTGGAGGAACTTGACTGGCCTGCACAGATTCCTGACCTCAACCCAATAGAACACCTTTGGGATGAATTAGAGCAGAGACTGCGAGCCAGGCCTTCTTGTCAACATCAGTGCCTGACCTCACAAATGCGCTTCTGGAAGAATGGTCAAACATTCCCATAGACACACTCCTAAACTTTGTGGACAGCCTTCCCAGAAGAGTTTGATGCGGTTATAGCGGCAAAGGGTGGGCCAACTCACCATTGAGCCCTACGGACTGGTATACTTTTGGTAATATAGAGTATGATAGCAAAAGAGGATGAGCGTCATACTGTATGTTTGTATTTGTATGCCTATAACCTCTATTTTTTATAGAGATGATCTGTGACATTGGTCAACTGCAGAATCCAGGTTAGTCTACTACTGTACAATATACACTCACCGGCCACTTTATAAGGTACATCTGTTCAATTGCTTGGTAACACAAATTGCTAATCAGCCAATCACAAGGTAGCAACTCAATACAACTCAAGGCATTTAGGGATCTAGACGTGGTGAAAACAACATTCTGAAGTTCAAACCGAGCCTCAGAATGGGAATAGGGTATTTAAGTGACTTTGAACGTGGCATGGTTGTGGGTGCCAGATGGGCTGGTCTAAGTATTTCAAAAACTGCTGATCTACTGGACACACACACACACACACACACACACACACACACACACACACACCTCCAGGGTTCACAGAGAATGGTTCAAATAAGAGAAAATATCTTGTGAGTGACAGTTGTGCGAATGAAAATGAAAAAGGTCAGAGGAGAATGGGCAGACTGGTTGGAGATGGAAAGACAACAGTAACTTAAATAGCCACTCATTACAACCAAGGTATGCAAAATACCATCTCTGAATGCACAACACATCAAACATTGAAGCAGGTGAGCTACAGCAGCAGAAGACCACACCGGGTGCCACTCCTGTCAGCCAACATCTTAGCTGCAACATTCAGATGGCAGGGTCAGAATTTGGCATAAACATGAAAGCATGGATCCATCCTGTCTTGTATCAACAGTTCAGGCTGGTGGTGTAATGGTGTGGGGGATATTTTCTTGGCACACATCGGGCCCCTTAGTACCAATTGAGCATCGCTTCAATGCCACGGCCTACCTGCGTATTGTTGCTGATCAGGTCTATAAACTTTCTGACTACAGTGTATCCATCTTTTGATGGCTACTTCCAGCAGGATAATGCACCATGTCACAAAGCTCAAATCATCTCACCACTGGTTTCTTGAACAGGACAATGAGATCACTGTACTCCAATGGCCTCCACAGTCTCCAGATCTCAATCCAATAGAGCACCTTTGGGACATTGTGGAGCAGAAGATTCGCATCATGAACGTGCAGCTGACAAATCTGCAGCAACTGCGTGATGCCATCATGTCACTATGGACCATAATCTCAGAGGAATGTTTCCAACACCTTGTTGAATCTATGTTAGAATTAAAGAGTTGTGCCAATTAAATTAAAAATAAAAATTAAAAATAAGAGCTGAAGCCACATCCATAATAAATGGGGCAATATGGAGGATTGGGATGACAATTGCTGTAAATCACATCAGTCCATACATTAACACCATCTACTGCTAGCAATGTTAAAATGAATGTTCATTAGCAGGAGTGAAAGAGTGTATTTCCAAGGTCAACAGTAAAGTCCAAATGTAACTTGTTCATACACCATAGTGAATTCACATATACATATTGTAGTGAAGAGGAGTGCCCGACCACCAGGATAATAATATGCTTACCAGATGGTGAAGCAAAGTAAGCATAAACTTTAGCCCGTCAGCAGCCTGAAATGTATGTTGCAGACCTCCCAGCTCCCTGATCGATACCTTACACCAGAACCGATATTAAGATACTCCACCTCTAAATACTTCACAGGGCTTACTACAATAATGCTCAAAAGAGAAAGAAAACTGCCCATAGCGCAATACTGATTCAACATTTTAATTAATAAAAAAGTAATGCACTTGCAAAAAATTTCCTATATGGATCGCATAAAAACAAAGCCGGCCGGCTTTTTTCGGGAGCCCTTCCTCCCCTTGTGTAGCGTGGTTGCCTTCCCAGACACGTTTCGTCATAGGTGACGCTGTCAATGGGGAACTATGTTGAATCTATGCAATGAAGAATTAAGAAAGTTCTGAGGGAAAAAGGGGGGTTCAACCCGGTACTCGCAAGGTGTACCTTATAAACTGGCCAGTGGGTGTAGTTCTCTACACTGCCAACACAGCCAGAGTAACCGCCCTATACACCAATTCACGGAATTATAAAAGGGCAACTCATGTAGCCACATGCATGCAAGGGGACAGACATTGCACCACATGTGAAATAGTGTCTCACGTTTTCTTGTGCCCACAATAGCAAGACAGGCTCCCAATGTAATTTTTCTAGCATACGAAAGGCCCACTGTCTTTTAGCATTGAATGGTGACTGGGTGAATAAAGTTCTTCTGAAGATCCTTAGTAGAAGGATGAAGAACATTCTATCTTCTGTAAACTAAACTAAAGTTGAAGAAGAGGTCAGTCCTGAGCTGGGAGTTCTGGGATATTAAATCACCCAGTCAGTGACATGCCTTATTCACACTTATTGTGATCGATTTGACAGTTATAATGTCACCAAGTGATTGCTGCTCTGTAATGATATAGGAAATACAGACAGACTTGATGTCAGTGGATATAAAAGTCCCAAATACGGAGTGACTAGGTTCCTTCTAATATTGTATATGACCCCCATTCTTTGTAATGAATGAGGGATAGAGAACATAAACGATGCTGGAATTTGACATTACTTCGGGGGGGCAGGTCTTTTTACTTTGAATAGCAAAAAGAAAATACCTGTACAACGGAACATGTCTCCATGGAGAGGCTTCTTGGAGGGCACTGTAAGGCTTCTTTGTGTTCACTGTATTCCTCTGTCTATTTACAGTGAATGACAAGCAGCTTTTTACCATTGCCCTGAACAGTAACGCTACAAGACCTGAATCCTGAGATGTGTGTGCACCAGCCTGCAAGGCAATACTAACTCTGGGTCCCTTCTCCACAAGCATACAGAACACATTCTCCTGGACTTATCTGAGTGAACAAAAGAGGCATCATTTAAAAATACTTACTAAATTTAGTATTGCAAAAAATGTGGAAGCTGAATGCCAAGATGCCTTTGTAATTTATGGACATACTGACCCTAGGACATACTGTACACCACAGTGACACATTTAGCTATATTCATTTACCGTATATACTCGAGTATAAGCCGAGTTTTTCAGCACATTTTTTTGAAAATGCCCCCCTTGGCTTATACTCAAGTCAAGCACTTTTCTGCAGCAGAAAATGACATTTTCCGACCCAACTTTGGGGCCCCATATATCTTGGTGTTAGGAAACCCAAATGTGGTATGCCAACCCAGTCGAACTAGCACTACAACATATCCAATGTTGGGGTTCCTAGCACCAAGTGACCCTGAGATACGGGGCCCCAAAGTCGGTCAACTGTGTCCATCTGCAGCAATGTCATTTCAGGACCCTTTGGGTCCAGAGACCCCAAATTTTGGCTGCAGCTAGGGGGCATTTAGGAACCCTTACCTACCAAGTTTGAGGGACCTAGGGCTGCAAATGGGCACAGTGAGGCTGCAAATGGGCATTGTTGACCCTCTTTTCCCCCTACAGTAGCTGCGCATTTCTCACCCTAGGCTTATACTCGAGTTAATACGTTTTCCCAGTTGTTTGTGGTAAAATTAGGTGCCTCTGCTTATATTTGGGTTGGCTTATACTCAAGTATATACGGTATATTAAGTTTGCATGAGTGATACAGTAGCCACACTGAATCAGGATGAATGGAACCACAAATTAAATTTAGCTAAATGTTATTTGAGTCCTTACAATAGTTTATATAACATCCAAGCCCTGATAAAAAAAATGAGCTTTCAAACGCCTAAAACACTTTGGCTTTTTTTTTTTTTTTTTTTTACAATTATTTGAACAATTAAAGATCTGTTGCATTAATTTTTGGTCTGGTGCTCTTTAGGTCAACAATCTTTTTCGATCCAGATTCTGGGTAGACCATTTATTGTGACCCCGTCTGACAAAAGCAGCCTTACCAGGGCCCTTAAGGCCCGCCCTTTCACACTTGTACAACATGAAAGTCGCGCGACTTGAAGCAATGCCTGTGTAATTTTGGAGGTCTAAGAACCAAAGTCAAACCAAAGTAGTGCAGGGACTACACAGATATGAACGGTACACATTGAAAATCATGGGGTATGACTTGCCATGTAACTTTGCAGTCCCAAGTCGCAGGACAAGTCAAACAAGTGTGAAAGGGGTAAATCCTTGGCTTGGCATTCTGTAATATTAGCCTCACTTACCATCTATTTCCAAGCTCCTCCGATACCTCTGTACGGTCTTTATTGCGTTCTGTGTCCCTGATGGGAGTTACCAGGACAGAAAATTATGGGATTGCTCCGATGTGGACAGACAACTATAGCAAATTGTAGAAGAGTTAGAACAGCTCCAGGATTTTAGTAATATCTGTGTCTCCTCAATCTGGTGACTCTTACCCATTCTATCAAAAATTGGATTTGGTATTAAAAAGCGAGGTAAATAATAAGGGGTCTAAAGTCGCTCAGGGTAACCAGAGCCCTCTGAAATGAGGAAAACTGTTAGGGTGAATTCACACATAGCGCCTTGGCAGGCATTTTACTGCATTGCTTCACCGCAAGAACGCGCAGAAAATTGACAGTGTGTCCCATTTAAACTGTAATGCAATATAGAGCTGCGCTAAAATGCAGACATGCTGGCATGGCACTGTACCGAAGCGGAGTGTACTTTTGTACGGTTCAAATAAAGTTTGTACAAAGACAAAAAAAAAAAAATAGAGCTGAATCACGCACCACACTGCCCCCTACCGCAGTCGCAAATGGACAGCTGCTGGAGAGGTAAAGCGCTCCGGCAGCGGTCACTTTCTGTGAAAATGTACCCTTACTGTAAAGATTTTTACAATACTAACTAGGACTCTTTTTAAATAGGCTCGTTTAGCCATACCATTCAAATATTATTTTACGGGATTTATATAGCGCCAACAGTTTGCGCTGCCCTTTACAACATGAGGGCAGACAGTACAGATACAATTCAATACAAGAGGAAACAGAAGGCCCTGCTTGATAGAGCGTACAATCTAAAATATAACTAGACATTTGGTATAGCTGGAAGGAAACATTCCCTGCAGGCTTGACTGCTGACCTATAGACTGGTGTAAGTTCTGCGTATAAGGCAGATCACATTTTGCCTCTAAAAGGCATACAGTAACTGTTTCAATAGTTGTAATAATAAATCAACATAATTAATAATTTAAAGAGGGTCACAAGCAGAAAGTAGGGGGGCCACGTGAATACAAAATGGCATTAATACATCCTTGTGGCCTATACATAACAATGAACAGAACACATTATCCAGCACTTTCAGGAATGTCAATAACACTCAGGTAGGAACATCGATCACTGTGCAGCAGATATCCATTGCAGCTCTTCGAACTGAAGGAACTGGCACAATGTCTACATCTCTGTGGAGGGTGTATCTGAAGCGTGTGTCCTCAGGCCACAACACAGGGGAGGTATGCATATTCCTCACACCTGCCAAGTTTTACGTGTGGTTTAATCTCGGAAGTACAGCAACAAAACATACATGTACAAGTTTAAAGTGCACAAAGCTCTTCAAGCCAAAAGCTGGTAGCGATGCCAGTTTACACATGTTACAAAGACCAGGTGGGGGGCATGCTGGTACTCAGAGTTCACGTTCAATGCAAGTGGAAATAGACATCAAGGTTATTAAAATTATCAAGGCACAAGGGGATTTTTGAACATTATCTTATTTAGAGAGTTTTCTTTTGCGGTCTTCTCGAAACACAAACAAATCTTCCAGCAGTGGAGAGTGATCAGTGCTTCCAATACTTACCATCATAACCTGTGATCTCGGGATCAGACGTTATAAGGCAGTGGCGACTGGTGCTCAAAAATTTTTGGAGGACGCAAAGAATAAAAATATCAACTGCAGCCACTGTGCCCCCATCAAAGGCTGCCACTGTTCCCATAAAATGTTGCCACTGTGATCCCCCCGCCGTCTGCCCGGCCCTTACCCTGTCTCAGTGGCGGGTCAGGCAGCGGGTGACGGCAGCAAGGCCTTGCAGCGGGTCAGACAGCTGCTTCTGTGCGTCTCCTCCCCTCCTCCTGATAGGTGTTCAATCACTGCACCTGTCCTTTCAGCCAATCAGGAGACAGGTAACAGACCTGCATACCTGATTGACGGAGAGGCAGTTCAGTGTTTTTGGCGGAGAGGCAGTTCAGTGTTTTCTAACACACCTGGGGTGGACTGCGAGCACAATGCTTTGCGCTCAGTTCACCTTTTTTTTTTTAAGTCTATGGCTCTAATTGAGTGCTTAAAAAATACACCCCCCGCCTCTGGAATTCAGGCGACCAGGGTATGAAAAGGGTCCGGACACCTGCAATGCATGAATCTATCCAGTGGTGGTGTGTCCATCCTTAATGGACACACCACCACTGTTATAAGGGTATAGGAAAACCAAAGCAAGAAAGATGTAAATACAGTATATGTCACATTTACATTGACAGTGCATACTGTATAATGATGGGTGGTATCGCTATTTGTGAAACGGTAGCACTGAGGAAGAGGAGTTATCCTCAAAACATTCACATTCACAACCAATGTACTTCTATGGTAGTGACTAGATTATGTTAGATGGGTTATACAGTTGGTCATCTGTATTTGGGGTATTGAGCACGTTTCATCTTGCATAAATATGAGGTTTTAATTTTTTTTGAACTTGAGTATAGGAGACAATTCCCGGTCAAGTGTTACTGAAGATTTTGTTTTGTTTTAAAGTTTCAGCTTAAAAAGAGAAAAGTCTGGGAATTTTTTTTTCTTATTCATACTTACCTAGGCAGATGTAGCATCAGTCCGAGGCTGCATCTGTCCCCCGCTGGCTCTAAGGTTGAGAACCGAGCAAACACCGCTGATAGTTTGGTTCTTTTTATGAGCAGAGAGCTGTTGGCTGTCAGTCACCATTGTCTGCTCTTCCCCTCCAGCGCTCACTATAGCGATGGGCCATGGAGGGGGCGGGAGCAGCCGGCTCAGGCTCTCATCGGCTCGCTGAGAGGCTAAGCCGGGTGCCAGTCCAGGCATGTGGGTGGATACCAACAATATGGTCTCGATCTTTCCTGAGCCTGGACCGGCTCTGTGACATCAGCCCACTATCTGCTGAAAGATTGTTCTGCACTCCTGTGACCCACAGGGGGAAGTACAGCCAAACGAGCTTTGGCTTAACTTTTCATTTAAATTCAATCTATAGGCAAACTTTACTGGTTCATGCCATGTTCTATGAAATAGCAAGATGTCAGCAGTCTCAACTGCAGCAGCTGCCTTTTTCTTAAGGTATGCCTACCAGTATATAAATACCCTGAGGACTTAATGCCCACCAGGGCTATATTTGAGGCGCTAGAATGCTCCCCAGCAACCCAAAGAGAGTTCCCATACAGATGATGCATGATGAGTGGTCCAAGGTAGGCCTAGTATGCATGAGCAACAAGGACTAACATCAAGACACTAAGGCTTCCAGTGGGCAGGGCAGGCTATGAAAGACTACAAAAAAAAAAAAAAACACAAAGAGAAGGAGCACAGGCCGAATGCATTATTCCAAAAAAAACATTCATAGTCTAAAATGAATTTACTCACAAACACTGAAAGCATCAGCATCAAAGCTCAATCCACTACACATGGTCCTTAGCTTGGAAGGACGCCACATGGATTCTAGCTGGTTTTTATATTTCGAAAGTTTGGCTCTGAAGAAGAGGGTACAACCTTCAAAACGGGTAGCCAGTTAGAATCCAGGTGACGTCCTTTGAAGCATGTGTAGTGAATTGAGCAACGTTGATGCTGATGCTTTTAGTGTTTGGGAGGAGATTTTAGATTATGATTAAATAATTTTTTGGGATAATGTGCAAGGCCGGTGTACTCCCTCTTTGTGTTTTTTGTAGTATGCTATCAGGGCATCCCCAGTCCTGAGAAGACAGCAAAAGTTTGACGTATCCCTGCTTTCCATCAAGAAGTGGACATATGTGAAGAATTGGGGTCTGATCATCACACTCATGCGCAGGAGAGGTTTTGTTCTGTTCGAGCAATGACAGAGTCAGTTATCTAAGCAAAGTTCCAGCAGGCGACAATCCATGGCGAAATCTGTATCCAGGCAAGGGTCAGTGCAGACAGCAATCAGCAGCGTAATCCATATCCAGGTTAGGGGCAGGACAGTTGGCAATCAATAGCGTAATCAGTATCCAGGCAAAAGGTCAGTAGCAGAGGTAGAGGCAATCCAGAGATGAGGCACAGGAGTCAGGAAGCTAACGCACTCCCAAACATGCCCAACGATGAAGATCACTGTTCCTATATCATTGTGGGTCCAACTTCAGACAAGTTAGATCTAACAGAGGGACTCTAAAGCCTAATCAACTTCAAACACACATTATAGCTCCTACCACTTCAACATGCTTTTTTGATGTGTTTTTGATGCTTCAGTGGTACTTTTTTGAAGCTTGGCAGATGCCCTCTGTGTGTGCACGCATTGATATCTAATACCTGCAATATCTCCAAAACAAAGTGACGCTAAAGCTGAATTAAAGCCTCTCAAAAGCTTCAGGTGCTTCAAGCGAGTTGTCAGAGATGTCTATAGTGACTTTGAAGACACTTTGAAGCACCACTAAAGCGACATGGGGATATAAATTTTTGAAGCAAACGCAAGGTGGAAATAGGACAGTAAGCCAACCATTTTATTTAGAGACAGGCTCTTTGACTAGAGTCCAGAAGGCTTTAAAAAAAAAAAGTGTGTCCGAAGCCATGTTTTGAAGCAAAGGTAAACAAGCCCTACAAGCAAAATCTGCCACATATGTATATCTTTACAAATTACGCATATACAAGGTGGACTGCATTATTCTGTAGGTCTGGTTTTATATACTGTATGCTTGGTTTGTAAACCTTTTCTTCACGCTATTAAAACAATAAGCTGTATAAAACATGAACACTGATATCACATATTTAACTGAATAAACTGTAGTTTGTCTTTAAAGGTAACCTGTCAGTAAGCAAAACATCCACCCCATCTCCCAGACTGCAGTGAGGCTGATCCCATTCAGATTCACAGAGGTAAGTCATTGCCATGGTGTCCTGTCTGATCAGTCTCCAATAAAGTTTCTTGTGGATGATACCAGTGGTGTGAGATCCTCTTTCAACTGGCATAGAGTTGTATGGTCCAGAGCACCCCATTCCCAATTACATCAGACGACAAGAGGCCCCCCCCCCTCCCTTATATCAGAGTACAACCCCCTTACCTTGTGCTGCTGCCAGGAAGAAACCAGGGGCAGAGCTGCAGGAGGGGTGCGAGGGCCAGATATGAGCGACGGGCCTTGTGTTTGACACATGTGCCCTAGAGAATAAAATGGTCAGTGTTGCAATTTTTTATGTTGCACATCAGTTTTTCAAAACGCATTTTTTTTTTTTTTTTTGGAAGAGATCCACATGAATGAATTTTAGTTAACACAAACACAATATAATACCAATTTTCTTGGTAAAAAAAACAGGACAGCAATTTAAGCAGCATCCAGTGCTCAATGAGTAAATTATAGGCTGACCCCACATCTTTCATGGTCGGGTCCAGGTACATCCTCCAAAGCAGCAGCGAGGATCAACTGATGAAAAATCTTGACTGAAGAAAAATATCTTGACAAAAACAGAAAAAAAAAAAAATGGATAATGCTCCTCTTAGAGGAAAGAAGTTGACCATTCTTCTAAAACAATGATACAAATACAAAGTAATCCAAATGATCATTGGCAATCCATTATAAGCCTACTTCAAAAATCTCCATTCATGCCATGGAGAGCTGGCCTTCTGCTGGCCATCTCTTTTCACAACTTCCTCGATTCACTGCATGCTTTGCAGCTTCTCCTCTCTTTTACATTTTATGGACTACATATCCCATGGTACCTTGCTGCTTGCAAGCAGTGATTCCCGTACTTACTCTGCCTCTCGAAAGTCATTCTCTCAGCACCTCTGTAGTTCAGAAAGACTCTGAAATGTGTGACACAGCAGTGCCTACTCACAAGGCATAGTGAATACATAGCACAGAATTCAAGGAAGTAAATGTGTGGGGATCTTTGCAAAGCAAAGTTTAAAAACTACAAGATCGTTCTGATTAAAAGCAATAGGCTGGAAATAGTTTACATTTGTTGTGGAAATGAACATATAATTTTACTTTTTGACCATAGATACGCTCCAACCATGAGGGTAGTGGGGGGTAATGCTGGACCTCCTAGTGTTTTTGTCAGTGTCCTATCTCCTGTAGGCGGTGCAATATAACCCATACATCTAAGACGACTCTGCTCTGTGTCCCTGAGCCCACGCTCACACTGATGCGGGTTTGAAATCGTGCAAGTTCAGCTAAACTCGTACGATTTCAAACTGGCAATGCAGTCCGACTTCGGGGGCGATTTGATAGACATCTGTGCGGGTTCATGCACAGATGTATATTCAAATCGCCCCCGAACTCACCAAAAGTAGTACAGGAACAACTTTTGGGAATCGGTGCGGCGCTGCAAAGTTGTTGTCGCACGGATTTGGACGGTGCCATTGCCGGCAATAGCCATGTCAAATCGCATGCCAAAATCGGCCCAATATGAACGTGGGCTTAACGAACAACAAAGAAAGAAGTTAGCTGTTAATCAAAAGTCATCTACGAAGCAAAGACTTAAAAACAAAAATAAACACATACACCAGAGGACATTAATAATAATAATAATATATTTTAAGGAAAAAATCTTAGCATCATTATGTTTCTATCCAAAGACACTCAAAACTAATTTTAAATCCTTATTTTGACCTATGACAGAACCAGTGAGAACTCATGTCTTTTCTGCATTTCCAAACAAGTTTTTTGTTTTTTTTTTCGTTTTTTTTATTTCCAAGATTAAACAACCAGGCTAGCAAAATGTACCCAATACATACTTCTCTTATATCAAATATCAAACAAGCTAGGTATTCCATACAATGTAGCTATACAGAGTATATACAATACACAACAGGGGTAGAGCCGGACCAGGTCCTGGATGGAAGATGTTGGGAAAAAAGGAGAAGAGTACCAGTAACTGCCTGCAGGATGCTATATAAATCAGATAGACTGGCCAATAACAAGCAACTGTTCCGTTTTTAAAAAGGTCTGTTTCTTGTACTAAACTGTCATCCTAATTTTACATGTGAATCTGCGTCACCAAGAGCAGCTTTGTTTTAAGAGCGATAAATTAAGGTTTGGTGGAACAGCTGGACTGTGTCAAGGCTATAGCAGACAAGTCCTAACATTTCTAAATCTACAGCATCATTAATGTGCAAATTCGAGAGCAGGCAAGATACAAAAAGCAGCCATCCAGAACAGAGATAAGAAAATTCAAGACTTTCTGGAATTTAGATATTGTTAGTGCAGGTGAATACTTATTCACCTGTATATCAAAGTCAAGCTCGCCAATCTGTATATACGAAAATGTTAAAAAATTCAGGTTGTTGGGATTTATGAACTTTCCCATTCTCCAACTGGTATATGCCTAATAAAAAAAACTTGGAGGATCACAATTTGCTCAAAACTGGTGGAAATTCGTTGATTTTGTAATTGGTTCATTCATAGAAAAAGGGTGTGATTGGGTTCTGTCCCCACAACCAACCTGCGATTTTGTTAGCTCAAACCACTACTGCACAGAGTTCTCCACAGTACTGGTGACCAGGACAGACTATGTGTGTACGGGGTTCTTGCTGGTTTTACTTTGCTACCATAGCTCACTGCAAAGGTCCATAGAAATCTGGATGTCTCTTACACAAGAAAATATGTATCCAGCACACCTCCAATCTTCTGCAATTAAAGCTACCCTTATTGTTGTCTCATCCCCATATCCTAGAGAAAATATGTTTTGGAACCACCAGGAGCCCCACCATCATAAAAAAAAAATGACACCTTTCCTGATGAATGACCCCCCTAGTGGTTCCGAACTGTTGCACTTTCTAATAGGACATGCACAAAGGGGTGTCAAAAAAAGACAGTTACAATTGAGGTCTCCTGGCAATAGATTTTCTTCTGGCTGCTGTGATGCCATTCACCACTTTGCTTCAGCATTCTAAACTTTGGTGTATGGCACAACCAGTTGCTTCAGAACCCTATATTTGGGTGTATGGCACAACCAGTTACTTCAGCACCCAATACTTGGGTATATGGTGGAACCTGTGGCTTCAGCACCCTATACTTAGGTGTATAGCACCACCAGTTGTTTCAGTGCCCCATAGTTGGGTGTATACCAATTTGGTGAGTGTAGAAGTTTCTATATCAGGGGTCTCAAACTGGCGGCCCTCCAGCTGTTGCGAAACTACAAGTCCCATCATGCCTCTGCCTGTGGAAGTCAGGCTTGTAACTGTCAGCCTTGCAATGCCTCATGGGACTCATGGGACCCCTGGTCTATATGATTTGACATAGACACAAGAAAAACATGAGCAGTGCACCATGCATATTCATGTAGATAGATGGAGGGGTAAAGAAAAGTGCTTTGGCCAGGACAATATTACAATCATGCCAATCTTACTACAGAAAGCAGAGACCCGAGACTTGTCACAGCTCTAATCATTTGTCTGTACATACACTACATGAAAATGTATCACAGATGCATATTCCTGATAGTGCAGTGATTGCTGGCCACAGAAAATGATTAAAGTGATTGTAAAGTCTTGTTTTTGGGTTTTCTATAAAAATAACAAACATGTTATACATACTGCTCTGTGTAGTGGTTTTGCATAGAGCAGCCCAGAGCCTCTTCGGCTCTCCGGTCGAATGCCCCCGCAGCAAGCAGCTTGCTATGGGGGCACCCGAGCCGAGCCACAGCTCCGTGTGTCTAGTCAGACATCCAGCCCCGGTTCGGCCTGCCCCCTCTCTCTGTTGATTGGCTAACTGACATTGATGGACAGCAGCGTGAGCCAATGGTGCCTCTGCTGTGTCTCAGCCAATCAGGAGGGAGAATCCTGGACGGCCGAGGCACTCGTGGACAACGATGGGGCTCAGGTAAGTATTAGGGGGTGCTGGGGTAGCTGCTGCACACAGTAGGCTCATCTTAATGCATATAATGCATTGAGATAAAAAAACCTTCAAAAAACAACATTATAAAGAGGGTTCCTGCACTTGTTACTAAAACCCCAAGTCACTAAATATTTCCCATGAATGTTTGAAATAGACAAAGGTGAGCAAAAACCTGGTAGAGTATGTCTGCTCACAATACAAAAAGGACATATTGACAATTTAGCAAGGCATGTGCGTCTGTAAGCTTACATTTCTCAATGGACAGAAACACACAACCGGAATAAACAGACAAATTTTAAAGGTTTTAATTTTCATTCTCCAGAATTCTCTCTCTCTCTCTCCATCACAGGATGTGAAGTTCGGCTCTACCCCTCTCAGACATTTGAGAAACATCAAAAGCTTACAGCTACAGGCTCAAAAAACAGATCAGAAAATAAAGGACAACAAAATTAGCAACTGTGACTCTCACACAGATTACAAGAACTGTAGAAATAATCGTAACGTTTCCAAAACGGCACTTGTTTTCCAAAAATGGGCACAAAAATAGATATTGTTGCCACCAAGAACAATGGGGTACTATAAAAATGTTAAAAGCCAGATACAAGTATATAAAATGTGTATTTTTTTTAAACATTGTATACATTTAAACAAAAGAAAGCTATTTTTGCCAACAAATTAATGTACATGCTCCGTGTCTAAAATGAGTTCAGAGGCATCGGCTAATGCCATAGGAACCGTATAAGTGTTATTAGTTCAGCGAGAGTTAAAGAAAGGGAAGGAGTTTTGATGAGACGGGATAGAGGGCTCCCCAATACTAGGTCCTAGCACCTCACTGTTATAGATCAAGGTGCTGCGTGCAAACAGCTACAAGGTAACACATATATCAGCATCTTAGCAAGAATTTGATGTGCCGAGTGACTCAGATTGTATGTAGAGAGAGGTGCAGAACCTGTGCTCAGAGGGAACGCGTCATTAGGAAATCCAATATAAAAAAAACTGACATAAAATGGAAGATGAGAGACACTACAACGTGCTGTGTACACCTTGAATTTGTTATAATTCCTTTCCAAAGCTCCCTAGACCCAGTGAGAGCACAGTAAGCAAAGTTTGACTGAGTATAGAAAAAGTCATCACATCCCACAAAGCAATGGGTGTGCCCCCCATGCCCATCTGTTGGCAGGCACTGGAATGGCAATAAAGAAAGGGAGAGTGAAGGAAAGGTTACACCTGTGCTCTCTGGCTAGGCCAAAAGTCATGATTTGTCTACTGGGGCACCAACATTGCAGCGAGGAAGGGAAGAGTTTTTATATGGTTTCACCTATGCTCTGATTTGTCTACTTGATTTTGAAGGTGGCCAGTAAAGGAATCATAAAAAGGCACAGACATGCTGTGGCATTTCCTGGTACTGTCCATCTTCCAGTGAAGCAAGGCTATAACCATAATTCCTTATGACAGATTCCCTTGAGCTTGCTGGAGCTCAGACATCTACCTGTAAACAAGTCTTGCACCTCGTGCACAGCAGGGTTTGGTTTGCTGCACCGCTACAAAATGCACACCACTTCCACACATGCAAGAACAGCTGGACAAAAACACCAAAGTGCCAGAGTTTGTTTATACTCAAGAAAAGACACAAATCTACCAAGGATAAGAAAAATAATTCTTTACACCAAAACAAAAAAATAAAAAAAAAAAAGGATTTTTGGCTCTCTTGCAAAAACCTTTCCATGGAGTTCAATGGGACACAGAATATGCAGTAGAATTGAATTGGTCACTGGCAAAACAAAAAGAAAGGGTCTGTCGTGCAAGATAACCCCTTCTATTTCCACCATGCCTCAGTTTTGTGGCAAATCTATAGAACCGTGGACCAAAAAACAGAAGGGAGGGACCTGTGTGTCCCTTAACTTCAAAAAAAAAAGCATTTTACAGGCAAGTCAAAATCCAAAATTTTCTTAACCATTCATTAAGGGACAAAAGGATATTCAGAGATAAGTGGGACATTCAAAAGCAGTCCAACTGAGGGGTTGGCAACACAGTGAGGCTACTTGCCAAACAAGCCCACAAAAAACAATGAAACAGAACAGGTAGGACGTTTCAAAGAGCTGCCCGATGGACATTACATCTGAAATAGGCATCAGCTTAGGCCTGAACATCCACTTGGTAAAGCTTAGTGTATGGGTAAACAAAGAAGCAGGTGACAGCCTGGCAAATCCAGAAAACAGATGCTTAAAAGGCTAAGTTCACCTTTTGCAGGCAAAAAATTTGCATTATTCTTTTCTTCAGGAGCCTACAAAGAATTGCACCAATGATCAAGGGTGCAACGTCAGGATCCTGCATACAAGCCCTGCACTGGTGACTGGACTACGAGAGAGCTTATCGCAGTCCATTGAGAACTACAAGCTGTCAGCCGCAATGGATGATGGTACTTGTAGTTCTCTTAATCACAGATCATTGTGAATAAATAACACAGCTATGTGGGCGGAGTCCCAACACAGCTGCGCTATTTAAAAAAAAGTGACAATGAGTGCGGGAAGCCCGCTGTCACAGGGGGGTAGGTATAGAGCATGTTATGCCTGAATTATGGGTGTAATGTTTAACGCGCTCTGAAAGGTGAACTTATCCTTTGAAGCTGAAAAGCCCAAGAGATGCTTACCGATTTAGTAGAGTGCACCCAAAACAGGAAAAGGGGGAACTAGAATCCTTAAGCTTGAATGTTAACCTGTCTATGCACCCCTAGAGATGGCGGAAAGAGAAGAATGTAATCCCCTTTGAGGTTCCTCAGGGATGGAGAAGAAAGCATCAGACTGACTAAGGGCTAGTTCGCACCACAATGACATGCATTAATCTAAATTTGTTTGTAGTGCGTTTAAGTGCATTTCCCCCCTCCTTTTTGTTTACCCCACTTGAAGTGTCTTTATTTTTAAATAAATATGTTAGCATTTCATTTGAGGTCACTTCCTGCTTCTTCCTTGGGCTTCTCTATTGTTTGGTGTTGCACAAGACCCCTTTCACCCTGCCAGCGTTTTTTCAGGCGCTACAGTGCTAAAAACAGCGCCTGAAAAAAGCTGCTCCATGCACCCCAGTGTGAAAGCCCGAGGGCTTTCACACTGGATCGGTGCGCTGGGCAGGGCGTCACAAAAAGTCCTGCCAGCAGCTTCTTTGGAGCGGTGAACTCACCGCTCCTCCCTATTGAAATCAATGGGGCAGCGCTGCGATACCGCCGGCAAAAAGGCGGCGTTTTGCGGGCGGATAAAATCGCCCTGCTAGTGGCCTAAAACTACGGTAAAGCGGCACTATTTTAGCTATACTGCCGACGCCGGCCACGGCTTGGTGTGAAAGCCGTCCTAGTGCAGAGAATCAGAGTGTCTGCCCTTACAGGTATAATCAAAGTGCAGACGACAGCAACGTTCAGGTGCATTAACACGCATTCCGGTGCACAAAAAAAAAGTGAATGCTGCTGTACTTTTAAAAATTATTTTAAAGCACTGAAACAGAATACAGTGCTGTGAAGTAGGGTCAGCCGTCAAAGCTAGCAAACCATAAAGCAGGATGGAAATTCAGCCCTTGGGGACAAAATGTCCCTGCAATCTGGGATGAGCCCACAATGAATCTGCTGAGGTCTGCGTACCAAGTTCCGTCTGGGCTAATTTGGTGCAACTAGAATTACAGGAATGTCCTCCATCTCGACTCTGTGGAGCAGACGAAGAGGGAAGGTGTAAATCAGATTAAACTGATCTCATGGAGAACCCAAAGCCTTCATTGCTAGGAGGATCTTTTCATCTGGAGACCAAAAGAAGATTCAGTTTCACATCGAACCTAGACACCAGAAGAGCCACATCTGGTGTTTCTCTCCTTCAACAGACCTGTACAGGGGATTTCAGCTGCCGGACACAGTGCACAAGGTGACCCAAGCAGCACCATAAGCAGAGTGCAGCAACAATTACAGGTTGGCCCCATGACTTCTTCACAGTGAGGTCAGAAGAACCAGAAAACTGCATGCAGCAGCACTCACTTCACTTCAAAAGGAGATTGCTAGTAAAAATAAAAAAACAAAACACTTGATAAAAAAGGTCAAATGGTAAAGCTTTTCCCCCAGGACACTAGGTAAAAAACATGGCATGCTGGGAGTAGAAGATTTTTCATGACACTTTTTTTTTTTTTTGAGTTCCTGTGTCCAACTCTGCTGTATACAGCAATATAAAAACACTCAGCTAAATATCCTGTATCCCTTATTGAATGGTATATAATCATCAATATACTCATCACCGTTTAGTTTGGTTAAGAAATACAAAAAAAAAAAAAAATCTTGCATTTTTAAATATTGCTAGCATAACTATAAAAAAAAAAAAAAAAAAAATCTGCCTTTATATTAGCGTCCGATAAACCTATCTCAACCAGACAGAGCCAATTAGGCTCTATTGTATGGTGCTATGCAGCCATCATAACACATTACAGGCACTGGGGGCTGGAAGGGAGGCGTTTAGGCAGCTTACAGCAAGGGGGCAGTACAGGGACTTCCTCACCAGTGAGATGTGATTCATAGTCTAATAAGACGTCTTGTAGGTGGGGAGGTGATGCAGGGGGCTGAAGGTTTGCGTCACCTTCCTAGCTATATACAATGGGGGGTTATTTAGCTAAGGCAAATCCAGTTTGCACTACAAGTGCACTTGCAAGTAAAGTCGCTCTAAATCTAAAAGGGGTAGATCTGAAATGAGTGGAAGCTCTGCTGATTTTATCATTCAATCATGTGCAAGCTAAAATGCGTTTTTTTTTTTTCCCTTGCATGTCCCCCTCGGATCTACAGCAACTTCACTTCCAAGTGCACTTTCCGTGCAAAGTGGATTTTCCTTTAGTGATTAACCCCCATTATGTGTGAATCACAAATATTTTGGCAGATAGACCATATTACATATGCAGTTTAGTGAATTATTTTTTTTTTTTTTTAACTAATCTGCCCATTTACTCTGCAAACCACCAGAATCATCATCAACTATAAAAAAGGGAGGATAATTCTGATATTGCTGTATCACATTTGTTATATAAGCCCTCGTTCACACTGGAGTGACTTGTCATGCAATTTGACAGGTCAAATCGCATGAAAAGTCGCACCCTATTGTCGGCAATGGCACTGTTCAAACTGGTGCGACGCCGACTTTGTGGCGCTGCATCGTTTTGAAAAAGTAGTTCCTGCACTACTTTTGGCCATTTCGGGTGCGACTTGCATAGACATCTGTGCATGAAGCCGCGCAGAAGTCTTCAAAGTCGCACTATGCGCGATTTCAAAGCCGCATTCAATGTGAATGAGGGCTAAAGGGATTTGGTGGACAGCTGGCATCTAACCAGACATTCTAATAAAAAACATTTTTAAACCTAATGTTTTACATCAACCTCCTACCTGGATCTACCTGGAGTCTTTGTCCACACCTGCCCTCCTTCAGTATGAAAGAATAAGAGGTAAGACAAAAAAAGTCTCAAATAATGATTTTTCATAATAATAATAATAATAAAAAACTAAAAAATCAGCAAATACTAAGCATTTTTCTGTTCTTGTGATATTCATTGGGGAGGAGGGGTCCTCATTGGAGTAACAGTAGCCTGAGTACACTGATCACAATCCATCATTTACTGGCAAGATTAACAAAATACATATAAAATAGCAACACCCACCCCCCCCCCCCCATGAAAGCTTCTGAAGGCGCGGACACGGACACTGGGATTGCACAGCGGGACTGGGCAGTAGATATGGTTTGTGCTGTTTTCTGTTACTTTCCTGTATGGGTGACAGGTAACATTGTGCTGCTATGTTTGGCATTTCCTCATGACTAGAAGACGTGTGCTCATTTCATTTTTTTTCCAAACAATAAAAATTACTTTTTTGTAAAGATACGTGAAATATCTTTCGTTTCTTATCCGGGAATTAAAACCGAACACTTTTTGTATAAATACTAAAAACTAGGGCGGACAAACACATGAAACAAAAAAATCTGAGAAAAGACACAGCAATCCAAAATCATTAAAAACACAGAATTTTCATCTCAATCTGCAGACAGCTGTGAGTCCTTAAAGCGGAGCTCCGTCAACCGCTGCAAAAAGTTATAAAAGCCGGCAGCTGCACATACAGCAGCTGCTGATTTTTAATAAAAATCGGACACTTACCTGTCCCAGGGCTTAGCGATGTCGGCACCGCAGCTGATGTTCCCATCAGCTGTACAGTGCAAGCTGCCTCCATTGCGAGTAAGGGAATCCGGCAGGAGAGCCTTCCGGCTTCACGCTTGGAACCCTACTGCGCATGCGTGAGGCTCGGCTCCTCTCTCCTACTGGCCCGGTGGCCGGGGAAGGAGCACGGGCGGTGACGTCAAGACCCGCGGCTGAGGCTCCCGGAAGTGGGAACAGGATACATGTGAAAGGCTGGTATCCTGCCCCCCCACAAAAGGTGTCAAACGTGTGGAGTGGAGTGGGTGGAACTCTGCTTTAAAAACAGACTAAAAATAAAAAAAAAATTCTTACTTGCAATTATGAAAAAAGCATTCATACTGTAAACAGTGACCCTCTCACTGCTTTTTCCAAACGCCGGCACAAAGCACAAGGACAAATGACAGGCATTCCCTGCAATGTTCTTAGCCTTACTGCACTAAGTGTTCCATCTTTGGTGAATTATACGCCTAAAAGGTGCTGCGTGTAGACTGCAAAAATGGGCCTGGTCATGTGATTATAGTAACCGCAGAACAACTTAAACCTAAATTTTCAGAAAAGCACAGACTATCCAAATTACGTTTAGTTAACAAAAACCTAACTTGAGATATCTATTCTGCATTTGAGGGAAGAATCGAGTTTTCTATTTAACTGCCACATAATACACTAGGAGAAGACAAGGACACTCATTATAGAGAAGAGCCCAACAAGAACACACTTCTAGGTGTGGGGTTAGGAGTGCCCAGTGCTTGAAATCTTTATTGGGAACTACAGATAGTTAAAAACGCATTTCGGGAACTCCACACTTTTTTTTTTTTATGGCTTGAACAACAATTATTGATTTAATCTATATTAAAAAAATAAAAAAAGATAGAGAACTTATAATTGAGGCTGGACGAAATCTTGTGTGTCGCAGCAGCATGTAAACATCCGTCTGTAAGGCCTGATTTACACCTATGGCATTTTTAGTGCTTTTTGCATTTTGCAGATTTGCACTACAGTCCATTTAACATGGTTTCCTATGGAACACGTTCTGTAGTGCAAATCAGCAAAATGCAAAAAGCACAGAAAAAATGCATAGGTGTGAATCCAGCCTAACAGAAGCAGCTAATAATGTGTGTTCTGTCATTGACATAATAACCAGGATCTGTGAAGCGTATATTATTTTAGTTGTATATTGGATGGGTGCATTTGTAATAAGTAAGCCTTGGGTAAAGTAATGACAAGGTCTACACATGGAAACAAAGTAAGTACCATTTACGTGTGCAAAAATTCTCAGTTTTGTGTTCTCATAGCTGTAACTCATTTCCTTATCAATGGACTCAGGGGACACAGATAGCACTGCATTGATATGGCTGCCCTACATTTTTATGGCTTGCTACAGCACTAATTAAATGGAAAATTCACTTAGGAGTTGTGTGTAGTCCTGCAGATCGAGTGCTCACCAGGGAATAGAAATATGCAGCAAATGCCTAAGGCCTTATGTACACTTCAGCTGCTAAACTGAAGTTTAGGAGCAGTTGGCTGTTTCTTTGAGCAGCCCCTAAACTCTCCTTTATGTTATCTTATGTGTACATGGACGCTCAGGGCATTTATAGTAGTTCAGAGGCAGTTAAGGTTAGAGCTGGGCGATTTTCTCCCAAAAAATAAAAAAAAGACTTGGATTCGAATCTAGTTTTTTTTTTTTGATGGACACCACGCCGTTCCTGAGGCGCTGCGGGCAGGAGTTTTTAGGCGGGGCTGCGGCTTCGGCCTAGTCTGCGGCGTCCAACCTCGCAGACTAGGCCGAAGCCGCGGTCTCGCCTAAAAACTCCTGCCCGCAGCTCCTCAGGACTGGCGCGGTGCCAGTGAAAAAAAAAAAATCGATTTGCTGAAAATTTTAATCGATTTGACCTCTCAACTCGATTCAGCCCTAGTTGAGGTTACTGCCATTTTTTTTGAAAGCAGAAAGATCGCATTCGAGACTGTAGTTTACTGGCATTTCAAATGCCTGCAACCACGTTTATACGGGTTTTTAAAAAGGGGATAACAATTTCTGAATTTTGAACATATAAAAAATGTTGAAAAAACACGAATTTCCCCACATGGTGTTGCCTGCATCAAAAGAGGAGTCCAGTAGTGAAGAACTCTGGTCCTCTCACTCAATTTTCTAGGTCTTCAGAGCCTCAGCAACACCAGGAGCATTTTCTCCCACATGCTCATGATGGGATCCATAGTGAAAACACAGTCACTGAACACATCTGATTGGGTATACAGAGCATTAGTCTGGCTGTAGACATTACAATTCTCTGAAGAATTGAAAAATAATAATTAAAACACAAACATCATTGCATTATAGGGGCAAAATGAAAACATAAAATGGAAGATCAACTTGATTATTTGAATCAGCAACACTAAAAATTTCCAACACATGTTCCTATTTTTTTTTTTTTAATTCTGATCATTTTATAAAGATCACTGGGTCGGTATTCAAATGTTCAGCAAATCTCTCCGAATACTATGCCATCTATGAGCAGCCCTAGAAGCAGGTCAGTTTTGTACCAAAATCCTAGCACAGATGTTACTAAAGCCTCGTACACACGCTTAGATTTTCGGACGACCGAACGTCCGATTTTTTGTGGCATGCTAGTCTCATGTCGAAAGTGAAGAGGTTACCAACAATACGAAAATTTTCGGATGACAGAATACGTCAGACGTGACGTAACGCGTTGAATAGTTTTTTTCTGAGCAGGTGTAGTTTTGCCCTTACGATTTTTTCCATATGAAAACCGTATTCGTGAAAAAATAAATAAAATAAAAATGAAATAAAAAAAAAAAAATCGGACGTTGAGTTCAAATCCGACAAAACATGACTAGCCTGCACATCCAGCTTTTGTCGGACGAAAAAGTGAAAATTGGCTGTCAAAAGCACCGTACTAACGATCCGAAAATGGGCAGACAGCTCGTCGTACAAATTTTCCCATCTGATTTTCGTATCGTGTGTAAGGGGCTTTTATAGATATAACTGAACAGCCAGGATACAGAGATGAACAGTTCCAGATATGGTGACAGTTTGTTCTGGCATATGAAGGGCTTACAGAAATCACAGATGTCTAGTGTTTGCCACTTGCTGACACTGAGGTGTGATAATATTCTAGTCATGTAGTGTAACATTGTGATAGTATAAAATGAACCTGCTGGGTGGCAGAACAAGATGGACCGCATGAGAGTAACATTTCCTGCCAACCTACAGCTGAAGAGTTGAAACTGCCGCACCCATCCAAGTAATCCTGGCCAAATCAAAGCAAACCCCCCACGATGCTTATTAGAATTAAATCCAGGTGTTTCTGAATCCCCCAGGGTGCACTTGACTGCCAAATCCTCTCACTTCCTTCACCACCCTCAGAAGTGCTACTTTTATTAGCTGCTGAGCCCAAGAACACTTCTCCCTCCCGCTAAACAGCCACAAAATCAGGAAAAACAGAACACAAGAGACATAAAATGAACCAAAGTTCTAATCCATTCTATCTAAACAGTGACTTGGTCTCCTCCCATAATGCAGTGAAAAAGGCATGAACAGACCGAAAAGGAAAGGTCTTGCCATATCCGATCTACAAAACCAATCATGGCTAGAAACCAAGAACAGATGTATCTAGCTAGTGGCAGATTTGCGCTCTTGCCAACCTCAACATACTGGGGGTCACAGGAGGAACGCCTTTTCAAATCACAGAATTTGAACGGTTAAATAACAGTTATAATTATTTTGGCACACCGGCTATCTGGCTCCTGGTATTTACCCAGCCCTGATACTTAAGCCCCGTACACACGGTCAGAAATTCAGATGGAAAATGTCTGATTGGACCATGTTGTCGATTCCGTCCGTATGTGGGCTCCATCGGAAAAAAAAAATTTGAGAGCAGGATCTTAAAATTTCCCAACAACAAAATCCGATCGGACTTTTTCCGATCGTGTGTCAAGAATTCCAACAGAGAAAGTGCCACGCATGCTCAGATCAAATTACGGGACCAAAGCTATTGGCTACTAGCCTCTACGTAGTTCCGTCGTAGGCAACGAACGTCACCACGTTCAGAATGATCGATTTTTCCAACATTGTCCGACTAAATCCGTCGGGGAAAAAAATCTGTCGGATTTTGTGGTCGGAATTTCCAAACGTGTGTACGGGGGCTTAGCCTTCAACAGAACCAAATTCTCTTCCTGAAATCACTTTCATCACCTCTTAGTTGGTGGCACAGGGGTGCAAGCTTATATAAAGTGGAAGTAAACCCTCCTATAGTTTTCAGCCAAGGAAGCTGCCATCTTTGCCTCGGCTTAATCATCATCTGCCATTATGCTGCACATGTGATCCACTATGACACCAGCCATTGGATGGTTTAACAGTTTGGTGGAGAGCGCAGCCAATGTGCAGTTAGCATTCCGTAACGGTTTTGAAACTGTTAAGTCGATGGGCTTACTTCCGCTTTAATGAAGAACGTGAGGAGAAAGAGAGCCAAGGGCGAAGTGAGACCGATGAACCACCGAAACGTGTTAGATTTGTGACCTTTTGTCAGGTACAAAAAAAAGGGGGGGGGGGGGGACTCAATACATGCTTGGCGCCCTCATCCTTATATTACCGCATATACTCGAGTATAAGCCGATTTTTTCAGCACATTTTTTTTTGTGCTGAAAATGCCCCCCTCGGCTTATACTCCAGTCAAGCACTTTTCTGCAGCAGAGAATGACATTTTACGACCCGACTTTGGGGCCCCATATCTCGGGCCACTTGGTGCTAGGAACCCCAAATTTGGTGTGCAAACCCAGTGGAACTAGCACTCCAACATATCCAATGGGGTCCCTAGCACCAAGTGACCCCGAAATACGGGGCCCAAAGTCGGTCAACTGTGTCCATCTGCAGCAATGTCATTTCGGGACCCTTTGGGTCCAGAGACCCCAAATTGGCTGCAGCTATGGGGCATTTAGGAACCCTTAACTACCAAGTTTGAAGTTCGGGGAACCTATGGCTGCAAATGGGCACAATGAGGCATGCAAATGGGCATTGTTTACCCTCTTTTCCACTTACAGTAGCTGGGCGTTTCTCACCCTAGGCTTATACTCGAATCAATACGTTTTCCCAGTTTTTTGTGGTAAAATTAGGTGCCTCGGCTTATACTCTAGTATATACGGTACTCCAAGGATACCCCAGCTGACAGAGAACCGCTTCTAAAATCTGGATTCAAAGTCCTATCTGTCCTGTTTTGGGTCCAACTCTCTGACATTGTGCATTGCTGAGCTTATTTAATAAGGCAGTGGACCATGGATGTCATGCATGGTGCAGTAATAATGAGTGGGGAATTCAGGCGAGTGGGGCTGCTGACCTATGCTCTTTGGCTTATTAATCAAGCCTGATTTTGTCGCATTTCCGGAATCACATTTTCTAACCAAATCGTATGGCAGACAGACCAGGCGGTGAAGGAAAGTTCCACTGCTTCCTCAGCACTTCAGACTTTTGGTTGACAAATACAATTAAAACAGGGGAAAATCCAGAGTTGTGAACACTTAGCTGACAAGCTTTACTCCCCCTGCCGATCTCCGTTAGGCTCTAAAGCTGGCCATACAGCTTTCAAACCGAGTTTTCGATCCCTAGTCAATTTCCTTTAGGCCCACCTAGACAATGCACCGAAATTTCAGCTGCCGAAACATATTGGCCGAAAATGGTGTTAACAGCATTTTGACTATAAGAGAAAATGGGTGCCGATAATGGCGCAGAAAACGCACGCGAGTTTACCACCATTTTACTGTGCTTATGGTGTGTTTTCATAGGTCATGTGACTCAAAAACCGCATCAAAAAAGGCAACATGGGTGCGTTATTGATGCATTCTTGCTGCGTTTTCAATGCATTTTTAACAGGGAGGTGCGTTTTTTTTTTTTTAACTGACCAAAAATGCAGCAAACAGTATTTTAAACACAAGGGAACTGCAACTGCCCATTGTGAAGACATACATAGAATTTAAAGGGATACATTTTTCTTGAGCTTTTCTTGCACTAAAGGTCACAATAATGGCAGACAAACTCATATTCATTTAAATTCTGGATATTAATTAAAAAGTCGAATACAATTAGATATAAAAATATATACATTTTTTTAAAAACTGTAATTTTCGGTTTTCGGCCAAGTGCATCCTGCATTTTCGGTTTCAGTTTCGGCACCAAAATTTCCATTCAGCGCACCTCCAATTTCTAGTCAGGTAGGCTTTCATACTACATAACTATCGTTTTAATCTAAAAGACATGTGTTCCTTCTTTCCTCGATCATCCTCTCCCCATGCTGACACAGCTCCTTCTCTCCTTAACTCAAGTTGAAGTCTTTTCTTCACCGTCATAAAATTAAGGCCTGAAGCCACCACCAGACACAACAGGGCTTGTAAAATCTGGCACTACGCCCCCTTCCAATCTCTCTGGATCAGAAAATCCCCAAACCTGGCCTACAGGTAAGGCTTACAAAAATAAACTAAAAAGGAGAATAATAAACTCCTATAAAGTAGGAGGATTAGTTTTATATATTATAAAAAAGGTTAGTAAATAAAAAGGAAAAAAAAAAAAAAAAAAAAAAACACGTAATAATAATATCAATATATAGCAACAGCAGCTGAACTATCAGTAAAATATTAACCATAAAATATTAAAATTTAGCTTAGTGCGTCTTTCACCCGAGGACAAACATTTTGTGCTTGCTGACAGAAGAGGTTACACTAGATTAGCTACAGAATGATAGACTAGGCTGTTCATACATCTCTCGGGCTGACAGTATGTCATATTATACTCATTCTGTTCAGAGATGATCTGTACACTTCTGTTTGCTGGTGAATACATTTGGTCAAATCATTTCTGAAATTTAAAAAAATAATAAAATACCACACAGAAAAGCATATATGAGTTGAGATAAAATCTCAGTACCAGAGCAGTCCCAGTGAGACAATACAGGTCACTTCTCAAAGTAAAAAGAGAAAAAAAAAAAAAACAGAAAAACAAACAAAAAAAAAAAAAAAAACAACACTCCAATCATGTAATACGATTACACTGAAAGTTTCAAGCTTCCTATGATGAGCAGAAAGTTGTCCAGTTCTGAGCAGCATGATGAGGAAAAAAAAAAAGCATTCCCACCGCAGTACACACGGGTCAAAACCAATGCGGACCTCTCGAGCAACTGTCCCCGCACGCAAACTATCACACCACACCAGGGAGCAGTCAGACGCGAGTCACATCCTCTTCATATACACAGCCATCCTCCTGCAGAAAAGGTTATATAGAACAAAATGATATAGAAACGACCTCCAAAATGTGCGATGGTTGTATCCAGCACAGCACACACAAAAAAAAAAAAAAAAAAGGAAGCCAAAGTTCCTGGCAGATTGAGATCGGAGATGGACAAGTGACGTTCTCAGGAGCTTGATTTACTTTCCTTAGAAAACAGAAGGTAAACTAGAATTGACCAATCACAGGTGTCTCCCAAACAAGGGGAAAAAGAATAAAGATGAAGCAGATTCTCACGGGGTTGCGGGACACGTAGATCCAGACTATTCCACAGCAATGGACGATACCTCTGCTTTGGGGGTGTCATCTCTGCTGCTCTCATCCATAGGGCTGGCCTTGACAGACTCGGTCATCTCCTCCTCTTCCCCCTCTTTCTCGGCCAGGCTGCCCAGGGAGCCCAAGGGGAAAGTACTCTCGCAGTTCTGTGTGGAGGAAACCTGGGAGATGACCGGCATTTGGACAGAAGAGTTGTTTTCAAAGCCGTGTTCTGCCAGTTCGTACTGCCCAAGCGCCTCTTCCTGCTCCTGGCTCAAGTAATCTGGGACTAGGAAATCGCTGATGGAAAGAGAGAGAGAGGAGAATCACATTACCAATAATAGATGGTGAGCACCAACTTAGAACATCAAATTAACATGCAAATGACAAAGTCTAGGCTGGTCCAATGCCATCTGGTTTAGTTGGCTTCAGCACTTTAAAAACATGTATCAATATATGAATTAATATGCATGCAATATCTAAGCACATTTTTTTTTTATTTGAAATGTACATATATACACACACAAGTGGAGAAAAAAATAGAAAAAATTGCAGGGGGAGGTTAGGGACTTTTTGGAAGCCAAGGCCATCCCTAGGGACTTTAAATGATATCATGATCGGGCATCACACACATTCTTGCCCACTCAATCTTCATCCCTTCACACTACCCTTCCCACTTTTTCACTACTCACTACTACCTTCCCCTTCTTTCTTTCCCACTCTCCCTCTTGTTTCCCTCACCTCTCCCTTTTCTTCTCCCCCCCCCTTTTCCCTCTTTCCTTCCCATTCTTTTCCTGCCCCTTCCCACCCCAAACCCCCCCAGTCCTCCCCTTTATTTTCCCGTTCCCCCCTCCCCCCACCCCACCCTCATCCTGCTCACACTGTTTTCCCCTCATAGAATGTCCTCGCTTGCCGTGCCTGCCCTGGGTATCGCCCATTCCCAGTCCGCTGGGTTTTCCACCACAGCTCCCAGTTGGAGCCATTAATCGGACTGTCTGCGGCCCCCCCCCCCCCCCTCAGCAACTAAGCCTTGGCTATTGGGGTTTTATATTTTACCCCCACCCTTGTCTTCTGCATTTTTGCTATTTTTCCTCTTATCTCTATAACTCTTTACAGATACCACACGCGCTTGCTCCTGGCAAGTGGCATTTAAACCAGGAAAAGCGTAGACCTACCAATCTTATCAAGACTCCCCAAGCGATTATGTAATTTATCCCCCTAGGTCCAGTGAGGCCATAGGTCCCCAAGGCCAGAGGCCATAGGTCCCCAAGCGATTATGTAATTTATCCCTCTAGGTCCAGTGAGGCCATAGGTCCTGCAGGCAATACCATTTAAATACATTTTTATATCCATTCTTCTTGAGATAAATTAAGGAATTTAATGTGTTTATACCATGTAATACCAGCATTAACTTCATTGTTATTACCTTGTTTATTGCATACCATTGTTATCACCGTAGACTTAAATGGACTGCGTTTAATGGTCTAATTACTATATGTATGTAACTGTTTATTAATGATACCATGTATTTGTACAATTTTTATTGAGCTTTCTAATAAAATTCCTTATATCCATCCTAGTACTCTCTTGCTGCCCGGTGCTTCATATAAAGTCCCACCCTCCTTGTCTAAATACACCCTTTTCGCGCATATATACAAGTGTAATTTGTTATTCTATGTACTAACAGTGGCATTACAGGTAGTCAGCCATGTGTCACCAAAGACATTTCATGCAAACCTACATGATCAAACTGTAATGGAAAAAACAACCACACAGTGTGGTGCACACCCTCTGGAGCCTTGGCTTGCTGTCCCGGCCTTTCCACAAAGTCTATTTTTGAATGAGGTTAGGAATCTTCCTCCTCCAAACAGCATTTTGGCCTGGTCACTCAATTAATAAGCACTGCATTGTGGGGAAGCAGGGGGGGGGGGCTGTACAAGTGTCCCCATACCGGAATACTTCAACAGGACTTCAGAGGGGATCGGGGAGGCAGAAGTGGTGACAGCAGGTTATGTGAGCGGAAACTCTACAATACATCTGAGTTGTCTTTTTTTTTTTTTTTTTTTTTTTTTACATGTGTGCTTTCATTTATTAAACAAGAAAAATCTGAACCTCATTTGTGGTTACTCTTTAGATATCTTTAAGTAGAACTATGGGCAAAAACTTTCCCTTCAACTCCTGTCCCATAGACAAACAGGAAGTGAGAAGAAATCCCTGGAAATCAAGGGAATTCCTTGGGGACCACCAGGTCACCATAACTAGTATCCCCATTGGAAGATTTCCCCTCTATTACTTTTCTGGAGACAACCCAAAATTTGGGATTTTTTTTTAACTTTCAATGATAATGGTAAAATAGTAGAACTGCACAATTAATCGTCAGGAATCCTTATCGTGATCTTGACTAAAGGGTTTCACAATTCTTTCTATGCAAAGAATTCTCTCTGCTCTTCTGAAGCCACAGCAATCAAAAGAAAGGAAGGAAAAAAACTTGGCAGTTTGCCAAGAATCAAAACATTAATTTATCAGTTGAACTTAAGTATAAAACATTGTAACAATTTGTCAATGGAATAGACTTTGTGTTTAAGTGGTTAAACTTTTTTCACCTGCACACAGAGTCCATTCACACAGGGGCAACACGACTTCCAGCGTGACTTTGGGAGGCAACTTGGACACGACTTGAGTATGAATCACAGCGCGACTTGAGGCGACTTACAACGCAACTTGAAGTTGCCTCCAGGACAGGGGACTTTGCCAGTGGCCAATCACATAATAAATCAGCTCTGTGGGAGGGAGGGGTTTGCCTAGAAAAACATTTTTACTTCCTGGAAAGTTGCTTCAGTTAAGACAGGGGTTCCGATTTGGAGGCAACTTCCATTGAAATCAATGGGTACAAGTTGCCTAGAAGTCGGAATGAAGTAGTACAGGAACATTTTCTGAAGTCGGAGCGACTGCAGTAGTGTACATTAAGACGGCTCCATTCACTTACATTGATTTAATCACGTCGCTCGACTTGAGGCAACTTCAAGTCAGATCCAAAGTTGCCCCTGTGTGAATGGACTCTAAGCCTTTTTCTGACATTTGTTGGTTTCAAGTTATTTTTTCCCTAGAAAAAGTACCCAGACATACATACATACATACATACATACATACATACATACATACATACATATATATATATATATATATATATATATATATATATATATATATATATATATATATATATATACATACATATATACATATATACACACACACACACATATATATATTTATACATATATATATATATTTTTTTTTTTAGTAGACCCTAGAGAACAAAATGGTGTTTATGTTATGTTATGTGTTTATGTTACACTGTATTTGCGCAACGGTCTTTCAAATTATTATTTTTTTTTTTTAATTACTTTAATGAATTAAAAAAAAAAAAAAAAGAAAAGAAAACTAACCAGTAAAGTTAGCCCATTTTTTGTATAATGTGAAAGACTTTACGTTGCGAGAATCTTGATCTTTTTATTCTAAGCAAAAAAATAGATTCTCATTTTGGCCAGAATCGTGCAGCTCTAGTAAATAGGACAAATACAGAGGGTGAATCTGCTTAACTGGGACACAGGACAGCTTTCTAATTACTCTCCATTCGGTCAAACTAAAAAAAAAAAAAAAAAAGTTTTGCCTTTAGTTATACTTTAAACTCAACGAGCAAATACAGAATTTTCCTTTTTAGTTCCATTTCTGCTCTCCCCTGAGCTTTCCATAGCACTAGTGTACGCAGTGTCTAAGGATTGAAAGGGCTGGACCATACTGAGCAAAACAGTATATTGTACACTTATGTTAAAGCTGAAATACAGGTATGGATTTTTTTTCTACATTCATCCAGCCTGGGCCAATGTAATTCTGCATAGGCCATATCCATGGGGTGCCTGTGGAAACAGAATCACTGTAGTAATCACCGCTACTACAGAGATAGCTGCTGTCTTCCAAGCCCCAAGCCAAGCAGCATGGGTGCCATTCACAGAGTACCTTGCATTTGTCTAAGTGAAGTCAAGGTATGATCTAACTGGACGAGCTGGAAAGGTGGGACAGTGACATAATGTTCTCCAACTCATTCAGAGAATGCTTTACATTAATTGCACCAGGGAGGAGGTTAATGAGGGACTAAGCCAGTGATGGCAAACCTTGGCACCCCAGATGTTTTGGAACTACATTTCCCATTAAACCCAACTACACTGCAGTGTCCATGAGCATCATGGGAAATGTAGTTCCAAAACATCTGGGGTGCCAAGGTTTGCCATCACTGGCCTAAGCTAATAGGGGGGATCTGTACTTAATTGCTGCTCTTCCATGTCTTAAGAAAAGTTCTGGAATTTTATTTTATATTTTTTGAATCATACTTACCTAGGGTGGTGCAGCATCGGTTTGATGCTTTATCTGTCCCAGACTGACTAAGAGAACTTAGCAATCACCACTGGTCGCTCAGTTCTCAGTGCTCCCTGTCAATGTATCAGTTTACATAACAAACCATATAACGTCAGCAGGAGTGCTTAAATGATTACTTATTCATGTAAAACATTCATCCCAAAAGGTGAAACATTTTTTGCTGTAACTGGTTTTAAAGTGAGAGGTGGAGTTTGGCTTTATTTGTTAGTGTATTAAAATCTGCTAATAGATTTAACACTAATCCCCCCCCCCCCCCCAAGAACGATAATGCTGCTGTCTGCGGTGCCTCATGTGCTCTTTTATCCAGAGTTATGTCTCACTAATACAGGAGTTACTGGCCAGATCGCCAAGTGAAACCAGAGGCAATAAAAGCCAAATATAAGAAAACTGATGCACCCGCCACATCTAATGATTGGTAAGCTGCAACATATTACATTTTTGGTTTTGGCTTTAATTACCGTATTTATCGGCGTATAACACACACTTTTTTCCCCCTTAAAATCAGGGGAAAATCAGGGGTGCGTGTTATACGCGGATCCCCCGCGGTTTCTAACCTCTTCTGTCGTTCTTGGCGGCTTTTGGGTATTTTCGGCCGCACTCGAAGGCTTTCGGAAAGCTGCCGAGAACGGCCGAAAATAGCCGAGAACGGCCAAAGATAGCCGAGATACACAGGACATGCGCTCTGTATCTCGGCGGTGCCATTTTTAAACAAAAAGACACTGACAAGGCTGTAAATGACTGACAAGGCTGAAATGCAAGGCTGCATCAATGGGCATTTAAATGTAAGTTTTTTTCCTTAAACTTCCCTCCTAAAAGTTTTTAATTATACGCCGGCGCGCGTTATACGCCGATAAATACGGTACATCTTTATTAATGTGAGATTTGATTGCATCTTTTACGGATAGGTATGAAAAAATAATCACTATTCATATGGGTACTTCTAGTCAGAGTGTGAGGTCTTACAACAGCTAGATAATTTTTTTTGGAGAAGTGTAGTCACTAAGTGTGGCCATAACCAGTGTGGTAGCCATTGTTAATTTGGCATCTCCCATCTTTTATATGTTATGTAATTCTGATATTAATCCATGGTTGATAAATCTTTGTCACCAGATTTTCTATTGGCTACCAGGAAAGCCATGCTATGTGTTCCTAGATATTCACCCTGGTAAGCTTCTGGGGGGGGGGGGGGGGGGGGGGGGGGGGGGGGGGTCACCCTTCCACTTCATTTACCCAAGTGCAGAGACAGGGCTTGCAGCTTTTGATTGAAAATTTCAACATAGTGTATGAACATATGATGCGATTCTTTGATATTCTCTTGAAGAAGTGGAACTGTCCATGAAACAAGTCGAGGGATCTCGAGTCTAATATATTTAATACACATCTGTAAAATGTAAATTTCACAAGCACAACAATGTTCTTGTTACTATGGGAGATGTTATAAACCCTATATTAGGCTCTTGGAGTATATTTTCATAAATAGCAGTTTTTGGGTGTTTGTTACCTAAAGAAATTAAAAAAATCTATTTTTTTTGTAACATTTTTTCGAATGATGTAGACTACTTTTATACCTTGAAAGTCCCATTTATTCTTAATATTTCTTGTGCATGGCATCTGTGCCAAGCAGGCCACCCCACATGTTGTGTTCACTAGGCAGCTACTCGGCAGGGAATTGATAGCAGCAATCACTGTAGTAGTATTGACTACTACAATGATTCCCTGCCTCCACGGGGATCCCAAAAGTATAGTATATGTATACTTACATTGCTCCAAGCTGAACCAATGTAACTATGCAGAAAATCCATTCCTGAAATTCAGCTTTAAAGTAGAATTCCATTCTAAACCCAACTAATCTTTTAAATCCCCTCCCCCCTCCTAACCCCTATGACTAAGCTGTGTAAAAAAGATGCACAAATTTAAACTAAATTAAAGCGGTGTTTCATCTAAAAAAAAAAAAATAAAAAAAATAAAATAAAAAAGTAGCTGCTGACTTTTAATAGGGAGACTTACATGTCCCTCGGCTCTCGGGTCCCGGCCTTGCCATCCTGACTAAGGGAAACAGGCAGTGGAGCCTTGCGGCTTCACTGCCAGTTTCCTACTGTGCGCGGCGCTTTGTGAATGGGACGCGCTGTGTTAGGGAACACACAGTTCCCAGAACACAACGCGCCCCATTACCCAGAAGACGACGCGGAGGAGGAGGAGAGAAGACCGAAGAAGACCGCGGAGGAGGAAATAGGCAGATTAGGAAGACTGCCTAGCAACAGGGATATCTGGTAGGGAAAAATAAATAAAAAATTCACATTTTTATTTTTTGAAGAATATTAATGCTTTTTTTTTTTTTTAGGGTGGCCCTCCACTTTAAACCTACTTCAGTCTGGTCACGTGATCCGGCTCCCCTATGCCAGCCAATGGCGGCAGGAGGGAGGAGGAGCGAGTGCGACAAAGGATGGGCCATGAGAGCAATATGGGTGGCATCACCATTTCACAGCGGCTTTGCGAGTCGTTGTCGAGCGCTCTCTCCTCTCCCCTGCAGCCACCGCTGATTGACACAGGGGACCATGGGGTTGATTTACTAAAGGAAAAAAGACTGTGCAAAGTGCGGTTGAATTCTGCAAGTGCAGTTGCTCCGGAGCTTAGTAAATTAGCAAAAGCTCTGCTGACTTTCATCCTCCGATCATATGCAAGCAAAAGTGCATTTTTTTTAATTTTCCTTGCACGCAATTTGGTAAGTGAAGCCTTACCTCATTTACTAAGCTCTGAAGCAACTGCACCTTGCAAAGTGCAGAGTTTATTTGCCTTTAGTAAATCAGCCCCAATGTGTCCGAAATGGAGTGGGCTGAAAATAGTTAAGTATATACATCATAGTCAGCACAGGTGTTGAGAGAGAGAGGGGGGGGGGAACATTTTAAGGTATAGTTAGAGAGTAAAGCTGGAATTCTATTTTAACAAATGCCTTTGTTACAGGTTTTAATTCATGTACAAATCAAAAAGGAACGTGAACATATCGTACACAAACCATTTGAAAGCATGTAACTGCATGCTGAGTTTGCATTGCTCCTGGGTCTGACCCTAGAGTACACCGAGCGATGGCAGAGTGACAACAGGCTTTAACAAAAGCCAACTCCAGGCCAATCTTTTGTTGTTTTTGGCTATGGCTTATTTTCAGTTTTTTTTTTGCCTTCTGTGACTCTAGTGAGGATATTTCTCTGCGCTTCCTGTCAGAAGAGGAAGTGATAGAAATACTCTCCCAACAGGGACAAACACACATTTTGAGTAGAAGACATTTTGACAGGTTATTGCTGTCTGAGCCTTTCCGACAATCACATTCCTCATTTATGGTGTGTCAAAACGACAGAGAATAAGCCTTGTACACCCGATGAGAATATCAGACGGACGATCGTCTGTTTTTTTTTTTTTGCATGCAAGTCTAATATCGAAAATGAAGGTTAATAAGCTTATAAAAATTCTCTCAGGACAGAATACTACTTTGGAAGTAATGTAATGTGTTGTATCGTTTTGAATTTTGTATTTTCTGAGAATGTGTGGTCTTGGTCTGTTTTTTTTTTTTGGACAAATACTGTACTGTTTAAAAAGGAAAATCGTACAATCTGGTATTTTACGAGTAAGATTTTCATGTTTGTCCCTTCGGATAATTTGATGAACTGTCGTGATTGTCTCTCAAAAGCTGTGTACTAACGATTATCGTACGATCGCTTCAAAAGCGGTATTTTACGTTCAATCTTCTGATCATGTGTACTAGGCTTAAAGAGGAGGTCCGCCATTTTTTTTTTTTTAAAGTCAGCAACTACTAACATTGTAGCTGCTGACTTTTAATATGGACACTTACCTGTCCAGCGAGGCTGCTATGTCACCCCCCCCCCCCCCCCCCCCCCCCCCAGGCCGATCCGTCCATCGGATCAGGTGCTGGCGCCGCCATCCTAACTAAGGGAAACAGGCGGGGGAAGCCTTGTGGCTTCACTGCCCGTTTCCCACTGCGCATGCGTGAGCCGCGCAGCGCTTTGTGAATGGCCCCGTATTCTGGGACACACACACACACACACACACACACACACACACACACACGTCCCAGAAGGCAACGGGGCCGCTCGCCGAAGAGGAGGAACTGAAGAAGCATCGCCACGGAATAAGAAGAGGCAGATTAGGAAGACTGCCTAGCAACAGAGGTTTCTGGTAAGTAAAAATTTTTTTTTTTTTATGTTTTAAAAGAACATTAATGGAATTTTTTATTTTTGGGTGGCCCTCCGCTTTAAGGGAAAATCTCCCAATTGGGTTGCAGAGAGAAATAAAATCCTTTTCTCATTCTACCTACTACAACAAAATTGTTTGGAGTTCAGCTTTAAAAAGGAGTTCCCAACTTTCTATACATTCTATGAAGATAATACACACTACTAGGTTTTATTTATTTTTTCCTTTTAACCCAGCGGGCGGAATGAAATAAAAAAAAACTGGCAGCTCGGGTCGGAGCTGCTGTACTAATTATGCAATATTAGTACAGCCATCTCCCCTGCAGTCCTATTGTGTTCTGACAGTAGGGCGGCACCCCCGGCAGAACACTCTGGTCAGAGCTCTCAGCCACGGGTTGAGAGCACTGATCAGGAGCCGGACGGCAGACCTTTTTTCCGGTCATGACTGTTCAGCCGGCTTCTGTCGGACTGGCTGCAGTACTGGCCGATGCCGCTCGACATTGGGCCCATGTGTACTGGGCTTTATCGTGGGTGCAGTATGCCCTTCACTGTGGGCACATTGGCAATTGTTCTGTTTAAAATTAGTGATAACACTGAACAATACCCTCCGTATTCAGTGTAAATACAGCGAAAGTTACAACAAAAATTTTTTTTTAATGCAAGCACTGTGAAGCTGTA
Organism: Lithobates sylvaticus; assembly: GCA_028564925.1. Lineage (NCBI taxonomy): Eukaryota > Metazoa > Chordata > Amphibia > Anura > Ranidae > Lithobates > Lithobates sylvaticus. The sequence goes on along the minus strand of CM053035.1, from coordinate 180,666,700 downwards.
AATAGTGTAAGCATGCACACCTGCAAATTTGTGTTGCCTTTGGCTGTATCTATATTTTTTTATCCATTTGCATATTATTCATTTTGCAAAGTCTATTTTTCAATTTACTAGCTCAGAATTAGTGGAAGATGATGAAAGCATTGCAAACCCCGGAACTACTTTCATTCTTATCTACCCCAACCAAATCCTTCCTCTCTACTGCTCTTTATCAGACACTTGTTACTTGGTTTACTAAATGCAGCGGTTAATCCAATAAGAATGAAAACAAAGGGCAGAACTGGGAGGGGGCACACTGTTGTATGTAGGGGTGTGTGAAAATCCTATGACCTCTGAGCTTTGCAACCTGCAGAGATCAAGGTCATAAATCAGGGTTTCTCAGCCAGGATTCCATGGAATTCTAGGATTCCTCCAGATGTTGCTAGGGATTCTATGAGCAATGAACAATTTCTACCGCTCTGTTTCCACTGACACCATTGATGCCAATAGGCATCTGCAAGGGGGTAATTCTTCCCAATGACCACAAGTGTAAGGAGCATTCTTCCCACTGACCATCACACTAATGTATCATGAGTTGTAGATATTTTCAACAGAAAGACCAGAAAGTTATTCCAAAGGTTCCTCTGTATTGAAAAAGATTGAGAAAAGCTGCCATAGAGAATCCAAGGTCCTGCTATTTATCCAGGAACCCCACTGAAAAAGCCACAAGATTTACTAAAACTGGAGGGTGCAAAATCTGGTGCAGCTCTGCATAGAAACCAATCAGCTTCCAGGTTTTATAGTCAAAGCTTAATAGAACAAGCTGAAGTTAGAAGCCGATTGGTTACTATGTAGAGCTGCACCAGATTCTGAGCGCTCCAGTTTTAGCCAACCTCCCCCACAGTTTTACAAGTATAGAAGTGTTCAGTTTTTAACTTGCAATTGCAGATTGACTGCAACAAACAAAAATGCTTCCATACACTGCGCTGATGATGGCCAAAAGCCTGAAAAACAGATGTATGTAGTTTGGAATAAATGACTCTAGAATATTAGGTTACATTTGCACTATACACCAGTGGTTCTGGATGGGCAGCTAGTTCATGGGGCATAAAGGAATAATTTGTATGGCTCTGAAATGGGGGGGGGGGGGGGGGGGGGGGGGGCGCGGGGGGGGGGGGGGGGGGGGGGGGGGGGGGGGGGGGGGGGGGGGGGGTGATCCTCCCTATTTTTGGGGTATATGATGGATTGAGATGAGAATATCCTCTGTTCTATAGGCTCATGCACATGGAGCATACACTATTTACACAAGATCTTGCTGGCTGTAAAAATCGGCATAAACCGTTCATTTCCATGCATGTAGTGTCTGTGCTAAAGTTCACATGCATACACAAATTACATAACATAAATTACTGCATTGATCGGTGTATAACGCACATTCATTTTAAGAGGGAAGTTTCAGAAAAAAAAAAAAAAAAAAAAAAAAAAACATTTTAAATAAGGAACTTTGAAGCAAAATAAGGGTCAGTGCCAATCAGCAGCCTCACCATTGCCATCAATGCAGCAGCCTCACCAGTGCCATCAGTGCAGCAGCCTCACCAGTGCCATCAGTGCTGCCTGATCGATGCCCATCTGCAGCCTAGAGGGGACAGGGAGGGGGGGCGGGACAAGCGCCGACAGATTACATACAGTGAGAATCTCTTATGATAGACAGAACAGTGGTCCAATGGCGGCCCAGGAGACGGGACTTCCTATTACAGAAGCTGCCAAGTAAACAGGAGATTCGCACTGTATGTAATCTGATGGCGCTCGTCCGCCCCCCACCCCCTCCCTCAGAGGCAGCTAAAATTGAAGTATTGGTGTATAACACGCACGCACTATTTGCACCCGATTTTCAGGGTGAAAAGGTGCGTGTTATACACCAATAACTACAGTAACTATTTTTGGGCCTATTTACAGTGGAAAGATCAACAATATGTTACACCACTGTTTATTCATGCAGTGGCAATGTATACAGAGGATGTGTGATTACATGTGTAATAGATCAGCATCCAGAGCTGCACAGGGAGAACATGTAAAACAAGATGCTCAAGGGGGAAGCTACTCCCCCAAAAAAAAAGTCTTCTATAGGTTTCCATAGCAATCGGCCACACTCTTCCTGACAGAGTCCTGTGGTCAGCAGAGCCATCTGAGATTTACACATTCCCCATGTGCAGCTCTGCATTCTCTGCAGTGGATACTCTTGGCTCCCTCCTTCCTCCCAGCTTACCAATACTCAGACAGTGGTGCAAGGCAGTGGTGGGACGAGTTGGTTCCAGCAAAGCCATCTTGGTTCTCTATGGTTCTATCAAGGCATGCTGATCTATTACACATGTGCGTGCATGGGCGTCCGCAGGCAGGGGCAAGGGGGGTCAGGTGCCCCCCTGGAATCAGAGATCAGATCGGCAGATTTATCACAGCGGCATAGCTATGGGGGTGCAGGCAGCCAGCGGGGTGACACCATCAAGGTGCTGTCAAGCCCCCCCATCAGTGTAGTGTGACTGCGGGCTCTTTTCCCTGCCCAGTCCAGAGAACTCTGCGGTGCTGTGTCAGGTGAAAAGCGAGCTGCGGGCTGTCAGATGTTTCCCTTGCTCGCCCCCCCCCCCCCCTTTCTCCTGTCAGGGAGAAGAGACGCTGGCTCTCTCCAGCTTCATGCCCACTCCAATCCTTCCCCATTGGCCATAATTGAGAGCCAATCAAAAGGAGACTAGGAGAGGAGAGCATCATGGGACATGTAGTCCCGAAGATTGGTGGCCCCATTTTCCACAGGAAGGAGGCTACAGCTTGATCAAGAGAGCAATTGAGACTACAGCCTGGAAAAATGCTGAGGGAGTGAGTACTACAGGACAAAGAAAGAGGCTTGTGCTGAGCGGAAGCCAGAGAGAGCCACGCTGCCCAGTGCCACCAGAGAGCAACACTACCCAGTGCCACCAGAGAGAGAGAGAGAAAGACTGAGCCACTACCAGGGTACAGACATGCTACACTACTGACCAGAATTGCCCCCGGGGAACCCAGACAGAGCAATTGTCCAGCCCGAGGGATCACTGCTGTAGTTTTGCTGGGTCTGGTAAGAGGGCCTGTAGGCCATTATCCACTACTTATCCGAGGGACTGTACTATGCCTGCTGTCTCTGACCATGACAATGTAATAATGACATTGCCAGAAAGGGGCGGCGCATGGTTGACCCTAAAATGACCCCCTGAAAAAAGTTCTGCGGACGCCCATGTGTGCGTGCAATTGCTTTTTTTTAATTCCAATTTTATTTGTTCAATAAAAGTTTGATTGCGCTATGATATGCGATTCCCTGGTTTGTTTTTTGTCTTGAGGTAACCTTACAACAAATTTTGATTATTTGGCCCTTTGGTCTGTTAACAATACTATTTTGTTATATCTGTTCAGTAAGGCCTGATTCACACCTAGGCATTTTTTAGTGCTTTTTGCAGATTTGCACTACAGAACACGTTCCATAGGAAACCAAGTTAAATGGACTGTAGTGCAAATCTGCAAAATGCACTAAAAATGCATAGGTGTGAATCAGGCCTCAAAGCAAAAAAACAAAAAAACAAAAACAAACAACATGCACTATTTTCCACAGTCTCTGGAAACTACAGAACCCACCTCCTCTATGTTATTGAGATGAGGCATAGGAGAGGTGTTCTACCGTACTGCCCTAGGTGACAATGCTGCTATTCTATAGATACAATGCAATGTGTAAGTATTGTCAACCTAGGACAGGAAGATTGTTCATGCCAGGATCACCAGCGAAAGAAAAAAAAAAATACTGAAAAAAGAAAGCCAATGCAGCCACCACATCTAAAGACTTGTAAGCTGCAGTATATTAATTTATTGGGCTTAGATACACTTAAAAAAAAAAATTTTAAAAAAAGTTGCACCGACTTGAATCTTCAGCATATGAAATGCTCCCAGGTTTGTATGATGCCTGCTTCTCCCAATGCACACTGATTCTACCAGTCCCCCACTGCATTAGTATGGCTGTGCAGGGACAGAACAGTGATATAGCAGCTGGCAGGTGAAAACAGACAAATGACACACCCAGGAGAGTATCTGAAGATTCTTTGACCACTGTAGCTCTGCAAGAGACCGAAGACTGGAGTCACTGCTGACTGAGCTTGAATTAGAACTTTAACGCAAAAGATCTTTATCTAGTAACAGAGTAATTTAATGAAATGTACAATGCTACAATTGCAGGTTTCAAAAAGGAGAAACAGAACAATTAATGTTTATGTTCTCATGGAGCAGGTGTCAGCGAGCTTTGGCATACATGCCCACTCAGTTCCCGTTCCCATTCCCCAGAAGACGTCATTGGACGAAACGGATGTAGGGAGGCTGACGCACTGACGTCATCGCGTTCCGCGGTGTGAGCGGGTGTACGATTTGCCGGCCGGCATATTTTATCTCTTGTTCCTGCTTATTTACTTCTTTATGTAAGTAGGATTGTTTTTATTTAATAAACCTTTTTATCTGGTATCACACCATGGGAGCATCCCTTTCTTTCCTGTATTCACATACTGGCTGCTAAGAGATTTCTGGCCCGATACCATTGGAGACTGCCTATGCTACAATTGGTCCTAAGGAGGAATAGTATTGGATTATCTGTCCCTGGCTGACCCTATGTAAGGAGATCCGGATTGGTGCCGTATTTAGATGGTTGAGATTTGTCCCGATATCATCATACTACAGGCTTATCTGAGCTTGCCCTCTGGTAAGCGCATTCATATAACGGTGGTGGATCACGGTGTTCTTGATTTTCACAGTCACCAGATTTTGGATTTCACATTGTCACATTTATGAACACTTTTTTGTTGTTTTTCACTTTGTCACCGGACTTTTATGGATATTTTTTTGGTTCATTATTTTGAATCTGCACATTTGATTTATTTTGAATTCACTAGCGCGGCTTTTTGTAATATTTTGTCTTGTTTATTGTGTATATCTCGCAATTTTTTAGCTGCTGCTAATTATTTTCTTACCTTTTACTCACATATATTTTTATATGTCACTTATATGATTTTGGTTAATATCAGCAATTTTTATTATTTTCAAGTTAGGGATTAGCGCGGTGTTTACTTTCCATGCCCACTCAGTGCCCTTTGTGCTGGACCCTGCTGCCATTGGCTGTAATTGACAGCTCAGTAGGCTGTCAAATTACAAAGCCTGGCACACCCACCTCCCAGAAATCACTGAAAGCCTGTCAGTGGCTGTGTATGCATTGTGGCTGAACTGAGGTCTGAAGTGCATGCTTTAGTGCTGATCAGTTGTCTGGAGTGCATGCATGGGTCTGAGCTGAGGACGGAAGCCTATGCGTTGGCATTGATCTGAGGAATAAAATGCATGCATTTGGACTGATCTGAGGTCTAAAGTTTATGCACCCAGACTGATCTGAAGACATGCATTGAGGCCGATCAAGTTTTCTGTGTCCACCAGTTATTTTTTTTCTGCTCCTTTCATTGAATTTCAACTCTTTCAATAATGGAGGCTGAGCATCATACGTGGGCATTACCTAGGGCAGCCTGATTAAAAAAGGAGCTTGTCAAGGAACACCCACTCCTCCAGACCGATATCCACCCATCAAAGCATTTTGATATTCACATTACTTCTCCCAAGAGTTACAATATTACTAAAATATTTTTACATTTCTTCTGAGGGTGTTTGGAGGTCATGATTTCACTTACGAACCCATGAAGTCAGGAGGTTATTCTTCATTTTGTAAACAGTGACCTGATGGGAGAACAGCAGGGCAATGATCTAGTTAAACCTCTCCCTGTTCTGACAAGTCTATTTACACAATCAAGAGACTGAAGAGGAAAAAAAAAAACAAAGTTACAAATCTCAACTACTCTGCCAGTACATAACTTGGCCTGGAGAATGCATGTTTGGAAGTGTGACGCACAGCGTAAGAAATCAGAATTTTTACTAGTAAAATGTGCACAACATGAGAAGAATGCGGAGGACGGGCTCATTCCATCACAATGAAGTCATGGGTACCAGGAGAGCCTCCACATATGCTCTTACTCATTGTTTGATGCCACTATATATCTGAAGGCTGTGCAGAAAAACACAGGGACGGTTTGTGGTTTTCCAATGCCCTGAAATTTATAGACAGAAAGGTCAAAAGTCATCCAAGCCTGACTGTTTAACCTTTTGCCGACAGGTACATGATTTAGCACTTCCGGGTCTGCGATGCGTGTGCATGCGCTGCTCCCTCTGTGGTTGGACACAGCGGGCGCTAATCAGTAGGTCCGCCGGGACACAACGATTGTTCCCAACAGAGTCAGAACGGCATTGTGCCTATGTAAACAAGGCAGATCACCCTTCTGTTAGTAGGGAAGACAGAGATCCTGTGTTTCTGCTAAGCAGGAACACGAATCTCTGTCTTCCCCCAGTCCAGCAACACCCCACACAGTTACAAAGCACTCCCTAGGAATACAGTTAACCTTTTGATCGCCCCTGATGTTAGACCCATCCCTGCCAATGTCACTAGTACAGTGATCGTGCATATTTTTTTAGTACTGATCACTGTATTGGTGTCACTGGTCCCCCAAAAAAGTATCAAAAGTGTCACTTAGTGTCCAATTTGTCTGCCGCAATCCCTCTATAAGGTCGCTGATCGCCACCTTTACTAGTAAAAAAAAAAAAAAAAAAAAAAAAAAAAAAATTTAAATAAAAAAAAATTCCATAAAAATATCCCATAGTTTGTAAACTATGCGCAAACCAAATTAATATACGCTTATAGGGTTTTTTTTTTAAACCAAAAACATGTAGCAGAATAAATATTGGCCTAAAGTGATATTTTTATTGGATATGTTTTATAGCAGAAAGTAAAAATGATCACCACTTGTCAGTTTGGTTGCTCTTCTCTGCACTCTCTCCAGTTCCCCAATATCCTTTTTTGTGAACTGGTGTCCAAAACTGAATGTTTTTAGCCCCAAAGTGCATAACTACATTAAATACCATATGCTACATAGCTGGCCAATCAAACAGTGCTATCAGGTCTGCTTGTAAATTATAGACACCAAGCAGCATCCTCTTCTGCACCCCCTTCCCCCACAGCAGTGTCCTCCTTCCCCCCCCCCCCCCCATCACATCACCCTGGGCATAGTCATACCTGACCTTTTTATTAATATATTACAATTTTGAAGGGGTGGAGGTGTACTTACTTTCTTTTGCAAGGAAAGCATCCATTTAAAATTGCAAGCTTCCTCGGCTAAAATAAAAGTATAACTGTGGTCTAAAGCCAAATATAAATATGTTATAGTTATACAAGAAACATAAGTTCAGTAACAGAGTGCTGTTCATTTTAACAAGTTTGCTTTGATGGACACAAGCTATTCCCTATCTTCACTTTCTTGCAAACAAGTGACAAGGCTGCATCTCACCAGACAAATTATCCCTGTTGTCACCCTTTGGGTCGGCAGAATTCACCAGAACAACATTGCAACCCAGGGACGTCACCTTGGGTAAGGCTTTACTACAGTCATCACTGCTCCAGGCTTTTCAATCAATAGATGTCACCTATCCCCGTCCACTACACCATGACTAGCCACGTCCATCTCTGCCAATTACCTAAAGGAATTGTGGAATGCACAAAACAGCCAGTAAAAAAAATAAAAAAATAAAAAGACATCCTACTGCTGCCTAAGCCTGCCCAGCATTCGCTTCAGGAATGATACCGCAGTTCAGGAAACATTCAGGTATGAAATCTACAGGCCACCTACACAAGTGGACTCATGTTGCCCTGTACTGTAATCAAGGCACACACACACACACACACACACACACACACACACACATATAATATTATTATTATTATATTAAAACATAATATAAAAACACAGGGGACCTTTTTTTTTTTTTTTATTGCACTAGAACCCACTGCAGCCTTCCCACAACCACTCAACTTCTGTTTGTCTGTACATACATAGGTTTCACTGATATCTAAGCCTTATAGAAATGGTTATTACAGCTGAGGTATATAGAGGGCTAAAAACAGATAATGTCTATACCAAAAAGGTGCACTCCATTTTTACATACAAAATATTTCCGCTCTGGTAATATGGGAACACTGACTGGAAAGATCTACTGTATATACTCGAGTATAAGCCGAGTTTTTCAGCACAATTTTTAGGCTGAACCCCCCACCGCCCCTCAGCTTATACTTGAGTGAGGGTGCCCATCTGCAGCCGTACCTTTGGATTACTAAAACAGTGGGTGTCTCCCGCTGTGTTATGCAGTCTGTTCGGCGGCCGTCCATTGCAACAAAGCCCCGCCTCCTCCTCGTCCATGATAGACAGAACACTGATACAGTTTCCCAGCATTTTAGACACCTGCTGTTTTAGTTATCAAAGGTACGGCTGCAGGTGGGCACAGCGAGGCCGCAAATGGGCACAGCGAGGCCGCAAATGGGCACTGTTTACCCAGTAGCTGCTGCATTTTTTTGGGGTGAAATTAGGTGCCTCGGCTTGTATTCGGGTCGGCCTATACTCAAGTATATACGGTACCCCCAGAGCTGTGATAAAGTGACAGGTCTGCAGAGATGTAAGTTTGTATATTATATATGAGCTCATAAAGGCAACACAGATGTGATTGTGAAAATTATACTGTTCATTTCTACAGTGCCTAAGATAACAGTGTTATTTAAATCAATTTCAATAATATAATAATAATAATGTATTTTATCAACTATTAGGTCTAATAAGGAAAGAAGTAAAATAAACTGAACTTTACAAGTCAGTTCACCCAAAATTGTTGTCATGTTCAAATACAGAGTTCAGGAATCCCTCCTGCACCTGAGCTCCCGCTTCAAGCAACCTCCCACTCTTGCTACTTCCATGTGGGGGGCTGGGGAAGAGAGAGTCAGCACCTCCATGGGGAGATGTCATCACTAAAGTCCCTAAAAAGAGTCAGTGGTCAACTTATCCTATTTAATATTAATCAAAATAGAATTATTTGGTGGAGTGCCAACCCTGTATTACAGCTGAATTTTACTGAGAAAACAACATTTACATGAAGTCACCAGATTTACATACTATGAAAGCACGGCAGACTAACCAGCACCTGTATTTTTTTTTAAAGTTCTCTTTCCATCCCAACACTCCTGCCAGTTTCAGGAGGTTAAAGACTTGGTTTACCTTTTGTAGTAGATTTTACTTTTTCACTCTGGAATAAAAAGTCTTTGGTATGGTTTTTTGTGCCAAAACTATAATTTTTCTACCTCTTTTACCCCCCCCCCCCCCCGCCCCAGGGAGAAATTCTAAAGATGTGTGTTAAGCAGTAGGCATTCTATAGCATTTAAGTGACAATGCAGTTTACTGCAGAGGAACCCTGAATCCCCAAATAGGGCATATTTTCCTGGGAACGCACCCAATTCCATTGCCACCTCTGTGTTATGCCCATTTTTCTACAACAGCTAAAGGAAGGTACAAGCACACCAGTGGGAAGGAGAGGCGAGAAAGCGAGTGGTGGGCAAACTTTAAAAAAAAAAAAAGATGTCAATGGCGACATTGGGATAGCGACATACTGGAGGCACAGATCTTCCTGGTGAGGCCCATCCTCCATTGTGCACGGGATACCCGACAAGATCCCACCAAGGAGTACTTGCCTCAAGATGGCTGCAATGGGCCTGGTCCTCCAAATAGCACTTGTGTTGCCAACCCAGATAAGGAGGTATTATATCATTGTACTTGCACAAATGTAAGCTCTAAATAACAAAACAAAGGGAAGTCTTTAAAGCCCAACTCCGGCCAAAAAAGAAAAAAGTTTTCCCTTGCAGTAGGGGTGTGCCCTCACTGCAAGGGTTAACTGCTAGTTCTTGTCTTTGGGATTGGAATACAGAGATATACTTACCTAATCCTCCAATCCTCAAGATCACTCCCTGCGGCTCCTGCCCCCCCCCCCCCCCCTGCAGTCTAGTGCTATGGACGGTTCCGGACTTCATCAAGCCAATAGACCTGCTCTGGATAGGAGGACATCAGGAACAGTACACCGCTGGATCGTGGGAAACACACAATGCTGGTGTAAGAGGGAGTTAGTCCCTAGTGCTAATACAGTCTGGTATACAAATATTTGGATGGCTGCTCACTCAATACTTGCAGTAAAACGCCTTTATTGTAGAACAAAGTCCATAAAATACAACCACAACTGATCAGGCAGGGGAGGGAAAAGGTAGGTAGATGCATTTCACACGAAAGTTCGTGCTTTCTCAATACCATTGATTCAGAAAGCACGAACTATCGTGTGAAAAGTGTCTACCTACCTTTTCCCTCCCCTGCCTGACCAGTTGTAGTTGTTTTTTTATGGACTTTGTTCTACACTAAAGCGGTTTTCTGCAAGTATCGAGTGTGCAGCCATCCAATCATTTGTATACCTGAGAGTTTGCAGCAGTGGCAGGGCGTGCGTCTCAATTGCTGTGCAATCTGATCATCATGTCTGGCAATCACCACCTATGGGCAGCGGTTTCTTATTGTATGGACCTGCTAATACAGTCTGCTGGCTTTCATCATGAAATAGGCAGAACTGACCTATACACACAAAGAGCAATATGTACATTACAGCAGTGGTCATCAACTCCTGTCCTCAGTGCCCACTAACGGGCCAGGTTTTATGTATTACCTTGGGGAGATGCAAACTAGAATACTGCAATCACTGAGCAGCAAATTATATCACCTGGGATGCATTTTTGTTATCTTGCAAACCTGGCCTGTTAGTGGGCCCTGAGGACAGGGTTGATGACCACTGCATTACAGAAATCACAGCCACCAATCAACATTTAATTTAATGGTCGCTTTGATTTGCTGCACTTTTTGACATGCTTAACTTTCTTTGCAGAGAGACGAAGAGGGCTTACACATAGCAAATGGAATTGTCTGTGCTATGGAGAGCATGAATAAATTGGACTAAAGGCTTTTACATAGTAAATAGCTTCCTTTTCTTTTGAAAAGTTAATTTCCTTTGCAGCTTTACTGAATGGAGCTCAAAGGAAAGGGGTAAACCCAAAAAATGCAACTCTAAGGTTATTACAAGGAATCTATAGTCTAATAAATAATTAAGTGAATTATGCTCCATTTACAGTGTTTCAATAGTTTGCAATCCTTGGTACACAGGGCAGCCATACTTCTTCGTTACATATGCAGGGCTCTGCTTCCTATGGCTTTTATTATCTCAATGCAAGTTCAGTTTTCCAGGAAGCTGTTCATCAAGGATGCAGAATTACTTCTAGATATGATCAGTGCTAGTTCACACCAGATGCAGTCCAGTGTATTTTTCTCTCTGCATGAAAAATGCATGTAGTGTTTTCCATGTATTCCAATGGCCCTAGTTCACACCAGTTCCAGGTGCAGAAAAAAGAAAAAGAAAAAGAAAAAAAAAAAGTAGAACATGCTGCATTTCTGCACAGAACTGCTCTGGAACACAACAAAACATATCAAAAATGCATCGGAACTGCGTGTGGTGTGAACTGTAAGCAAAAACTAATTCGGAACATAGCTGTAGTGCATTTTTGTGGTATGAAGTGATCCATATAGTCACTAGCGTCTCTAGATAAAGAGTACTTCCAACATTTTAAGGCACATTTAAGAAACCTCCACCATATATTTGTTATGTATTCCCGTTCAAAGAGCATAACTAAAAATAATTTCAAATTAAAAAAAATATTCCTTACCTTTCTAGTGTTTTCTTTGGAGCAGGATTATGCACATTACTCTATAGGCAATTTGTGCTGTTCAAAATAACTTACAATGTGCTTATTTTGGACATTTTAGGGACAGCTTGGTTTAAAAGTGCATTGAAATACAATGCAGAACCCAAGCCTTGATATCTTTAAAACATCCTTGTTAGGGCAGACAGTGTCCACATCTAGTTCACAAATCGACAATGAGATCGGTCAGCACAGTACAGACATGGTTACATATGGTAGACATCGACTCCCCAGTCCTCTCCCTTAGACCCCTTTCACACCGAGGGCGTTTTGCAGGCGTTATAGCGTTAGAAACAGCGCCTGCAATCCGTCCTCAAACTGCTGCTCCATTGTATGCGGTGTGAAAGCCCACATCAGTGCGCTGGCAGGGCGTTACAAAAAGTCCTGCCAGCAGCTTCTTTGAAGCAGTGAACTCACTGCTCCTCCACCGCTGCTCCCCATTGAAATCAATGGGGCAGCGCTGCAATACCACCAGCAAAACGCCGCTATTGCAGCGTTTTGACAGGGGTTTTAACCCCTTTCTCGGCCACTACGAGGGGTAAAAGCGCCCCGCTGGCGACCGAAATTCGCCGCAAATCCGACGGTAAAACACCGCTAAAAATAGCGGCGTTTTACCGCCGACGCTATGGGCGGCGTGGTGTGAAAGGGGTCTAACATTACATGGAAGGGAGAGCTAGGAAGGAATTTTTTAGTTTTGGAGTTTTCAAAAGAAAGCACCTAAAAAGCTAAGCAACTTTTTTTTTTTTGCAAAGTTATACAATATGAATGGGAATAAGGAGGTGTTTTGCCAACTTGGCTACAAATGTGGAAATACACTTTAAAGTATGTCAACCCAAAATCAAATTTTTTTTTCATGTGAAATTTAAAATGCGAAAATGTGTCTTCAATGAAAATGCCCTATAGTTATCATTTAATTACAGTTCCACATACTCTATATTTTGCCATTTGGCAGTACTTGATATTTTTTTCCTTGGAAGATTGAAATCTTCTTACTCAGAAATATCTGTCATAAATCCAGATATGAAGAAAGCAGTAACTGCACCACACCAATGGCAATAGAGACTAAAAAGTTTTCTTTTTTTTAATTGGATAATCAATAGAAAGCCAACTCTTTCAAGGGGGTCACACACTCTTCAGGGCTTTTACAATAAGTTATATAACTTCAAAAATGCCTGGAAAATGTTTCTAGGTATCACATCAAATGATGAGCACTAGCAAGTAATGCAGCATGAGGGAAGTTTTTCAGATCTCTTTTTGAGTCCAGGCATTTGTGAAGTTACAGAACATACAAACCTTTATGAAGAAGGAGTGTCTGAACCCCCGAAACATGTTGGATTTCTTATTCTATTGAATGGTAATAGAGTCCAGGGTGTTTTTTTTTATTGGACAATCACGCCAACGGGTGTGCTTTAGTACACAGGAGCGGCCTCACCCAAGTGTGTCAGCTTAATTAATTGGATTGCCATTCACATCACTGGACATTAATAATAGGATATCTAGCTATGCATGTACCTCTCAAAATCTAGCATTTAAAATATTTTGGTCTAATACCGCAAACCATTCCTTGACATAAAGCTAGGGTGTATGGCTGATCTGTGAATTCCCTGTAGAGAGCAGGAAGTCCCTTTGCGCTGTGTGAAGGAAGATTTGGTTATTTAAGGCCTGTCAACCCTCTGCCATCTTCTTGCTGGGTACCTCACCTGCTCTGGAAGTAGTTTGCTAGCTCTGACGCTTCGTGGTTCAGACTCCTCAGGTGCACGATTAAATTTCCAGAGTTGGTGAACATGGCACCGCATGTTTTGCACTCATATATCCGAGGCTTGCGGATAATGTGCCGGGAAACCCGCATGTGGTGTTTGTATTCCCCGAAGGAAGTGAATGTGGCACTACATATCTGGCACCGGAAACAGCGTTTACCTTCGTGTTTCAGCCGATGCATCTTTAAGGAGTATGCCCGAGTGAATTTTTTCCCGCAGCGATCGCACTGAAACGGTTTAATTCCTGAAGGGGAGAGAGAGAGGCATGCCATCAACAAATACCCACATGATATTTGTGACATACAGATATCTAATATATACATAATACTAATGCTGGACATACATTACACTGTACAATCTCCTTAGATTGCATACATACGTGCTGTGTACCACCTAATGATGCCCATGTAGACTCAGCCTGAACCAACTAATTAAAACAGAACTTCAGGAAAGACTAAAGACCTGCCATGCAATCCAGCTGGGTTGAATGAAATTAAAATGTTTAGAGCTTGTGTAGACAGGTAAAAAAGCTTTCTTTAACTAATGCAAACATACCTGAAATTTGAATAGAACCTGCTGTGTTTACCTAGTTCCAGACTTAAGGCATGCTACACTAAAAAAAAAAAAAAAAGTCATCATTGTACAAAGGACATGTGTAGCACATCCGGTCTCTCCGCCTGATTCTAGGACCTCCCCCTCAGTATACAGCAGCTGTCAGCTTCAATTAATCAAAACCAGGATTGTTGAGTACTCAGAAGGTGTGGGCAGCTGCCAAAAAAGCAGTCTGAATAAGTGTTTATAAACTATACTGCTCAGAATACAGAAAGATACAAAAGTAACAATGTTACTTTTGTATCATTCTGTTCATCCATCTGCAGATCAATGGGATGAACCTAGATCTGCAGATGAAGTCAGTAAGGCTGGGTTCACACTTGTGCAATGTTAGACATCGCATGTGATTCACACCGCACTGCTGTGCAGATCACATGCGATGAATGCTGAATTCGCACCACAATGGTGCAAGACCCTTTTTTGGTCCGCACTGTAAATCGGATGGCATAAGCGTTTACACCTATGCGACCCAATTCCTGCCCCATTTGGCAGTTCGCACTGCGATCTGCAAACCGGACCTGGGAGGGTCATTAACTTTGCATTGACACCCGCAGCGGTTTGCAGATGTCAGTGTGAACTGCCGGCAGGTGACATGCAATGAGGGAACCGGGACTAAAATCATGCTGGTTCCCGCATCGCATATTGAGAACTGTCATTAAATACAATCTGACAAGTAAAAATAAATAAATAAAAAAGTCCTCTGTTTAAACCTTAGTATGTAAACTTTTTGTTTTGTTTGTTAACATTTTACACAATTAACATGCATTTACACGTTTCCTATTTAAACAAGCACAATATTGGGGGGGGGGGACAAAAAAACGTAAAATTTTAAATAACATTGCAATGTTTTGTACCAGAATCACAAATTTAGTGTTATTTTAACTAGGACAAAATTACAGATTAAAATGCACACTATCTGCAGTAACACTATTTTTAAACACTGCTTAAAAAAAATAAAGTGTGTTTTGTTTAGATTTTGTTGTGTTTTATTGTCTAAGGATTGCGAAATAAAAAATAAATGTTGCAAAATATCATGAAAAGAAAGCCTTGTTTTCCTTTAAAACAAAAAAAACAACATATGCATTACCTTATCTTAAAGTGGTTGCAAACCTCATATGCATCATTTCTCCAATAGTATCCAAAATATTTTTTTTTTTTCTGTAAAAATCCAAACCGCTGTATTATTACCTCTGTATTTTCATCTTTAAGCCTGTCACAGCTCTGGTCCATGAGCGCATCTATGGACCAAAGCTGGTCACTGGCCCCACATCCCCACTGTACACTCACGCACTAGCGCCAGCTCCTGCTGGGAGGTGTGGTCAGTGGTGCCATGACTCTGCCGCCCACGGACCAAAGACTTCCAGAGAGTTGTGATAGGCTTACAGATGAAAATACAGAGGTAAAAATACAGCGCTTTGGATTTTTACAGAACTACAAGCACTTAAAACTAAAAACTCTTTTACTCAGGCCGGGGCAGCAGGAGACACGCACCCTTTACTCACGCTCGTGCAGGAGTCTTCTCTGCACGTCAGAGGAAGGGGAGTGGTGACACTTTATTTTTTGCATGTGTCGGATTGTTTTCCAGTAGCAAGGCCGGGAGGATTACAGATGACAGGCTGCTCATATCCCTGCCAGACTGTGTACAAATGACTTGTGCTGCTTTGTGCTCATTTAGCTAAAATGTTCAGATTAATTTTCGTTATCTGGGTTTACAACCACTTTAAAGCGGTGTTTCAGCTGTAAAAAAAAGGTTTTAAGAAAATCAACAAATAAGGAGACTTACCTTTCCAGGGCGCCCGCGATGTCGGCTGCCGAGGCCGACATGTCCCTCGGCTCTCGGGTCCCAGCGCTGCCATCCTCACTAAGGGAAACAGGCAGTGGAGCCTTGCGGCTTCACTGCCCGTTTCCTACTGCGTGAGTCGCCGCGGCGCTTTGTGAATGGGACGCACTGTGTTAGGGAACACACAGTTCCCAGAACACAGCGCGCCCCATTACCCAGAAGACAACGCGGAGGAGAGAAGACCAAAGAAGGCCAAAGATCACATCGGAGTAGGAAGAAAGCAGATTAGGAAGACTGCCTAGCAATAGGAATTTCTGGTAAGGTAAAAACATTTTTTTTTTTTATTAATGATCCACTTTAAGTAAGGACAAAGTTATTGCTGAATATACAGGTCTGTAGCAGAAATGTAAAAATGCAATGTGCTTAAAGAAAAAGGCCAGATGTTGCTTTAGAACAATCATCCATACTGCAACATTAAAGTAAATCAAAACCTGTTGACCTGCTTTTATTTGCACTTCAAACTTCTGTCATATTGAGGAAAATGTCCATCTACACAAGCCCTAAATAGATATTTAAGTACAGTTATGGAAATGTAATGGAAAGTTTTCAGACATTTTATTATGATTCCCTGTGCACTAGAAATAAGGCAGAGAGCAGGAGTATAAGCACTATGTGCCCAAGTGATATAAATCAATGAGCAGAATTACAAACATTTTGGCAGATAAAAATCAAACACACATACATATATCTACTGTAAACTTGGTTGCTGGAGATTTTCTTTATAAAGAAACCATTTACTCCATTAGATTTAGACAAAACTGGAAGCTTTGGAGGGTCTAGTAACAGCAGAACATGATGGGTTCACAGGAATGCATGAAGAAAATGGAAGCAAACCTGGGTCGGAGTTAGCAGCCCTCAAAGCGCGCTAGAGATAAAAGCTGAGAGAGAAGTGAAGTGGACAGACGACACCACAAACAGACACTATGGACATTTATACCCCAGACCCCACCCGCCACACCCCCAGTACTGACCAGAATGTATCAGCATGTGCTGCTTGAGGTTCTGGATCCGAGTGAAACGCACTCCGCAGGTTGGGCACTGGAAAGGTCTATCAGGGCCGTTGGGACTAGGCCGCTCTGTACTGCTTGTGGAGGGAGTCAGGTACAGCTGGTAAGGATACTGAACATTTTCCAGTCTGAGAAAAGACAACAGAAACATAAGCTTATACCAAAGGCTACTCCAGTGGACTGGTCACATGAGCTTTACACCAGAGGCTCTTCTAGGGAGCCCTTACATCAGAGGCTCCTCCAGAGGTCCTGTCACATTAGCTTTAAACCAGGGGCTGCTCCAGCGTACATGAGCTTTACAACAGAGGACCCATCACATGAGAGGGACCTGCCACTCAGCTAGTCAAGAACTGCAGAGAAAATACACATCAATCTATAACCAGGGTGGAACCTCCTCCTTCCAACACTAGAACCTTTACCTATTGGAATATAAATGATTATGTTGCGTTTTGCTGTTAAAAAAAAAAGGTAGAAAGTCACCATCAATCTAAAAATTTGTTTTCAGAATTCATTACAAACACATGCGGACTAGGACATGATCGAGTCATGCTGCAATGCCCTGAAAAACACTGGCACTTGGGCTTTATGTGACATCACTGTATGTGTTCTTACTGAATTTTGGAAATGCATATTTGGAGTGCTGGTGACATTCTACCCTTCACTACAGCAGAGGACCATCCTTTGAGGTCATTGCATGGATTACACATGGTCAATGACTGTGCAACTCTACACAAGATTTGCTTAGTGTTCCCCCCCCCCCCCCCCCCCCCCCCCCCAAAAAAAAAACACATTCCCATTGTTATGTGCCCATTCTTAAACCTACTGCATGATGTTTCTGCTGTGTAGAATAACACAATATCATCAGGGACTGTATTTCCAATGTAGGAGGAGGAATTTGACACACAACCCGTAAAAACCAGTGATCCTTACTGAGCACATATGAGCTCTGAGAGGACTGTAGCAGCTGTCTGAAAAGAAAATGTAAACCCAATCATTAAACATAATATTTAACATGTTATAGGAGGTGCTTCAGCCATTCTGCAAAAGTTTAAAAAAGATAAAACTAGCTGCTGATTTTAATAAACAGACGGACACTCACCTGTCCCACACAGTCCAGCGCGGTCCTCACCTGGGCCGGTTTCTTCAACTTTCTCTCGTCCCCGGAACCAGCATGTTAACTGTGGGCAGCTGGCTGTGATGCCTTGCAGCTGGATGCCCACTGTGCATGCAAGAGCTGCGCATTGTGAATGGTCCCACAGCTTTGTGGGATCTATACCATGTCCCAGAAGGATGCGGGCAGGGGAGGGAGAACTACTGCTGTGATTGCCTAGGCAATCCGAGCAGAAGTGAAAGCCTATCAAAACCAGGTACACGCTGCCCCTCCCTTCCCCCCTAAAAAAAATATATGTGCCAAATATGTCAGAGGAAGGAACAAGAGTGGAACTGTCCCTTTTGGGTGAAGTTCCGCTTTAATGCAAGTTGAAAAAGCATTTTATGATCGGGTACTTCCTGTTATAGGATGACAACGCTCTTTCCCTGTATCCCATTTGTGCTTGTGCAATGTCACACAGGCTTCAGATGGAGACTACAAGTAGCCCTTTCAACACACATTATGGTACACTGTTGTCACCATCAGGCACTCTCCCTAAGGGGGTGAGCAACAACACAGCAACATATAATTGCCAACAGGCCCACAAGAAACACAAGCGTTTATGAACTCAAAAAATACTTAGATAACAGTTTGAAGCACCTTGTGACCGAAGCTTGCATCAGCTGAAGTCTGAACGTCCACCTTGGAGAATGTGGAAAGCAGGGCCAGGTGGTGGCTTTGCAAATTCAGGATACAGATGCTAGATGATGAATAGCACAAGAGATTCCAACGATCCTGGTAAGATGGACTCTGAAAGGAAGGAACATTTCTCATAAGGGTGTAGGCTCTAAAAAGTCAGCTGTCTAATCCACCTAGCAATGGTGGAGCGGGGAGAAGGGGGCCTCCAGACAGAACAAAAAGGAACTCAGTATTGAGAAAAGAGGCCATGGCTGCCATGTAGACTGACAGCTCTGACCATATCCAAATATTGTAGGGCAAATTCCTTGTCATGGCATGGCATGGCATGGACAGAGGGAAGGGGAGACACTGTCCTATATTGAGGTGGAAAGAGGAAGACACCTTAGGTAAAAAAGGAAGCCTTTAGTCTCAAAACCCCCTTGTGTCTTGTACAAAACAAGAAAAAAGGTCCTTTTTGAGAGAGCTGCTGACTCCAAGAAGGCAACTCTAAAGTCAAGGTCTTCCAACAGGTCGTTTCTAAATCGATTCAAAGGAGGGGTCCCTGAAGAGCAGAGAGCACCAGGTTTAAATCCCAAGATGAAACAGGAGGTGGAATAGGGGGAAGAATGTGAGCAAATCCCTGTAGTAAAGTCTTAATTAAGGATTGCGAAGCAAGAGTTTCCTGGAAGAGAATGGATTAGGCAGAAACCTGTTCCTTGAAAGTATTCAAGGCCAGACACTGTTCAAGACCAAACTGAAGAGAAGCCAAATACAAGTATTTTAGGGTTAAGCCTTCTGCCCTTGCACCTAAAAACACAAAAAAACACTAAAGCCTTCCTTGTGTGATGGTAAATCCTGCAGGATTTAAATTTTCTTGCTATAAAAGGTGGGAATAACCGATTTAGAGATACCCCTATCCTTTAGGACATAGGTTTCAATAGCCATGCAGTTTGAATAGAAACCTTAAAATCATTCTTCTGAAGGAACTGATACAGCCAACCCTTGTTGTGCCTGAAGGTAAAAAGCAAGGAGGGAACAGGGACAGAAATGTTGTACCCGTTTAAATCCAATTTGTCATTTCAGAGGTCCAGGGTGTTTTGGCTCCACAGTGGAGCAAATGCCAACGACACCCCCCCCCCCCCCCACTACAGTGAGTATGAGCGCCCCTTTATTTTGAGGAGTACTTCATGGGCCAAGGCTTGTAATAAAAAGTGTTAAGTCTGGGTTTTGAGGTTGACGTGTGAGTAGAATGGAAAGACCCCTTTCCTTGAGTATAGGTAAAAGCGGTAAGAGTAGGAGACTTAAAGCTTTTTCTTAAGAATACCTTTCCCCAGTGACTTCCTTGATGAATTTGTCAAGGGATTCCATAAAGAGGTGTTCACCATCAAATGGCACGTGTACAATATATTTCTTAGAAGCAGGATAGGCAGACCAAGCTTTTAACCAAAAATCCTGCACATGCGCATAGAGGGGATAAAATAAAGTTTATGCTGTCACTTGTCAAAATGTATACTCAACAGCATGAACACAAAATAGGGCTGAAGGGATCAGCTGTGTTTGTTTTAAGAGAGCAGAGTCTTCAAAGACAGGTTCCTTGACCAATTTGCGATAGTCTAACAAATGGCACCAATTGTTGGCTGCAGGGTTGGACCTGAAAAAAAAAAAAAAAAAAATAAGGCCTTTAAAAAAAGGCTTCAAAACACCCATCAACAGAATTCCTAAAATAGGGACAATCCTCAATAGGAACTGTGAGGAGTTTATTGAAAACTGAAGTGGCAGGAGCCATTACGGAAGAGACCATTTTTTAAAAGGCTTGGGAAAAGCATAAACCTTTCAGGGCTGAGTGCACAATCTGTGTGCGTACTAGAAAACTTCTTTTTAGACTTAGCCAGTCTCTTAGTACCTATAGAGGTTTGTTTAGATTGTGGAGAATCAGGTGTAGTTGGGCAAAGACTAGTGCACACTCCATCAATTAGTGTTTCCACAGTGTAAAGCATTTGATGCAAGGTCATAGCTTGTAACTCCTCCAGGGGAAGGAAAATCCTCTACTGCCTTCACTACAAAATCAATGTCTGCATTACTTTCTTCTATATCTTCTGGAAATAAAAGAGGTTTTGCTTCATATTCTTATACAAGGTCGGGAGGAGAAAAAAATAAATAAATAAAAATTGGGAAGTGTAGCCTTTTCGGCCTCTGGAAACCAAAAGGTCCTTGAAGTGTTAAGTTTTCCAAAGAATTCAGATATAGTAACAGAGAAACCTGCTTTGTCAGACATACCGCATGGTGTTTGCTTGAGAGAAAGCTAGAACGAGATGAGGGAAGTGGTGTCAATATAGAACACGGCTCCATTAACAAGGGAACAGATATCTCTGTGAGTGTTGTTCATTTCCTGTAGGCCGTCAGCAGAACTACGCATGTTATGCTGGTCCTTTTTCTCAGCTCTCTTGTGCATGTGATCCGCCATTGCAAGCAAAGGGATTCCCAGTGGGGTACTCCTAATTCAGGTGTGTGGAATAGAAAGGGTTTTGCCGGTATGAAAAAAAAAAAAAAAAAGAGCTGGTCAAGTTTTTTGTTTCTGTGTCTCTGTAGAAGGTGGCCACAGGAAAACAGCAACGAACTGTGCGCTCTCGGTAGAACAGGCGCGTGGAAATATGTCATCTGGGAGGTGACACAATTACTTCATCCTTTTGAGATAAGTCCAGAAAGGAGGAGGAAAAAAAACGCCAATTTAAAAATGTGCTAGTGCTGAAAAGCATTAAGAGACAACCTGGCAGGGATTGCCGCAGTAAAGTGAATAACTCCCAATCCTCTGCCCACTAAACCATATAGTGTGCAGTGCCTAGCAGATCAAAACGCCAGGAAATGGAGTGCATATACAAGAAAATGGTCTTCCCTTATCCACGACACTGGGCATATTAAGGTCCAGGCTTTGCCCAACATGGTGGGAGTACCCCCAAATTGCTCTTCACAGTATGGAAAACAGACCACTTTTTGCTAAGGAGAGTGCCTAGCACAGAATCCAGTGCCCACAGCAAACATTATAGGTGGCCCCACAGAGTGGGGACTAGGTACGGTCCCCGAGGTACACACCAAGGGTAACTGATGTGGAAACTGCTGGGTAGCGCAGGGCAATAAGTAGTCAGATGTTGACAGAAGTTTTAGAAGAAAAAAAATGTTAATGGTTTAAATAAATTAAAAAAAAAAAAAAGAAAAGAGAAAAATATTTTTACAAAAGAGAACAGGTTTATTACCCAAGGACAGTAGCAAAAAAAAAAAAAAAAAAGCCTCTCAGAGTGGACGGGCTTATATGGGTATGTTCAAGGGGCAGGCCTAGCAAAAGTTTTTGCAAGTGTTCAAAAACCTGAAGGTAGCAGCATATAACCCATGCTCTATGAATACTGTACTGTAGGATAATTTTTTTTTTTTTTTTTTTTTAGAATACAGTGAAACAACTACATTGTATTCAATTAGAGTTTACATCTACTTCAACTTACAGTTATTGATACTGTATCTCTTCTGTATGGACATCAAGTTCGCAAACTATAAATACCATCTAAAGATTAGTGCGCAGATCAGGAATATCCCGGTGTTAAGTAAAACCTTAGGGGAGATTATGTTCCCCAACCACCAGGCTGCCAGCAACGAGTGGGCAAGTTTGAATGGAAAACAGAAGCCATAGTGGGTAATCCACCTTTGCCTGCAATGCACACATTATTGTTAACGGTGGATCTTGCAGTAACTTTATAACTGTGTGAATAGATTCCCGACATGTTACAGCAGGGGTAGGCAACCTTTTGGGCAAAGAAATTGAGAGTGCCGATTTTATAATAAAAAAATGGCAACTTCATACTCTCAATCACGAAAAGGATTTTTTTTTTTTATAAAGTAAATGCTGTAAACTAGTTTAGTAGTGAGAAATTAACATCCTGCACTCTCACGCCTCAGATTAGTGTCCCCCCTGCAAATCTGTTTCACCACTAAACCCCCCCCCCCCCCCCACATCTGCCCCACCAATGTGATCTCTTTCTCATCTGTCCCACCACTGTACCTCTCTGCACATCTGCTCCACCCCCATGCTCTTCTAGTATGCTCCCCCATGCTCGTTCAGTAGTAAGTGACACAAAGGTTCAGGAATAATTTCAACAAAGTTCCCAGAAGCTCAACAGTAATTCCACAAACTGTCACCTGATTGTGGTTTTCTCAATCACAGTGAAATCCCTTCTTTCTGAGATTTGTAGAGGCAACCAAGCGAGTCATCTTCCTCCACATGGTGGACGGGGCTAGCAGGACTGTGATTGGCTTTAGCAGTGGCCAATGACAGTCCTCCTCCGGGAAACAGGGACCCCCCCCCCAGCAGAACTGCACCTAATGTCTTCCCATCACAAAAGCGGACGATCGCAGCTACAGCAAAGTTACAGAATCAAACAATGTTTCCGATCTTTTATTATGTGTGGGGGCGCAGTGCCTCGCCCTCAGTGCAGGTGCAGTGTGGTGAATTCTGAGATTGTAATGCATTTAGTGTCTCAATGACACTTCCCTGTGCTGCTCTGCTAATAGGGAGGGAGTCAAGTGCCGGTGTTTCGTCACATATGGTGACCTATCACATTTGGCTACCCGCTGGACTGCGCATGCACGACGCCGCCATATGCGTTTCAACACTGTGGCGACCTGCGCTTGCGCAGAATTTTGTGGCCACACCCCTGAGTCCATGTTCAAGCCCCACCATCCAAGTGGACAGAGTTAGATTACAATTATGCCGAGCGAAGCGAGGCCGTGCCCGAAGCGTGGCAAGCGAAGCGAGCCCGCGAGGGGCCCTGTGGGAAAGTGGTGTCTTACAACAGTGTTGGAACGCATATGTCGGCGTCACGCATGCGCACTCCAGCGCGTAGCAAAATGCGATGGGTAGCCGAATGTGACGCGACAGCGGCAAAAGAGGCTTCATGTGCCACTTGCGGCACCGGTGCCGGAGGTTGCCTACTCCTGTGTTACACTATCGTTTTTTTAAGAAAAGCTCCACCTCTTTTCATTAAGAAGCTGTCCTAACCCAGAGATCATACTGCAACACTAACTTTGTAGCAAGTCACAAGGTGGGAGACTGCAGCAGGGGCTGGTCTGTGAACACAGCCAACAGGATTTACATAACTCATCTCAGTCCAGGTAGTAGATGGTGATGACCCTGGATGATGGCTGAAAAAATAAATCACGTCTATGACCTTCTGGACAGAAAAGCTGATGAATGGCATTGTCATGGGGGTACGGTGATCATTTTGAGGAGATAAAAAAAAAAAAAAACTACCTGAAAAAGTGTTATACTGACACATTATTTAGCATGCAGCACTTAACATGAAAAATATCTGATGTCAACTTCACTTTCACTGGAGCGGCAATAAAAATTAAGTGTATAATTTTGCATGGGATCAGAAATACATATAGACCAGAACAATCTTAGTTGCTCAATAAAAAAATGACAAACCATGTGAAATAATGCTTGCACACGGCAGATACCTACCTGTCATCATCATCTGCATGAACATTGGTGCTTGCTGGTCCCTGGAGCGCAGGTAGTCCTTCCCCAACACCCTCATCGATGGAGCCTAACACACAAGAACAAAAGCATACGCTCAGAAGCCGAAGCTCAGGTCTGTTGTACCATTCTCACATTTATAGGCCAAGTCATATTTTGTCAGATACAGGATACAAAGGTTACTAAAGACAAATACATTGATCTTACTGAAATTGTTTTTTTTTTTTAATTACTTAAAAGTAAAATGAAACTAAACTTACTGTAAAATTATTTTCTTAGAATACATTGGCCACTTGTCTACCAGGGCAATTTTTTTAATTTTTTGTACAAATTATACAAGAGACCCTGAAGAAAAAAAATGGTGGCAGTTGCAATTTTTATTTTGTACGGTGCAGCTATTTATCAAACACATTATTTCAGGAAACAAAAACACTAAAATGAAATGTAGTGCAACAAAAAAAAAAAAAAAAACACAATGGAAGGGTTATTTACTAAAGGCAAATCCACTTAGTGCAATTTCAAGTGCACTTGTAGCGCAAAGTGCACGTGGAAGTGCAGTCACTGTAAATCTGAGGGGAAGCTCTAAAATGAAGGGAAGCTCTGCTAATTTTATCATCCAATCATGTGCAAGCTAAAATGCTATTTTCCTTTCAGATTTACAGCTACTGCACTTCCAAGTGCACTTGTAGTGCAAAGTGAATTTGCCTTTTGTATAATTGCCCAATATCATATAAAAAAAATTTTGGGGGGGACATAAAAAAGTGGGGGTTACATCAAGTTAACAGATACCAAACATGTCAAGCCTTAAAATTGTGTGCACCATGAAGGGGAAAAAGAAATAGAAAACCTAAATTCTCTATAGGCAACACTTTTAACCACTTCCCGCCCAGTCAATAGCATATTGACGGCTGGGAAGTGGTTCTGTTATCCTGACTGGGCATCATATGACGTCCAGCAGAATAACATGCCGGGGGGTGCCTGTGGGGGTCAGTCTGACTCCCCGCATCTCTGATCGTCATAAGAAGCCTCATTGATTATCAGCACAGACCCCTCAGATGTGCCAATCACATGCCAATAAGTGCCCAGCAGTGTCCCCAAAATAAAAAAAGGCTGCCAGTGCCCACCCCAGCTCAGCAGTAACACCTGTTAGTAACACATTCAGTACCTCATCATCAGTGCTTCCCATCACAGCTGCCTGTCAGTGCCCATCAGTGCCACCTATTGGTGCCCATCAGTGCCGCCTATCAGCGTCCATCAATTCTACATATCAGTGCCTGCCCATCAGTGTCGTCTCATTAGTGCCCTTCAGTGAAGGGGAAAACAAAATTTTATGACAGAGACTGGGAAAAAAAAAAAAAATAAATAAACTTTTATTGCACAGCGCATTCCTGTGCGATTCATGGTGTGAACCAGCCCTTAATGCAAGCAATAGTAGCAAGAGTGGATTATAAGAACCGAAGAGGGACTTGTGTTCCTTAATGTACCCCAAGAAATGGATTTTAAATCCTTTTTTTTTTATTGGAAATTAAAGTGGTTGTATACCCTCCATTACAACTTGCACCTACAGGTAGGCCTAGATTAAGGCTTACCTGTAGGTACAAGAAATATCTCCTAAACCTACACGGTTTAGGAGATATTTGCCAAAAAGTTTTACAACGTTGTCTACAGTGCATGCGCACCGTAGACAACGGTGCATTCACGGGGTTAATCCCCATTCACAAATCCGGCCTTGGCGGATTTGAAGACTCCTGCGCGGAGCGACGTCTTCGCTACTCTGGCCAATCACAGCGCCGCTGCGGAGCTGTGATTGGCAGGAGCGACGATACCCGGAAGTAACCTTCCGGGTATCTGTGGAGAGATGGCTGCGGCTAGAGGGGGAGACTAGTATGGCTTCAGGGGGCCCGATCTAAGGTAAGTGATGCATAATGAGCTAGCTTGCTAGTCATACTAGCTCATTATGGCTTTGTCTTGCAGGTGGTTTAAAAAAAAAAAAAAAAAAAACTTTTATTGCACAGCGCATTCCTGTGCGATTCATGGTGTGAACCAGCCCTTAATGCAAGCAATAGTAGCAAGAGTGGATTATAAGAACCGAAGAGGGACTTGTGTTCCTTAATGTACCCCAAGAAATGGATTTTAAATCCTTTTTTTTTTTATTGGAAATTAAAGTGGTTGTATACCCTCCATTACAACTTGCACCTACAGGTAGGCCTAGATTAAGGCTTACCTGTAGGTACAAGAAATATCTCCTAAACCTACACGGTTTAGGAGATATTTGCCAAAAAGTTTTACAACGTTGTCTACAGTGCATGCGCACCGTAGACAACGGTGCATTCACGGGGTTAATCCCCATTCACAAATCCGGCCTTGGCGGATTTGAAGACTCCTGCGCGGAGCGACGTCTTCGCTACTCTGGCCAATCACAGCGCCGCTGCGGAGCTGTGATTGGCAGGAGCGACGATACCCGGAAGTAACCTTCCGGGTATCTGTGGAGAGATGGCTGCGGCTAGAGGGGGAGACTAGTATGGCTTCAGGGGGCCCGATCTAAGGTAAGTGATGCATAATGAGCTAGCTTGCTAGTCATACTAGCTCATTATGGCTTTGTCTTGCAGGTGGTTTAAAAAAAAAAAAAAAAAAAAAATAAGGGTTTACTACCACTTTAAGGGATGCAGGAAAAAATAATTACATTTACTGGGTCATCAAAAAACAGTCTAATCAAGCGATGGGCTACATAGAAAATGAAAAACTCAAATGCTCACCTAAACCAATTAGTTGTCAGAGGTGCCTCAACAGGGACCACAGAGCTCTCTGAAGAACCTTATAACTACTGAAGCCAGCATCCACTGGGGACCTGGACATCCACCTGGTAAAACTTGGCAAAGGTGAAGCAAATCGTCTCCTAAGGTGATCTCCAAAAAATGACAATACTGTTATATCATACTGTTGAAAGACTTGTAGCTGAGAGACTGACTCACACAGCGCGTACCACATCCAGTGAATGGAAGGAGATTTTCTTAGGATGTTTTGGAGCAGGACAGAGAGATGGTAGAACAAGGTCTTGGTTAAGGGGGAAAAAAAAAAGGGAGGAAGAAAGTAAGAAAAAAGGCTTTGGGAACCAAAACAACTTAGTCATTGTGTAGCACAAGAAAGGGTTCTTTATAAAAGGAAAGCTGCCAACTCAGAGATTCGCCTGGCAAATGTGATGAAATCAAGAAAGATGACCTTGTAAAGTAAGGGTAGACAAAGGAAGATCCCCAATAGGTTCAAAAGGGCTGTTTTGGAAAAGCCAACAGAACTAGGCTGAGATCCAAGGGAGTAACTGGGAAACTTCCAGAAGGACTAATGTTAGGAACACCTTGTATGAAGGCCCTTCACCAAACAGTGAGAAACAAGAGGTCTCTGAGAATAACTGCTAAGGCCAAGAATTAATGGCATTGCAAAGCCAAAATGGTGACCCAGATTACGCTGAAGACCGGCAAGATTTGTCCCACAGAGTTCTTCTTGTGATGGAAATCTCTTGCTTCACACCATGAGAAATATACATTCCGGGTGTAATGGTAGACTTTTAAAGGCTAGGAACGCAACTTCTTTCAATGTGTAGGAATAACCGAATCTGACAGGATTCTAACTTTTGGGGCTTCAATAGCCAAGCCATTAACGCCAGGCACTAAGAAGCAGGGTGGTAATTCAGACAACGGAACAGAAAATCTGGAAGATCTTGGAGGGCCCACAGAGTCTGCCAGGGGTCAGATGAGGTCCGAGTACCACATCCACCTGGGCCAGTTTGCTGCAACAAGAATCACTGGAACACCCAACATCTCACAATCCTGCAGAGCAAGCGAGGAAGGAGTTTCGAAAGAGAAATGGTGCAGACCAGACTGAACAGATTCCACTGAGTCACCAGAGCATCCACTGCAAAGGCCAGAGGATCCCTGTAACTGGAGACAAAGTTGCTCAGCTCATAGATGAACCTGGAAGCCAGGAAGATCATGTGCAGCATTCACTACCTTTAACAAAAGGTCTCGAAACACTTCAGTATGATGAGGCCAATCTCCAAAATCGAATTGCGTTAAGCGTTAATGACGAGCTTTGGCTGTACTTCTCCTTTAAAGTGGTTGTAAACCCTTACAAACCACTTTGACCTACGGGTGAGCCTAGATTAAAGTGGAAGTAAACCCCCCTATCGTTTTCAGCCAAGGAAGTTGCCATCTTTGCCTCTGTTTAATCTTCAACTGCCACGGTGCAGCACATGTGATCCGTTACGACACCAGCCATTGGATGGTTTGACTGTTTGGTTGAGAGCACAGCCAATGTGCAGTTAGCATTCCCGGCATGCCTTTTTTTTTTTAAACTGTTAAATCGATGGGTTTACTTCCGCTTTAAGGCTTACCTGTAGGTCCAAGAAATATCTCCTAAACCTACACGGTTTAGGAGATATTTGCCAAAAGACAGTGCGCCGCTGTCAACGGCGATATGCCGCGAGTGGCGGCTCCCGTGCGCATTCGCGGGAGTGACGTCATTGCGGCGCCGTCAAATGACAGCGCCGGAGCCGCGAGACCCACCAAGAAGATGGAGGCTCCGTACACAAGGGGACAGCGGTGACTTCGCTGGCTCCTGTGTCAGGTAAGTGACACATAATGGACTACTATGTGATGCACAGTAGTCCATTATGCTTTACCTTTGCAGGGAAACAAAGAGGAAGTAAACCCAGTAGGGTTTACTTCCTCTTTAAGGAGTCTTCACAGATGAGTTTTACCACCATGGCCCTGGACCTATAAAGCACTCTGTGGCTGCTGCACACGTTGTACATAGTGTATAATAAGCGAGCGCATTCAGAGGGGTCCAGTGCCAAAAAAACACATTACAGCCTGACCCAGCTAGAAGCTAAATTTTAGGGCAGACAAACGCAATATATTATGCAATTTTTGGTAAAATATAAAAAGTTCAGGTTGCGCTAACTAGATAGCCAACATGTCATTTAGACCCTTGATGTCTCTTACCTCAGCGGTCATCAACCCTGTCCTCAGGGCCCACTAACAGGCCAGGTTTTATGTATTGCCTTGGGGAGATGCAGACTAGAAAACTGCAATCACTGAGCAGCAAATCCTATCACCTGGGATGTATTTCAGTTATCTTGCAAACCTGGCCTGTTAGTGGGCCCTGAGGACAGGGTTGATGACCACCGTCTTACCTGCCCTCCACTGAAGACCACACTCCATTAGCTTATTTTTGGCCAGGGAGAGTGACAGCCAAACCCGTAAATGATGCAATAAATGTTACTTCCTGTTTTTTTACTAGGTATGGGAGATCAGTGAACAGACAATGGAGTGAGTGAACGTACCGGGGGTAAATGGAAGTGATCAGACAGCTGTTCAGACACTTTCACCTGACAGCTGGTAGTCAACTTGTCAGATTTACACACATTCCCAGGTGCTACAGCAGAGTGTGTAGAACACGCTGCTGCCAACGTGTATCATACATTAGTGGCAGCAAAAGGGTGTTAACCTCCAGCTTTGTTGGCAAGGAATGAATTTTAGTGAAATATACTGCAGATTCTTGCTCAATGAATGTTTATATGGATAGCAATTAATATAGCCACACCTGGTTGGAGTGCCAGGTTGGAGGGTCTGTCTAATATGATCACACAACGAGTCCCAGGGTTGTAACAAACACTAAATTCCCCCGGCATCCATTTAGGCACACATCATTATATGTAAAAAGATGAAATACTGAATGTTTAAAACGCTACTACAGGGAATGTCTCATTTGATCTCATGTTCTATGAACACTTCTGTGAAAAGCAGTATAGCAATCAAAAAAGAAAGGGAATGAGAACTCTGGAAAATCCTAATTTACAAACCTAATGCCACGTACACACGATCGGACTTTCCGGCAGAAAAAGGTCTGACGGAATCATTCCGTTGGATATTCCGATCGTGTGTGGGATAATTTGATTGTTTTTCCAAAAAAATAATAATAATTCAGACGGACCTAGAAATAGAACATGCTTTAACCACATGCCGACCGCGCTATAGTCAAAAGACGTCTACAGCGCGGTCGGCTTGTTCTAAGTGGACGTCCTATGGACGTCCTCCCAGAAACTTGCTCCCGCGCACCCCATGGGGCGGGCACTCGGAAACATCCGTGACCGCCGGGTCCCGAGGACCCGGCGCATCACGGATCACGGTAAACAGCCGCTGATAGCGGCCGTTTACCACACGATCGCTCCGTCAAATGACGGAGCGATCACATGTACACAAACCGGCGTCACGTCATGACGCCGGTTCCTCCCTCCCCTCTCTGTACTGATCAAAACAGAGAGGGAAGAAGCGGAGCGGGGGAGAGACGGGACCATCGCTGTGGGCTGGATGTGTAGTGCCCACAGCGCTGGTCAATGCTCTGCCACCACTGTGCAATGCTCTGCCAATACTCTGCCAATAATTTTTAATAGAAACATTTTTTTTTTTTTACTGAATTTTCTGTATTTTTTGATTTATAGCGCAAAAAATAAAAAACCCAGCGGTGATTAAATACCACCAAAAGAAAGCTCTATTTGTGTGAAAAAAAGGACACAAAATTCATTTGGGTACAGTGTTGCATGACGGAGTAATTGTCAAAGTGTGAGAGCACCGAAAGCTGAAAATTGGTCTGGTTAGGAAGGGGGTTTAACTGCCCAGTGGTCAAGTGGTTAAATCTTCCCGACTGAATCACTTTCTATCGGGAAAACCGTTCGTCTGTATGCTGGTCCGACGGACCAAATACGATGCAAGGGCAGCTATTGGGCTTAATTTTCTAGCCTGTGTCATCACGTTCGCAACTAACGGACTTTGGTCTGATCGTGTGTGGGCAAGTCCGTTCAGTCAGAACTCCGTCGGGAAGACCAGAGTTTATTCTGATGGAAAGTCCAGTCTAGGGCTGAAACAACTAGTCGATATAAAAAGAGCAAATAATTGCTACTGTAAATTACTTTCACAGTTCTACAGTAAAATAAATAAATAAAAATGTACCCCTTACAGTAGTGATTATCTGCTTTTTTTTTTGTACTATAAAAGGGCTAGTTTTTGTTTTTTTAACCCCCATTATGTTACTAAACGTCTCAGGCCTGGTTCACACTTGTGTGTTTTTTGGTGCTTTTTGCAGAAACGCACTACAGTTCATTTACATGGTTTCCTATTGGACATGTTCACATTTATGCTTTTTTCAGCCGCTGCTGTTTGGAAAGGGTCAGAGAATTTTATTTTTTTTTAAAGCAAAACTGTGTTTTTTTTGGTTCAATATAATTCAATGGAGAAGCTGCAGAAAAGCATGTAATGCGTTTTTGCAGCAATTTGTTTTTTAATCTGCCCAACAACTAATTGGACAAAAAAAAGTAGATCTCTTCTGTCTGTTATTCTCAGAGTGGTTTAAATATTTTGCTCCCTAACCATATAGTTGGTTATTTATATTTACCACTGCATAGAGATATTTAAGAATAAATTGCCTTTTTTTTAAAACTTTACATATCAACTAAATTTAGGGCTGAAACAACTAATCGATTATGAAATTAAATCGATTACTATTTTCATAATCGATTAATCGGCAAGTAACATAATGGGGTTAAAAAAACTAAATGTAGCCCTTTATAGTAGAAAAAGAGCAAATAATCGCTACTGTAAATATTACTTTCCCTGTTGCACAGTAAAAAAAAATAAAAATAAAATAAACCTTACTGTAGCAATTATTTGCTCTTTTTGTACTATGAAGGGCTATTTTTTTTTTTTTTTTTTTTTTTTTTAACTCCATTATGTTACTAAATGTCTCAGGCCTGGTTCCCACCCATGTGTTTTTTGGTGCTTTTTGCAGAAACGCACTACAGTTCATTCAACGTTCACATCTATGCTTTTTTCAGCTGCTGCGTATTTGAAAAAGGTCCTTGACCCTTTCCAACGCAAAACGGTGCTTTTTTGGTTCAATATACTTCAATGGAGAAGCTGCAGAGAAGCATGCAGTGCATTTTTGCAGCAATTTGCGTTTTTTTTAATCTGCCGAACAACAAATTGGCCCAAAGAAAGGCATAAAAAAAAAAAAAAGCAAAAAACAGCAAATCGCAGCAAAATCGCGTGCGCAAAAAGCACTGCATAAACTAATAGGTGAGTACCGAGCCTTATGCTGGCCACACGGATCAATTTTCAGATGAGAATATTCATGTGAAAAAAGTCTGATATTTACCAGATTCAATCACCAATAGTATATACAGTATATCCCTTTCTGTTATTCTCAGAGTGGATTAAAGATTTTACTCCCTAACCATACAGTTGGTTATTTATATTTACCCCTGCGTATAGAGATATTTAGGAATAAATAACTTTTTTTTAAACTTTACATATTAACTAAATTATACACCACGCTTTTTTTTTTAAAGGTTATTAACCGATTAATCGATTGATCGAAACAATAAATCGGCCAACTAATCGATTATGAAAATAATCGTTAGTTGCAGCCCTAACTAAATTATACACCACACTTTAAGGTTATTAATCGATTATTCAAAACAATAAATCGGCCAACTAATCGATTATGAAAATAATCTGTAGTTGCAGCCCTAGTCCAGTCGTGTGTACGCAGCATAACATGGCCCTTTTCTAGCAAAAGCTGAAAAGGATTACATTGTACAGTGCATACAATACCAAAATTATTTTGCTTAGGCATTCCATCGCGTCTTCATGTTCTATAGATTTTTGTATAATTACACCTTAAAAAGCATACGGCTTATATGTATAGCACTGTTGGAGAGTTGGCCTGGAGCAGGGCTGGAAGGGGGTAAATTTGGGAGGGCAAAATACATTCCCTAGAACCCTGCCTATTAAATTGGTAGCTCAGAGACGGCGTGGTGCTGGTATGTGAAGAGGAGAGAGCTTTTTGTAGCCGGGATCCTAGTGAAAGCCGACACATTGGAATGTCTTGTACTAGAACCTGGTTGGTGAGCTTGGTCTGTTGTACTGTGAATTTGTACTGAAGCGAAGCACGTATCTGGCTTTGTTCAAAGGCTGTGTTATGCGCTGACAAGAATCTGTTACATATTTTGCATTGAAGGAAACCTGTGTCTTTATTTTTGTGTCTGCTGACCAATAGAACGGACTTTACGTTTCTAAACAGCGTTGCTGATGTCCGTTTCACCACTGATCCTAAAAGCGCATAAAAAAAAAAAAAACACGAGAACCCGGCGTCTAAATAAAATCATTATCAGATCCTTTAGGCACGGTTATAGGCCAATGCCAGGGGACATGGCTGAACTCAGCCCTCCTCTGAACAATCCGGCTTCTTTCAGCTAACAATAAGCTGTGTACACCTGTTATTGCACAGCAGCATAGACAACACAATGAGCAATCTTGCAATGTCTGTCTGACCTTCTGTCCTCTGCTAGTAATTTGGAACTGACGGGACATATGATCAGATGAGCCAAGTGAAAAGTATTCAATGACTTCACTGAAAAAGCACAAAGGTCTTCCAGAAATAAAATAAATAGAACATTTTTTTCATTGCTTGGCAAAACAAGCCTTGTGTTGCGAAACATTCTTTTACAATGGCATTATAGCAAGCTGACACACACACACACACACACACAGGTCAGATTAGTAATGGGGACATCGGATGTGGAAACCGAGAGGAATTTCACATTACTGCAAAATAAATCTACATCTGTTTTCATGACCAGAGGTCACTGAGATTCAGATGCCCAGACCAAGTATTCGCAGGGTCAGTACCAGCTGGCAAATTTAGCAATAGCTATCTGATCAATTTGTTTGCCTAAATCGTGTTCACATTGCTTTTATTAGAGGCTTACAGATGGACAAAAATGTGATATATTTTATATGGGCATGAAAAAGTAAGTGAGCCGCTTGCCATTAAAGGAGAACTTCACCCTAAAGGGAAGGTTTCACTTTTCTTTGCTCCCCCCCTTTCAACTAGTTTTGACAGGTACCTGCTCCCACATCCGCCTGTATCACCCAAGCAATCTGAGCAGGAAGCTCGCTTCCCCATTGCCCGCAGCCTTCTTGGACACATCACAGGTCCCATAAGGCTGCGAGACAATTCACAAAGTGCAGCGTGGCTCACACATGCTTTGAAGTCACAACCGGCTTCCCAAACCAAGCATGCCGATGCTGGGGACCTCGAAGACCGGCGAAGAATCGGCTCGGGAGAGGACAGCGCCAGATCCCTGGACAGGTAAGTGAAGTCAGCAGCTACAGTATTTGTAACTGCTTACTTTTATTTTTTTCTTTCTAGGATGAAGATCCTCTAACTGTTTTTCTGCAGCAATTTGCCATAAAAAACAAACTGATCCTCAGCCAAGTCACAATGGCGGCTCTACTCTGGAATAGAACAAAGATCGGTAGGACAGGCAAGAAAAAAAACATTTTTGGAAGTCTGTTCTTCAAATTCTTGAACTGGCAGACTTACTATAAAAACAAGCAAACGCACACAGATGAAAACACTGACAACTCGAGTCAGGAGAGGTCTGTTTACTAACAAATCACATGCGATCACCATCTTACAGTAGTCACATAATTCTAAGGGCTCCTTCACAAGGGTGGACCCCACCAGAGGATCCACCTGCTCAGCGGGGAATCTGTTTGCCGATCCCTGCTTATGCAGAGTGGACACGCCGTCCTCTATGGGTGGTTGTATGTAAACCGACTACCTGTCCTTTTACATCCGACTGTCATCCGATCTGCCAGAGTGATGGGAATAGATCCCCAGCAATCTGTTTTTAGTGGATAAGATCAGATGTCGGGTGTAAACAGACATGTTTGTTTTCCCATCCGTGGCTCCATAGGAGGGGCAATGGATGGTCCGATCGGGTCAGTTTTTTTAGATGTACTCGATCGGTCTGCCCGTGTGAAAGGGGGCCTAAGACGTGTATTTGGAGACTTTTCAGCCACTATTTAGACCAAAAAATGGTTAGAGACTGCATGGTCTAACAGCTAATTACTGTAGTGTTATCAGATCATGGTATCAAAAGGTTTGCCGACTAGTATGGGCTGCAATAATAAATTACTGCCTGGATCACAGCATATGCATAATTAATGGGGTGTGCAACTATGTGGCAAATGAGGTCTAATGTAGAAAAATGTAAAATAATGCATTTGGGTGGCAAAAATCTGAATGCAATCTATACACTGGGGGGGGGTGGTTACCTCTGGGGGAATCTAGCATGGAAAAGGATCTGGGGGTCCTAGTAGATGATAGGCTCAGCAATGGCATGCAATGCCAAGCTGCTGCTAACAAAGCTAAAAGAATATTGGCATGCATTAAAAAGGGGGATCAACTCCAGAGATAAAACGATAATTCTCCCGCTCTATAAGACTTTGGTCCGGCCGCACCCGAGTATGCAGTCCAGTTCTGGCCACCAGTCCTCAGGAAGGATGTACTGGAAATGGAATGAGTACAAAGAAGGGCAACAAAGCTAATAAAGAGTCTGGAGGATATTAGTTGAAGAAAGGTTGTGAGCACTGAACTTATTCTCTCTGGAGAAGAGACGCTTGAGAGGGGATAGGATTTCAATATACAAATACGATACTGGTGACCCCACAATAGCGATAAAACTTTTTTGCAAAAGGGAGTTTAACAAGACACGTGGCCACTCATTGAAATTAGAAGAAAAGAGGTTTAACCTTAAACTACGTAGAGAGTTTTTTACTGTAAGCCCCCGTACACACGGTCGGAAATTCCGACCACAAAATCCGTCAGATTTTTTCCGACGAATGTTGTCCGACACTGGTGTTGCATACACACGGTCGGACAAAGTTGTCGGAAAATCCGATCATTCTGAACGTGGTGACGTTCGTTGCGTACGACGGAACTACGTAGAGGCTAGTAGCCAATAGCTTTGGTCTCGTAATTTGATCTGAGCATGCGTGGCACTTTGTCCGTCGGAATTCTCTACACACGATCGGAAAAGGTCCGATCGGACTTTGTTTTTGGAAAATTTGAGCGCAGGATCTGACGGAAAAAGTCTGATGGAGCCCACACACGGCCGGATTTTCCGACAACATGGTCCGATCGGGCATTTTCCGTCGGCATTTCCGACCGTGTGTACGGGGCATAAGAGAGGCAAGGATGTGGAATTCCCTTCCACAGGTGGTGGTCTCAGCGGGGGGGCATTGATAGTTTCAAGAAACTATTAGATAAGCACCTGAATGACCGCAACATACAGGGATATACAATGTAATACTGACATATAATCACACACATAGGTTGGACTTGATGGACTTGTCTTTTTTCAACCTCATCTACTATGTAACTATACAACTATATAACAATGATCAAGATTTCTGTGGCACAGAGTAATCCAGTTTATGGGATCCTCCTTAATCTTGAAAACATCATGCACTCTAAATTAAGATAGCCTACCTGTACTGCAATCCCATATTCAGGGCTCTACAGCTTCTTCCAAGAAGTCATTTTCTACCTAGAAAGCAGAGGCGTCATAGCACTCACCTATGGAAGATGACTGAGGGCTGATAAGTAGGTCTTCCTGCACTTGCTCACTGCCAGGGACAGTTTGCTGGTCACTCACTGAACTCTGAGATGCACTCACAGGCTGCGACACCTCTTCATGTACCTCTTCATCACTCAACCTCTCCACCTTGACCCGAACGTCTTCCTCCATTACCAGTGGAGAACTGACTTTAGTGCTTTCGCACGGCACATAATCCGTCACTCTCCTGGCTACTTCAGAAGGTCCAGGAAGTTCTAATGTTCTGGACTCAATCTGCTTCACTTTCTCAGACTGTAACCGTCGATCAATGCCAAAAGGAAAAGTCCAGGGGAAAGCGTGCGACGAGTCCACAGGTTGACTCCGTGCCTCAGTGTAAGAAGCAGTGGGGTTTAGGACTTGTGGAGAACTAGTCTGAGTGCCACACTTTAAGGGGCTCTCAGGGGACATGACAATATAGCTTTTTCGTTTGCGCCGGGACTCGCGGCAGATGGGAATCGTCCTCTCGACAACACTGCACTCTGAGGACACCGGGGAAAGGCTACCATCTCGGAAGTTGTTACAGTTGGCTGTGTTCTCCTGTCCAGTATCGAGAACCTTCTCTTGTTGAGTGTTCCATAAGATGCTGGACTTCATGAACTCTGAGCATGTGCTGGCCACACTGAACATCTGCATGTAGCTGGCTGCAGCCAACACGTCAATAATATTTTCTGTATTGATAGACAGGGTTGCTGTGTAGGCATACTCCAGTAGAGGGATGAATCCTGTCACTGTTACGTGGTGCAGGTCGAGTACACATTGGGTGCTTTCCTCCGCCTGACCCACCAACTTCGTACGGAAGAATTCGCTGCAGGCCGCCAGCACCACTTTGTGGGCTCGAAAGATCTTATCCTGGACCCGTACGGTAATGTCACAGAAGTGTCCGTCATTACGTAGCATATTCAATTTCCCCAGCATTTCCTGGCTGTGTGCTGGGGAACTGTGCGTAAATGTTTTCACCCCCATCTTCATGTGTTTCAGGGGGTGGCGCTTCCTTCTATACAGAGCACTTGCAGCAGGATGGAGTCTGAAAAAAAGAATAAATAAAAAACGTAGAATTAGAATATGTTTCAGGGTCACAAAAATATGACCATTGTCTATCACTTTGTATTTATAAATGCACTATTCTGATTTGAGGTCAAGAGTATTGATGGCCAAGATGTAACCCTAAGCACTATTAAATTTGAGTCCTAGCACTTAAGAAACACACCTTGGTATTAAGCCACTCCCACGCAACTGTTTTGTACATTAGAAAACCCTAAGCACTGTACCCTATGTGTAGTACTTTACATTGTCCTGATCCCTGTAAATAACAAAATACCTGACCAAAGTACCCATTGCCTCAACAGCTGCAAGTTGCAATGTACTCCAACTATTTTTTTGTTCTTCTTTATGGTGGGCTCAGACACAGTGCTAACTGTCTATATGCAATGTGTATAAAAGCATATGAGAATATTTTCCAAAAAAAGATCCATTGTTCTGAGGTTTATGTGTGTCTAGGAGATTGTTGCTTGTGGTACAGTTAAAAAAAAAAAAAAGTTGTTTTGTGGGTACAAAGATGGTGTTGTACGTATGCAGAATACCATGGCTCAGAGTTTATTTAACCATGCTCCTTGAAGCCACTCCCATTATTCTGTACTACCTAGCCACATCCACTTTTTGCCTAAGCATGCTGCATATTCAAGCACCAAGCTACTCTTTTCTAAATTCTAAAGTTGAGAGCTTGGTATTTTTAGGCCCGGTTCACCATGTCACTTCCGGTTACAGGAAAGGGAGCAGCCATCTTGATGGTTGGATTTCTGTTACTATGTAAACAGACTGGCATCATTTGTTCCTGTTAGTTTAAACTCTTTATTTTCAACCGATTATACTACTGTGTGCCCTTTCCTCTTACGGTGGTGGCGCCTGATTCCAGAATATTAATGCTTTTTTTTTTTTTTTTTTTAGGGTGTCCCCCACTTTAACCACTTCACGACCGCTCACTGTATATATACACGTCATTTTTTGAAGAGGGATATCTCGGTAACGGCAGCAGCTGCTGCCACAACCGAGGTATCCCTCTTCACAGTGAGCGGTCCCCTTTCCGATAATGGTGGTCATCGCGGCGGATTCACTGCAAAATCACCGTTATCGGCGGCAGGAGAGGTGCCCCCCCTCCCGCTGCTTACCGGAACTGTCGGCAGCGGCGGAGGCGATCGGGTCCGTTCCCTGCCTGTGTATAGAGATGAGTGACGCTACGATGGCCGCCACTCATCTCTATACCATAGGAGGGCGGAAGCGACGTCAAAAACGCCACTTCCGCCCATACGTCTTAAAGGAGAATTTACAAATGTCATTTTTTTAAATGACATTTTTATTTTTTATTTTTTTTTATCTTTGAAGTCCAAATATGAGATCTGAGGACTTTTTGACCCCAGATCTCATATTTAAGAGGACCTGTCATGCTTTTTCTATTACAAGGGATGTTTACATTCCTTGTAATAGGAATAAAAGTGATCAATTTTTATATATTTTTTTAAAACAGTGTAAAAAATAATACAATTAAGTAAAATAAATAAGAAAAAACAAAAAAAATGTTTTTAAAACACCCCGTCCCGACGAGCTCGCGCGCAGAAGCGAACGCATACGTGAGCAGCGCCCGCATATGAAAACGGTAGTCAAACCACACATGTGATGTATCGCCGCGATCGGTAGAGCGAGTGCAATAATTCTAGCCATAGACCTCCTCTGTAACTCAAAAAATGCAACCTGTAGAATTTTTTAAATGTCGCTTATGGAGATTTTTGAGGGTAAAAGTTTGACGCCATTCCACGAGCGGCCGCAATTTTGAAGCGTGACATGTTGGGTATTAATTTACTCGGCGTAACATTATATTTCACAATCCAAAAAAAAATTGGGCTAATTTTTTATTCAAAAAAGTGACTTTTTTTCCCAAAAAAAAGTGTGCTTGTAAGACCGCTGCGCAAATACGGTGTGAAAAAAAGTATTGCAACGACTGCCATTTTATTCTCTAGGGTGTTAGAAAAAAAACAATATATAATGTTTGGGGGTTCTAAGTTTTCTTCTAGCAAAAAAAAACTGTTTTAAACATGTAAACACCTAAAATCCAAAACGAGGCTGGTCTGGAAGTGGTTAAAGCGGTTCTGCACTCATTTCATTTAGTAAATCTCTTTGCCTTCCAAATCAGGCAAAGAGTACTAAATGAAATGTTTTTTTTTTTTTTTTTTTTACTTACCTTGTAATTGAAGACTTCCGGTCTTCTCCCTCTGCGGCGGCGGGCGGAGTCTTGCGTCGATCGTCGTCACGCCGCACTGTCTCCTGGGATCTGGTGTCATTGATCCCAGGAGCCAGTGCGGGCATCTTCCGAAATCTCGCGAGATTTCGGCCACATCTTCCGAAATCTCCCGAGATTTCGGCCGCATCTGCCGAAATCTCGTGAGATCTCGGCAGATGAGCCGTTACTGCGCACGCGCGAGTAACGGCAGTGCATGCTGGGCCATCTAAAGTCCCTGTGGGTGTTTCACATGCCCACAGGCAAGATGGCCCCCAGCACTAAAGAAGAAGACGAGGAACTTCATCGGACGAAAAACCGGCGGCGATCGAGATGGAAGATGGAACAGGTGAGTCCCCTAATAAAGGTAAGCACACTTTATATTACATCCTAAAAAAAAATTTTTTTTTTTTCAGAGTGCAGAACCGCTTTAAGGTTAAAGTGAAACTGACACTAATTATATTTCTGCAAGTGTATTGCGCAGCACCAGGTTTACCAAAATATTTTTCAAATCCTTCAATGTTTTTGTGGTATTCCTCCAACTTTTCTGGTTTCTTCCAACAAAAATATACTCAAAAGGATAATCATTTTCCACTAATGTATTTTACTAAATAGGGGACTTTTTTCCTTTAGTAAAGAAACTGATGTAGTTCAAGTATAAAGACCGTATTGAAGAAAAAAAAAAAAAAAAAAAAACATAAAATGCACGTGTATTTTTAAAAGTCTATGTATGACTGTCAATTCAGTATTGCCACTAAAAAGCATAGCGGGAGATGGGCTGGGGGGGGGGGGGGGGGATTTAGGAATGCCAGTATGAGCTGTCCAGACTAAAATAGATCTTGGTTCTTATAATGTATTTGGAGGTTGTGCCGCGAGCCAGCCTGAACATTCACATGGCACACTACGGAGAAAAAAAAAATCTTTAAAGTCAAACCGTAAAAGATGCACAGTTGGCAAAACTGAAAGCTTAAGTCTATACCCTGCAAGCCAAAACCCATCTGCTTCGTACACCAACACTGCCAAACAAAGCCTCTCATTTCTGGAAGATCTCAAAGCTATTTTCCATGCCAACTACCTTTGCACGGATCTCATCAGCTTGGAATGCCATCCTAATAACAAGCCTTTTACAGTATGGTGTACCATGGTGTTATCAGGATACAATGAACTGCAAGAGAGACTATGGAAATATAGACAGGTGCACAATGAGCTCAGTGAATGTTAAAGGACAAATAAATGCAATGGGGAGCAGGGGTAGGCATCTACCTGGACGACATGGAGGAAAAGCAAAAGATCCCTGGGGGAGGGGAGGAAGTAGCAGAAAAACTCTGGATAGCCGCACACCGGAAAAAGATAAAATCCTGTGTCTATTAAAAATCAAGGGTCACATCACATCAAATGGTCCACAGCAAGGAAAAAGGGGTCCAAATCTGACGCCTTTCGCACTAGAATCAGTGCTTACTCATAGCTGTGAGTAAGCACC
Source organism: Lithobates sylvaticus (assembly GCA_028564925.1). NCBI lineage: Eukaryota > Metazoa > Chordata > Amphibia > Anura > Ranidae > Lithobates > Lithobates sylvaticus. Next base: position 180,625,202 of record CM053035.1, on the reverse strand, counting down.
GATTCTAGTGCGAAACGCGTCAGTTTGTGTATGCATCAGCCAGCACCCGGGGCTCCTTGTTAGGAAGAAGAGCATTCGCCCTGAAGGGCTATCCCGGAGCGGTGGTTCCCTTTCTCTATCTAAATCAATCCCTGGGGGAAGGGGCGCCTTAAAAGAAAAAAAAAAAAAAAGGCATCCTGTGTGCGACCCCCCCACTAGTGTTCCACTTCTTCACATCATCCCCCTCACAGTAGTGTCCCCTGCGTCACCCCCAACAGAAGTTTTCCTCCCCTCTTTCCCACAGTAGGGACCTTTGCCCCCCATTACATCACCGCCCCTCCCCCACATTATAGAGTCCCCCCCCCCTCCACCCAGCAGTAGGGTCCTCTTCCCATCCTACTTTTGCAGTGTCCTGTGCCCCCCCCCTGACCAAAGCAGTGTCTATCCACCGTCACATCACCCCCTCATCTATAGTGTCCCCTTAATATTGCCCCCCCCCCCCACCCACACACCCACACACACACACACACACACACTGTAGTGCCATCTACACCCCCACAGAGAAGTGTCCTCTACACCCCCCCTCCAAAATAAATATTCCCTGTCCCTGCACACCTCACATGATGTCCTCTGTTCCCTTCACACACACCCAATGCAGTGTGCCCTGTCCCCTTTACATCACCCCCACTTTAGTGTCCTCTGTCGTTCCCAACCCCCCCCCCCCCCAAACGACAACCAACCCCCCCCCCCCCCAAAAACATAACACCAACACCCCCCCCCCCAAACCCCCCCCCCCCCTGCCCCCCCCCCCCAACCCCCGACCCCCCCCCCCCCCCCCCCCCCCCCCTGAGATGTCCTCTGTCCCATACACACAACACAACCCCCCCCCCCCCCCCCCCCCCCAAATGAGATGTCCTCTGTCCCATACACACAACACACCCCCAACCCCCCCCAACCCCCCCCCCCCCATGTCCTCTGTCCCATACACACAACACAACCCCCCCCCCCCCCAAATGAGATCCACGCTATTGTAATTTTAATACCTGCACATTTTTGTAATAAATTAAAATTTTCTGAATACCATTTTGTTGTTGTGATTACCTTGGTGACAGTTTCAAACACATCCTTAAAAATCGCCCCACCTTATGGAGGGAGTGGTCTGCTCTCTCCAATTTTTTCTATGTTTATTAGGGATCTGGATGTGTCAAACTGTCCAACATATTGTATATATTTAAACAAAATGGGTTGTTTTACAAGGTGATCTTTTACAATCACTTTAAATGCAAGGAATGTATTAAAGTGGTTGTAAAGTCAGAAGGCTTTTTTTTTTTTTTTTTTTTATCATCATAAAGCGGACCATCATTATTTTTTCATTAAATCTTCTGCCCTTGTTGTTTTAACTTTGGATAGTAAAAGATTTTTTTTCTGCCAGTAAATACCTTATACAACCCACTTCTTGTTTGTCTGGTAAAAAGCCTAAGCTTAGGACATCATGCACAACTCTCTCCCTCACTCTCTTGAGCGTTTGCCAGGAAGGGAGGGGGGGGGGGGTGAGTCATGAGGGTCAATAAGAGCTGCAGAGCTGGAGGTGTGCGCCTGTGTAAATCCAGGAAGTGAACAGGCAGCAGCTTCAGCTGCCCACAGTTAAAATGGATGCAGCCAGACTTTGTGGCGGGAGATTTCTGTAGCATATGTGGCAAGTACAGAACCATAAAATATATAAAATATGCAAAGCTTCAGAATGGCAAAGTTGTTTTTATTACAAATTATGTGAGCAGACTGCAGTTCCTCTTTAATGAATTCTATGCATTAAGATAAAAAAACCTGTGCACAGCAGCGGCCCCCAATACTTACCCGAGCCCCATCTCTCTCCAGTGATGTCCACCAGTGCCTTGGCTGTCCAGGCACTACTCCTGATTGGCTGAGACAAAAACACGTCTCAGACTTGTCCCACGGGGATGCGCTGTCTCTCGGCTGCTGATTGGATAGATTGATAGCAGCGCAGCCATTGGCTCCCACTGCTGTCAATCAAATCCAATGACGTGGCCAAGTCCTGCATTCTGCGTTTATGGACGACGCATGCTGGACTCGGGAGCGCCCGCAAGGTAACCCCCCCGGGAGAGCGCTTCTCCCAGGGGGGTCATCTAAAGCAGGAAGGAGCCGAGAGAGCCGCCGAGGGACTCCAGAAGACCAGGATTGGGGCCACTCTGTGCAAAACAAGCTGCACAGTGGAGGAAAGTATGACATGTTTGTCATTTTAAAAAAAAAATAAAAATTTAACTTTAGTGTCACTTTAATCTTTCTGCACCACAGTTCGTTCCAATACAGTGTAGTGTGTCACAACAGCCAACTGACGTAGGTTGGCTCTGAGATGAACCGACAACGACCACGGTCTTCAAGTGTGTAAAAAATATGCTCGGTCATACTGTATATGTGGATCCAAATGCAAAGAATAATGTAAAAGCTAACATTTACAAACATAATAATCTGTCTGGTAAAGCCACTACAATACAGACTGGATAATAATTAACCACATGCCGCCCGAAAGACAGCTACAGCGCGGTCGGCTTGGTGGCCGTTAGAGCTGCACGATTAATCGTTAAAAAAAATAAAAATAAAATCACGATCTCGATTTACCCCCCCCCCCCCCCCCCCCCCCCCGATGATCTCTCCTGCTGAGAGTAGGCGATTCTTTCATATAAAAGAAGTGGAGAGATTATCTGCTTAGAGTCCATTCACACAGGGGCAACTTTGAATCCGACTTGAAGTCGCCCCAAGTCGTGCAACAAATTGAATCAATGTAAGTGAATGAGAGCCGTCCCTGTCTTAATGTACACTACTGAAGACGCTCAGACTTCAGAAAAGGTTCCTGTATGACTTCAATCTGACTTCTAGGCGACTTGTACCCATTGATTTCAATGGAAGTTGCCTCCAAGTCGGATCTCCTGTCTTAACTGAAGCAACTTTAGAACTTGAAACATTGTAACCAAACACTTACTTCTAAGATCAAAAGGGATAGAGCTTCTTGTGTAAACAAATAATCTGGGCAGTCTGTCAAGCTTTCAACCAGTGTAAATGCAGGAAGTTTAACCACTTAAAGTCTAAATCTTTTTCTGACACTTCTTTCTAAAATATTTTTTGCTAGAAAATTACTTGGAACCCCCACACATACATACATACATACAATTTTAGCAGAGACCCTAGGGAATAAAATGGCAATTGCCGCAATATTTTAATGTCAAACTGTATTTGCCCAGGGGTCTTTCAAATGCAATTTTTTGGGAAAAATACACAATAAAATTCAATAAATAAAAAAAAAAAAAACTAAAACAGTAAAGTTAGCACAATTTTTTTGTCTTAATGTGAAAGATGATGTTACGCCGCGAGAATCATGAGAGAATCGTGATCCATCTTCTAAGCAAAAAAAAATAAAAAATTGTGATTCTCATTTTAGCCAGAATCATGCAGCTCTAGTGGACGTCCTCCCAGAATCTTGCTCCTGCGCACCCCCTGGGGCGTGCACTCGGGAACATCCGTGACCGCCAGGTGATAGCGGCCGTTTACCACGTGATTGCTCCGTCAAATGACGGAGCGATCACATGTAAGCAAACTGGCGTCACGTCATGACGCCGGTTCCTCCCTCCCCTCTCTGTACCGATCGGTACAGTGAGAGGGAAGAAGCGGAGAGGGGCAGAGATGTCAGCAGCGCTGTGGGCTGTATGTGTAGTGCCCACAGCGCTGCTCAATGACAGTGCAACACTCTGCCATAAATTTTAATAGAAACAAAGATTTTTATTTATTTTTTAACCAAATTTTCAGTCTTTTTTGATTTATAGCACTAAAAATAAAAAACCCAGCGGTGATCAAATACCACCAAAAGAAAGCCATTTTTTGTGTGAAAAAAGGACAAAAAATTAATTTGGGTACAGTGTTGCATGACTGAGTAATTGTCATTCAAAGTGTGAGAGCACCGAATGCTGAAAATTGGTCTGGTTAGGAAGGGGGTTTAAGTGCCCAGTGGTCAAGTGGTTGGTTTTATGTTACAGGTAAGCCTATATTAAGGCTTACCTGTAGCTAACAACAAGGATATCTCCTAAACCTGCACGGTTTAGGAGATATACCTTTATTTGCATGTGCCGACGTCATGCGGCACATGCGCACTTGCGACAACTGAAGCAACGGCGCTATATGCCGATGCTTCAGTTGTACTGTGCCGCTCTCGTGCCGGCATCGTGGCTCTGGCAAATCACAGCGCCGGAGCCGCGATACCCTGAAGTCACACCGTGAGAACATGACGGCGGTCGGAGGGGGAGAAGAGGACCGATGCGGGGGCTTCGATCTGAGGTAAGTGAAACATAATTAGCTAGTATGCCATGCATACTAGCTAATTATGCCTTTGTCTTGCAGGTTTTTTTTTTTTTTTTTTTTTTTTTTTTAAGAGGGTTTACTTCCTCTTTAACAGACTGTACTACAAGTTCTTTAGGTTGTGGACTCCTGGTCTACTTGCATTCATGGGGGAACATGGAAAAACCTCATAAGCCTGTATGCACAAAATGAAACCTTAGGGAAAAAGGTTGAGTAAAAAAGATTTTTACACACCAGTCAAGCATACCAAAAACACACTTTTCCTTCTTTTGTCTCGCTCAAATAAGGTAAAACATTAAAAAAGGCAAAGTCTAAAAATAGTAAAGAGTTTGCTTTTTTGTTATCGTGTTCCACAAGTCAGAGGCGCAAAGGGGGAGGATTACCAACACAGACGCTCCAACATAGCCAGAAGCAACATACGCTGCAAAACACACCACTCATCCATATGTATGCCAAGTTAAATAAAAACAGGTGCTTGACGAAACAAGACAACACCGCTTTGGCCTGGAGAATAGCGCGGTTCCCAGCACTACCTGACCAATAAAAAGGGGGTCAGAAGTGACATCTCACACCCCCCCCCCCCCCCCTCGGTGTTACTCAGGTAAATCTGTCCCTTCAAAAAAAAAAAAAAAAAAGCTAAGCTGAGGACAGGGATTTATAGACATTCTTCACCCTCAATCAGTCATTTTCTACCCACACCAAATTGTGCCTTCCCACCTCAAAGACATCTTAACGGGAGCGATCGATTTCACACCATGTCTGGAATACTGGACCCATACAGATTTTCCTCACAATTCATTTATTTTCAGACGTTAGAAAGATGATTGCTGTGTTACAGAGATAAGATCTGAAATGAAGGATGAAAATGGAAAATACCAGTGAAAAGGGAGATCAATTTGTTTTAAAAAAAAAATATATATAAAACTGTCTAGAATTGAACATTTACGTCATTTTTCTTTTTTCTCTGCAGAGATTTGATCGCCAATGCCAGCTATTAGCAGCGATTTGCAGCTAGCGCTTTAATTGCCAGATTTGTTGGGAATTTTCTACAGAATTGGGTATCGCTCTGCTACAAAACTGCTTTTCAGTGATTTGTAGTCAACATAACGGCTGCTGCAGCAATTCACAGAAAAGCATTAAAGCGATTGTAGAGTCTCGTTTTTTTACTTACCTGCTCTGTTGCAGTGGTTTTGCACAGAGCAGCCTGGATCCTCCTCTTCTCAGGTCCCTCTTCTGTGATCCTACCCCCTCCCTCCTGTTGAGTGCCCCCACAACAAGCAGCTTGCTATGGGGGCACCCGAGCCGAGTCACAGCTCCCTGTCTCCATTCAGACACAGAGCACCTTCCCGGGCCCGCCCCATCTCTACACCGATTGGCTAGCTGACTTTGATTGACAGTAGCGACAGCCAATGGCACCACTGCTGTGTCTCAGCCAATCAGGAGGGAGACTGAGACATTCGTGGACATCCCTGGACAGAGGGGCCTCAGGTCAATGTCAGGGGGGCTGCTGCACACAGAAGGCTTATCTTAATGCATAGGCGCACGATGATGTACGTCGACAGAGTGGCACGGCTGCGCAAATGGGCGTACCTGTACGTCCCTTTGAATTTGCCGCAGTGCCATCGCGTGCACGCCCACAGTTAGAATCACTCCCTAGGACACACACTTAACCCCTGCAGCGCCACCTAGTGTTAACCCCTTCACTGACAGTCACAGTTACACAGTAATACAAAGTATTAAATAAAAAATGCCAAAAAACTATCCCCTATTTTGTAGACGCTATAACTTTTGCACAAAATCAGACAATAAAACGCTTATTGAGATTTTTTTTTTAAACAAAAATATGTAGAAGAATACGTATGGGTCTAAACTGAGGAAAAAAACATTTTAATTTTTTATAGATTTATTATAGCAAAAAGTAAAAAATAATGTATTTTTAGTGCAAAAAAATTAAAACCGCAGAGGTGATCAAATACCAAACGAAAGCTCCATTTGTGGGGAAAAAAGGACGTCAGTTTTTTTTGGGAGCCATGCCGCACGAATGCGCAATTGTCAGTTAAAGCGACGCAGTGCCAAAAATCGCAAAATGTTCTCCATTAGCACTAAAAATAGCGTCTAAAAAATGCCTCCCATGCCACCCCAGTGTGAAAGCCTGAGTGCTTTTACACTGGGGCGGTGCGCTTGCGGGATGTTCTGAAAAGTCCTGCAAGCAGCATCTTTGGGACGGTTTGGGAGCCCTGAGCCCCCCCACCCCAAAGAACCTTGTCACCATGTTGATGAGGACAAGGGCCTCTTCCAGACAACCCTGGCCATTGGTTGTCGGGGTCTGCGGGCGGGGGGGGCTTATCGGAATCTGGAAGCCCCTTTTAACAAAAGGGCCCCCAGATCCCAGCCCCCACCCTTTGTGTATAATCGGCAGCACTGCCTGCAAAGCGCTTCAGTAGTGCTGCAACACGGGCACTTTTAACCCTTTATTCTGTTGCTAGCGAGGGTTAAAAGGGCCCCCCCATCAGCGCCAACGCGGCCACGCTACATTGTGAAAGGGGTCTAAAGAGTTAGAACCCATGTCCGGTTTTTACTGCAGACTAGATTCCCACTGAGGAGAAACCTCTATTTGTCCCGGTTACCATTATCGCTGGGACAGAAAGTTTGGAAATCTCTACAATTTTACAGTTGTCACCAGAACAGGAATACAGAGACACCCGTTCCATTTCCCTCACTTTGGAGAGATTCCCTCCCACTCCTTGTTGACTGTACAGGAGATGAAGCAAATGGAAATCTAGCAAATGGGACACAGAGGGCAAAAACAAAAGCCTGACAGTGGTTTTTGGTTTTAACCATTCCCTTGTTTCAGTATAATTTATTCAGCATATATTTTCTGAACACACCTTTTTCTAAAACTATTATATTTCAATTGTGCCCTTTATGGAAGCAGCCTAAAATGGGAAATTACTAGTGTGCCACCTGTGCCCACTGAAATGTGGCAAATGTGATAATTTTCTCCATAGGAAGGTACAAAGATCTGAGGATTATGGCACTCTAAGAACACTTCGGAAATGCTTGCTGAATGATCTAGGCATCTGGCAAATATATGGGAAGAAAACACCCATGTGTTAAAAGTCTAACCAAAAAAGACTTGCCGATCCGATTCTCTTATGCATTACGGCAGGCCTGGACAAGTCCCAGGAGCCATCTGGCCAAGGCTTGTAAAACGAATCCCAAAGCCCCAGGTCTAAGAAATCTGCAACTCGTGTCAACAGAAGCACACACACACACACACACACAAACACACACACACACAACACACACACACACAACACACACATCGTGCCTTATAAACTACAGAATGTGATTTTACTTTAGTCGGCATCTATTGCATTTTACAAGGCTTCATGTTCTAATGTGAAACAATTTTATTGTATTGCCCTATGCTTTGCAAATTGTTATCACATTTAAAAAAACAGCCTTGTTTTTGGTTCAAACACAATATGGCCACCTCTGTGGGCGTGGGGGCACACACCACACACACACACACACACACACACACTTCGTCTTCATGGTGCAATCAAAATACAGAAGTGGAACAACAAACAGACACAATGAAGAAGGCTAAAATGTGGAGCTGCACTGGAGCGATGTGCTCGGTAATTAAAGCGGTGTTTTAGTCAGCAGCAAAAAATAAAAAAAATTAAAAAAAAAAAAGTCGCTGCTGACTTAATAAGTACACTTACTCTCCCAGGGCGCCCGCGATGTCGTTCGTGGAAGACGAGCTGTCCCTCGGCGATCCGGATCCAGCACCGCCATTCTCAGTGAGGGAAACGGCTTCACGTTTCCTACTGCGCATGCGCGAGTCGGCGCACGGACTACTGCGCATGCGCGAGTCGGCGCACGGACTACTGCGCAGTTTTAAATTGTTACTAACATTTTTTCACGTTTTTGTTTTCAGGGTGTCCCGCCACTTTAACCAGTGTAATACAAGCAGAAATACTCAAAGGTTTTGTATTGATAACCACTGGAGCATTTCACTGTGATGGAATCATTCAAAAATCGATTTAAGGAATCCCAGCAAACTCTGGGAATCATCCATCCCTAATCAATACACACTGCCAAATATCAGGCACTCATACTAGCCATGTGCGTTATTCTGTAGCAGAATCTCCCTCAAATGTCCCAAATAAGGGCCAAAGGGCACACACATATGCCAACGACATAAAGCACAAGAAGTGGATGGCATCACCCCCTCCTGCTTAGACTTCTCTTCTACATAAACACATCAGTGAAATATGAAAAAAAGGACACAAGCTACGTATTGAATGACTCATTTTCCTCCCGATTCTCCTGCGCAGTGGATAGTCTTGATGGGCAATCTCTATAAATGTCAGTGTCGTCATCCCCTACACGAGTCTGAATCAGAAAAACGCAGGTCTTCCTGGGCCAAGCTCTGTCCGCTTTGCTTATAATAAAGCTTACCTGTAGGTAAAAATGTGCACTGTGTAGGAGATATTCTTGCGAGCAGACGGTGGCAACTGAAGGAAACGGCATAACGTGCTGTGTGCCGCTGCCTTGGACTCCCGCACGAGTGTGACGTCATCGCGGCTCGGCCAATCAGATGCCCGGAGTCTCTGAACCCGGAAGGAAGACCGGGTGAAGATGGCAGGCTCTGCAGTGGTGACAGTGTACCGCTGGAGGGCTTCATTTTAAGGCAAGTCTTTCATAATGTGCTGGTATGTGGTGCATACTAGCTTAATGATATTGCCTTGCAGGTAGAAACCTTTGTTTTCTTACAGAGTTCAATACCGCTTCAAATGAGGGCATGTGGTGCATTCCAGTGCGTTTTTCTTATATGTGTTTTACTGTGTTCCAGTACAGTTAAAAAAATAAATAAATAAAAAGGATTAAAAAAATTCAACGTACAATTCAATGCACTACTTTTTTTTTTTCTTTCGGAATGCACTTTAACTGACCGCATTGGTGTGAACTATGCCATTGGCTCTTGCTGCTGTCAGAGGAAGTGGGGGGTGGGCCCAAGTCCCGCAGTGCAAGAAAAAAAGTCAAAGAAAAAAAAAAATGGATGAGCCAAGATCGCCGCCGGGGACCCCAGAAGAGGAGGATCGGACTGCTCTCAGCAATACCACTGCACAGAGCAAGTATAACATGATTGTTATTTAAAAAAATAAATAAATTGGAGTTTAGTAACATTTTAAAGTGGTTGTAAACCCTTACAGACCACTTGTTGCTACAGATAAGCCTATAATAAGGCTTACCTGTAGCTACCCAGGAGATCTCCTACACCCTGCACGGTTTAGGAGACATCCCTGTATTTGCATGTGCCGACATCATCGGCACATGTGCACTGAAGCAATGGCACGTATGTACCGGCTGCTCTATCGCGCATGTGTGGGAGTGACGTCATCGCGGCTCCAGCCAAGCACAGCGCTGGAGCTGCGATACCCAGTGCGATACCGGTGCTGTGTACAAAGCCCTCGCTGCGGTTCCCGATCTCAGGTCAGTATTACATAATGAGCTAGTAGGCTAGGCATACTAGCTCATTATGCTTTTGTCTTGCAGGTGTTAGTTTTTTCAAACTGGGTTTACAACCACTTTAATGCGAGGTTCCAAACTATCATTTCTGTGCAGAGAAAGCATTGGGTGTTTTCCAGCTCATGTACTTCTGGATCTAAATATTTAATCCTGTGTCCAGACTTTACCAGGTGCCTGCAGTGCACAGGTGTGCAGGGTCATTATACACGCAAAAAAAAAATTGCTAAATACTGCGCTGTCCAAAAGACAGCACCGCAAATGACAATTGCAAAAAGTTAAATGGGAAAAAAGTGATGATGCAGCGCTAGTGACAATTTAAAAATGAAATGGGTAATCTAAAGTGCATAGATGACCTAACACTGAAATATATCAAAATTAGAATAATTGTGAAGATATAAAACAGTATACATGTGCAATATTGAAATAATGATAACAGGTAATTAAACTGATGTATACCATGCATATAAAATGCAGTCATATCAGGTGATTAATCCAATATATACCATACACATAAAATACAGTGAACAACTTATTATAAAAATCAAAAGCAATAATAGAAAAAATGAATGAACAAAAGAAAGAGTACACTGAGTGAGAAAAAAAGTGTTTGATGAAAATGTCCGAAACATATGCATCTCGACGCCCCAAATGGTAATTATGAAGACACCGCTAAACGTGCATGAAAAGGGGGCGGTGGGGGGGTGAAGCACCGCAACCAACAACATGGAGGCTTACCGGAAAAAGTGGATTCAGTAGGACATAGGCCCTATGAATCAAACAAACAAACAGGCTTGTCGTGATTCTTCAAAGATAATAATGCCCAGATGGATATAGGCGTTGGTAGAATTAGGTAAAAAAAAAAAAAAAAAAAAATCTTCTCACAAGGACCACCGGTTGACAAGAAAGGAGGCTCCAAGATATACAAGAACGTCTCATGGATTTAAACGTATAAGGCCAAAAAGGAATAATAATTAAAAAAAAATAATAATAATAAAAAAAAAAAAAAAAAAAAAAAAAACGCACATAGCATGAATCCACATGACACAAAATGTATTAAAAAAATTTAAGATTTGCACTCACATTTGGAAGAGGTAAAACAAGCGCTTGTTAATCGATAAAATGACGCAATGGGAAAAGCAGGCTCGACGCAACGCATTTCATCCACAAAGATATCGTAATTATACACTCAAGCCTGATGATAGTTTAGAGCTCCCAGTTTGCCAAGAGATATGAGGTCTCACCCAGGAGGTCAAAGGAACCCCAGCCAGGGGTCAAGGAACAGAAAGTCTCACCCAGGGGTTAGAGGAACCCCAGCCAGGAATCAAGAGACAGGAGGTCTCACCCAAAAGGTCAGAGGAACCCCAGCCAGGAGGTCTTACCCAAAAGGTCAGAGGAACCCCAAGCCAGGAGGTCTTACCCAGGGGTTAGAGGTGCCCCAGCCAGCAAGTCACCTTTCAGGAGAACCCCTATCCAGCCAGGATTGGGCCATGCAGTAGGGCGCTGCAAACTAAAGGCTAAGAGAGCCAAGTGACCTAGGAAAACCAGACAACACAGTCAGAATGACTGGCAAGAAGAGCAGTGGTGCTACCAACAAGGGAGCCAGTTGTCTTGGTATTTTCGTTTGTTAATATTGATGTGGAAGAACCTCTGCATGGACAACTGATGTGTATGTGAACTTTTATTTTATTTAATAAAACTGAAAGTGGTCCGCCATGCCCTAAAATACAGTTTGGACTGGCATAACTCATTGGAAAAGCATATACCACACTAGTATATAAAAAATAAAAAAATTAATAAAAAATAAAGTAAAGTAGTGTATATCAAGTAAACTATATTACACAGCTGCATTCCCTATATAGCATTTTTAGAGATGCCCACAGCTGCTGTTTTAAAACAGAAGACTTCAATATAATGACCTTGTAATGGATAGAATTGAGAGGGGAATTCAGTAAGGTTTTCCAGTCTGATAAAACTGCACAGAAGCATAGAGGGAATACATTCTATGAAGCCGTCATCTCACTCCATGTGATCCAGTCATGTGAAAGACACACAGATGAGCCCACCTCCCCCTCCTCAGGAACGGCACCATGTGCCAACACATCCTGTGACCATAGTGAGCACAATGTATGGGCAGGATTGTTAATGTCCATCAATCAGATAAATAAACAGATTGCAAGAGCCATTTATGGCACCCATTATGTACAGGTTAACAAACCTGCCTGGAAGCCGACATTTGGAGAATGAAAAATTCAAATCCTATTGGCTGTTTTAGGACAATAAAGCTAGTCTCCTCTTCCTCCATCCTGCTGGCAGAGCAATTGGTACGACTGAGCGTACGCGGGGTGCTGCTACCGGTTCCCAGCGGCCTGCCCCATTTTCAAAGACTCTCTTGAAATGAATCTCTGAAGAGGAAAGCATACTCCTGAATGGAGAGTAGAAGATGAAAACGCTGAGGCCAGGCAGCGGCTGTTTGAAGATCTCCACTGTGACTTGTGGTTTGCGCACATCTACGTTTCCTACCTAGCTTGGCCTAGATTGGTTTCTATGGCGACTAAATTCTTCAGAGGACTTGTATAACCCTCTATATAACAAGATCGCTGCTTGTGGAATGTGCAGGTAAATCACACACATCACCGACACCCTGCTGCTTCCATTAAAGGGCCGGCACCATCAGTCACAGCTGGTCAACCTTCCAGCTGCTGCTGGACTAAAATTCCTAACAGTCATCCACAGCTAAGGGCATGCTGGGACTTGTATTCCCTCCACACCACGATCAAAGAGCAAAATAACATTTAGGAATAGAATTCTTTAGAAAGTAACAAGCATGTTGTGTTCTCCCTTGAGGAACAACAAATTCACAGAGCAACCTTCTGATTACATGAAGCGTACGCCACAAAATGAGATGTAGTGTAGAAGGCGGGATGAACCTCGGGGACCCCTGTGCTTCCCGACATTACAGCCACATTACAGCCTGGGCCCCTCATTTCTTTTTTAATGTTGTCATTAGAAAAACTGCTCAGCTGGATATTGGCCTCTATTGGACCCCTTTCACACATTGGGGCGTTTCTCAGGCACTTTAGCGTTAAAAAAAAAAAAAAAAAAAATCGCCTGTAAAGCGCTTGAAAGAAGCCTCATCTGCAACCCCAATGCACCGCTTTACCAACGGTTTTCGCTAGTTGGGTGCTTTTAACCCCCGCTAGTGGCCAAATAAAGGGTTAAAAGCGCCGCCGCTTTGCATGCATTTTTCAGGCGCTTCCCGTTGATTTCAATGGGAAGGGGCGTTTTAGGAGCGGTGTATTCACCGCTCCAAAAGCGCTGCGAAGAAGCTGCTTGCAGGACTTTTTTTTGACGCCCTGCCAGCGCAGCGCCTCAGTGTGAAAGCATTCAGGCTTTTAACATTGGGATTGCAGTTGAGGCTTCTTTCAGGCGCTTATTTTAAAGCTAAAGCGCCTGAAAAACGCCATAGTGTGAAAGGGGTCTCAGTGTGAAAGCACTCAGGCTTGCAAAACGCCTGCAAAGTGCCTGAAAAGCGTTTTTGCAGCGGCGCTTTTAACCCTTTATTTGGCCACTAGCGGGGGTTAAAAGCGCCCCACTAGCGCTTGAAAAACGCTCGTAAAGCGGCGCTTTACCAGCATTTTTCAGGCGCTCGCAGTGTGAAAGAACTCTAAGACCCCTTTCACACTGGGGCGTTTTTCAGGCGCTTTAAAAAAGCGCCTGTAAAGTGCTTGAAAGAAGCCTCATCTGCAACCCCAATGTGAAAAGCCCAAGTGCTTTAAGAGTCCTTTCACACAGCCAGTGCCCGAAAAACGCCCGGTAAAAGCGCCGCTTAAACTAGAGCATTTTTCGAGCGCTAGTGGGGCGCATTTAACTACCGCAAGAGGCCAAATAAAGGGTTAAAAGCGCCACCAAAGCACCGCTGCCAAAAGCGATTTTCAGGCATTTTGAAGGCGCTTCCCATTGATTTCAATGGGAAGGGGCGCTTTAGGAGCGGTGTATTCACCGCTGCAAAGAAGCTGCTTGCAGGACCTTTTTTTTGACGCCCTGCCAGAGCAGCGCCTCAGTGTGAAAGCACTCGGGTTTTTAACATTGGGATTGCAGTTGAGGCTTCTTTCAGGTGATTTACAGGTGCTTATTTTAACGCTAAAGTGCCTGAAAAACGCCATAGTGTGAAAGGGGTTTCAGTGTGAAAGCACTCAGGCTTGCAAAACGCCTGAAAAGCGTCTGAAAAGTGATTTCGGCAGCGGTGCTTTTAACCCTTTATTTGGCCACTAGCGGGGGTTAAAAGCCCCACTAGTACTTGAAAAACGCTGGTAAAGCGGCACTTTAACAGCGGTTTTCGGGCACTGGCAGTGTAAAAGGACTCTTAAAAGCACTCAGGCTTTTAACATTGGGATTGCAGTTGAAGCTTCTTTCAGGCGCTTATTTTAATGCTAAAGCGCCTGAAAACCGCCAGTGTGAAAGCACTCGGGCTTGCAAAACGCCTGAAAAGCGATTTTGGCAGCGGCACTTTTAAGCCTGTATTTGGCCACTAGCAGGGGTTAAAAGCCACCCCACTAGCGCTCAAAAAACGCTGGTAAAGCACCACTAGTCTAACAAGTGTTTTTCAGGCGCTGCCAGTGTGAAAGGACTCTTATAGCACTCGGGCTCTTAACATTGGGATTGCAATTGAGGTTTCTTTCAGGCACTTTACAGATGCTTATTTTAACACTAAAGCGCCTGAAAAAAGCCATAGTGTGAAAGGGGTCTCAGTGTGAAAGCACTCGGGCTTTCACATTGGGAGGGATTGCAGATGAGGCTTCTTTCAAGCACTTTTTTTTTTTAACGCTAAAGCGCCTGAAAAACGCCCCAGTGTGAAAGGGGTCTTAAAGCGGTAGTAAACCCGCTGAAACTTTTTCTTTTTTATACACCTGTAAGGTAAAAGGCATAATAAGCTAGTATGCACTGCTGTGAGTGGCTGGAGCCGCGATGTCGTCACTCCCACGCATGCGCACAGGAGACTTCTTCCCTGCAGGGGAATGCCTCGCTGCAGTCAGCGGCGCATTGCACGGGGAATATCTCCTAAACCGTACAGGTTTAGGAGATTTTTTTTTTACCTACAGGTAAGCCTTATTATAGGCTTACCTGTAGGTAAAAGTAAAATTTTTGACTTTACAACCACTTTAAAGCAGAAGTAAAATATTCTGCCCACCTGCAAATATTTCTAAACACATTGATAAAATTATTTCAAATATCTGGCAACAAGTCATTACACCAACATTGGCATGCTTAGACGTACACGGGACGTTTTTTACCTCTCCTGAACGATTTAACTTGACAGATAGTAACCCACGTTTAAAATGTCCGTTATGCAGTGTTTGCATTAAAAAAAAAAATGTAGTGGGTTGTGAGGCATGGTGGGTGTATTGTTGTTAAAGTTATTGGAAGCCAGACACTTTTTGCATGCAAAAAAAAAAAGTTTATTTCTCTCAATAAACCTTTTTTTGGGGGGAGAGAGGGTTAGGGCCAAGACACCCTTAGGTAGTTGCAAAATTAATTGGCAGACTCCGAGACTTCTATAGGAGGACAGCCATGCAGGGAAAGGCATACAGCAAGACGCCACATCTGCATGTGTAGGAATACCGTCTCCCATGGCAACAGTCCCTAAAAAAGGCTTAAGTTTCTTCACTTTCACTACAATCGCTCCTTGTAGTTCTTCAGCACACTGAGCTCCCGGTCTCCCACTAGACTAGATTATTCACTGCCACTGAATCCCTTGAGCTCCTCAAATCTTCACGGTTGCATCTTTCGAGCGTCACCCCCGCTTCTCTGCTAGGTCCCTAGCTTGGTACTCCAGATACTTCTCAAGCTTCACCCCACTGGCCCGCGCGGTTATGCCCTGTACACACAATCGGAAATGCCACCAGCAACACTCTGATAAGAGCTTTTTGTCAGAAAATGCGACCGTGTGTATGCTCCATCGGTCTTTTGCTGGCCGAATTTAACTTGAAACCAACAAATGTCAGAAAAAGGTTTAGTGTTTAAAGCGGAGTTCCACCCAAAAATTGAACTTAAAATCTTTAAGCACTCCTCTCCCCCTTACATGCCAAATTTGGCTTCATTAGGAGGGGGGGACTTCCTGTCCCACTTCCTCCTTCCGCCCAGGGAACACCTAGGAGACTCCTCCTTTCGCCTTAGGCGCCCCCCCCCCCCCGCTAGGCGATCTCCTGGGACACGCGACAGGTCCCAGATCGCCTGTCCACTTCGAGAGCGCAGCGCGACTCGCACATGCGCCGTGTGTGCCCGGCCGTGAAGCCGAAAGCTGTCACGGCCAGGTGCCCACAGTGGCAATGGAGGCGCCGGCGGAGAGGAGCGACACCGCGTTCCGCCGCATCGCGAAACCGGGTACAGGTAAGTGTCTATTAAAAAAGTCAGCAACTACACTTTTTGTAGCTGCTGACTTAATAAACATAAAAGGCCTGGAACTCCCCTTTAAGTGGTTTAAACTTTTTTCACTTGCACACAAAGTCTATTCCATTGACAAATTGTTACAATGTTTATACTTAAGTTTGACTGATAAAGAAGGTTAGACTGTTGATTCTTGGAAGACTGCCCAGTTTTTCTCTTCCTTTCTTTTGAGGGCTGTGGCTTCAGAAGAGCAGAGAGAATTCTTTGTAGGGCTGCAACTAACGATTATTTTCATAATCGATTAGTTGGCCGATTATTGTTTCGAATAATCGATTAATCGGTTAGTAACCTTAAAAAAATTGTGGTGTATAATTTTGTTAATATGTAAAGTTTTTTAAAAAAAAAAAGGCAATTTATTCTTAAATATCTCTATGCAGTGGTAAATATAAATAACAATCTGATTAGGGAGCAAAATATTTAATCCACTCTGAGAATAACAGACAGAAGAGATACTTTTTTTGTCCAATTTGTTGTTGGGCAGATTAAAAAACACAAATTGCTGCAAAAACGCATTACATGCTTTTCTGCAGCTTCTCCATTGAAGTATATGGAACCAAAAAAGCACCGTTTTGCGTTTAAAAAAAAAAAAAAAAGTCCCCGACCCTTTATAAACAGCAGCGACTGAAAAAAGCATAGATGTGAACGTGTCCCATAGGAAACCATGTAAATAAACTGTAGTGCGTTTCTGCAAAAAGCACCAAAAAAAAAAAACACACAGATGTGAACCAGGCCTGAGACGTTTAGTAACATAATGGGGGTTAAAAAAACGAAAATTAGCCCTTTATAGTACAAATAAAAGCAGATAATCACTACTGTAAGGGGTTCATTTTTTTTTTTTACTGTAGAACTGTGAAATATTTACAGTAGTGATTATTTGCTCTTTTTGTGCTATAAAGGGCTCATTTTAGTTTTTTTTAACCCCATTATGTTACTGGCCGATTAATCGATTATGAAAATAGTAATCGATTAATATCATAATCGATTAGTTGTTTCAGCCCTAATTCTTTGCATAGAAAGAAATGTGAAACACTTTAGATAAGATCGTGATAACGATTCTTGATGATTAATTGTGCAGCTCTACAGCTCCCTGTGATACAAACACCTCCTCTAGATAATGGCCCCTGGGCATATAGAACTTGGCCGCAGGGACCATCATACCTTTCTGCACACCGTACCGTCTGCATCCCCCCCCCCCATATAGGACAGATCTACTCATTGTGGTGTGGCGTTTATTCATTTAAATCCATGAAAAGCTTGTGACAGATGCATTTGGTGTGCATTTTCATGCAGATGAATGCATCAAACAAGCCCTTTTTCCTAAAACACTGAAAACCAGTTTCCAGACACCTGAGTAAAACGAGGCCTGTACACACACACACACACACACACACACACACTATTAAAGCTTTATAAAATCAGACTCGGATATGCATCAGTACTTCTCACTAGGACTGCGAACGATTATTTTCATAATCGATTAGTTGGCCGATTATTGATTCGAATAAGCCATTAATAACCTTAAAAAAAAAAAAAAAAAAGTGTGGTGTATAATTTAGTAAATATGTAGTTTAAAAAAAAAAAAAAAAAAAAAAGGCAATTTATTCTTAAATATCTCTATGCAGTGTTAATATAAATAACCAACTATATGGTTAGGGAGGAAAATATTTAATCCACTCTGAGAATAGCAGACAGAAGAGATCTACTTTTTTTTGACCAATTAATTGTTGGGCAGATTAACCACTTCAGCCCCGGACCAATTTGCAGCCAAAAAGGTCCAGGCCTCTTTTTTCGATTCGGCACTGCGTCGCTTTAACTGACAATTGCGCGGTCGTGTGACGTGGCTCCCAAACAAAATTGGCGTTTTTTTCCCACAAATAGAGCTTTCTTTTGGTGGTATTTGATCACCTCTGCGGGTTTTATTTTTTGCGCTATAAACAAAAATAGAGCAACAATTTTGAAAAAAAAAAAAAAAGGAATATTTTTTACTTTTTGCTATAATAAATATTCCCAAAAAATATATAAAAAACATTTTTTTTTCCCCCCTCAGTTTAGGCCGATATGTATTCTTCTACATATTTTTGGTAAAAAAAAAATTGCAATTGTTGATTGGTTTGCGAAAAAGTTATAGCGTTTACAAAATAGGGGATAGTTTTATAGCATTTTTATTAATGCTTTTTCTTTTTTTTTTTTTACTAGTAATGGCGGCGATCAGCGATTTTTATTGTGACTGCGACATTATGGCAGACACGTCGGACATTTTTGGGACCATTGTCATTTATACAGCAATCAGTGCTATACAAATGCACTGATTCCTGTGTAAATTACACTGGCAGTGAAGGGGTTAACCACTAGGGGGCGGGGAAGGGTTAAGTGTGACCTGTGTGTGTTTTTTTTACTGTAGGGGGCGTGGCTTGGCATGTGACATCACTCATAGTCTTTCCCTATGACAGGGAACAGACAATCAGTGACAGCCTCACTAGGAAGCACGGGGAGAGGTTTGTTTACACTTACCCCTCCCCGTTCTTCAGCTCTGTGACCCGATCGCGCGACCCACGGCCGGGCTCTTAAAAAAGCAACATACCTGTATGTTGATGTGACCAGTCGTGCCATTCTGCCGACATAAATGTGCAGGAGACGGTGGTTAAAGAACACAAATTTCTGCAAAAACGCATTAAATGCTTTCCTGCAGATTCTCCATTGAAGTCTATT
Organism: Lithobates sylvaticus; assembly: GCA_028564925.1. Lineage (NCBI taxonomy): Eukaryota > Metazoa > Chordata > Amphibia > Anura > Ranidae > Lithobates > Lithobates sylvaticus. Next base: position 180,606,164 of record CM053035.1, on the reverse strand, counting down.
GAACCAAAAAAGCACCGTTTTGCGTTAAAAAAAAAAAGTCCCCGACCCTTTCCAAACAGCAGCGGCTGAAAAAAGCATAGATGTGAACGTGTCCCATAGGAAACCATGTAAATGAACTGTAGTGCGTTTCTGCAAAAAGCACCAAAAAAAAACACATAGGTGTGAACCAGGCCTGAGACGTTTAGTAACATAATGGGGTTCAAAAAAAACAAAACAAAAAAAAACTGATAATCACTACTGTAAGGGGTTCATTTTTTTTTTACTGTAGTACAGTGAAAGTAATATTTACCGTAGCGATTATTTGCTTTTTTTATACTAGAAGGGCTCATTTTAGTTTTTTTAACCCCATTATGTTACTGGCCAATTAATCGATTACTATTTTCATAATCGATTCGTTGGCCACTAATCGATTCGTTGGCCACTAATCGATTCGTTGTCCACTAATCGATTCGTTGTCCACTAATCGATTCGTTGTCCACTAATCGATTCGTTGTCCACTAATCGATTCGTTGTCCACTAATCGATTCGTTGTCCACTAATCGATTCGTTGTCCACTAATCGATTCGTTGTCCACTAATCGATTCGTTGTCCACTAATCGATTCGTTGTCCACTAATCGATTCGTTGTCCACTAATCGATTCGTTGTCCACTAATCGATTCGTTGGCCACTAATCGATTCGTTGTCCACTAATCGATTCGTTGTCCACTAATCGATTCGTTGTCCACTAATCGATTCGTTGTCCACTAATCGATTCGTTGTCCACTAATCGATTCGTTGTCCACTAATCGATTCGTTGTCCACTAATCGATTCGTTGTCCACTAATCGATTCGTTGTCCACTAATCGATTCGTTGTCCACTAATCGATTCGTTGTCCACTAATCGATTCGTTGTCCACTAATCGATTCGTTGTCCACTAATCGATTCGTTGTCCACTAATCGATTCGTTGTTTCAGCCCTACTTCTCACATGATCCATTTAAATTGTCTTTGCACCAAGTGCCACTTTCTTGTATACCAATAGTGAATAACATGAATTTCACTGAGGGACACCCTGCAATCGTCCATTCTGATTTGGAAAGATCTTACTTGGTTGGTGGTTTGAGAACGTGGTACAAAATGTCAGTAATATCGGTCTTAGCTACATCTGGCAAACTGCTCCTGTACTTCCAGCCTTATATACCCCACTAGACAAGAGCCATCATTCTCTGGAGGAATACCACCATGAAAGCGAGCCAACTACCGCTAGATGCATTCCAAATTTCTTCATTCAACTATCATGAGCACAGCAATACATACCTCCCATTGTTCTAAAATATAAAAGACCAAAACTACCAATGCTTTGAAAGCAAATTACTTAAAAGCATTAAAATAAACATTTCTACGGGATTGTGGGCACCGGCATAAAAGATCTTTGTACTGGTGAAAACCTAGACGAGTTTCTAATTCGCCTCAGGTTATGACTCAGTTTGTGAACTGTAAATATCCCACTACACACTACTGCAATCACAGATATTTCTGGGGAGGGGTAGATCCTCTAGAAGAATGTCATTACTATGTGCTCCTGTACTGAAACACCCATCAGGCCGGGTTCACACTGGTACGACGCGACAGTCATACCACTTTGGATCCGACTTTGCCCTGCGACTTGAATGAAAAGGGATCCATCTTTGATCCGACAATACCAGGCACTGTCTGTATCTTTAGGGGGGAACTCCACACCAAATAATAATAATAAAAAAAAAAAAAAAAAAAGCCTGGGTCCCCACTCCAAGAGCATCCCAGCTCAACCCTTCCCAGATAGCAAGCAATTAAGCTACAAGTTTGAAAAGAACTTGCTAAGCTATTGCTAGACTTGCCAGGCTTCGCAAGTTTCTTGCACAATTGCAGCAAGTCAGCATTGCATGACTCCAGATCAACTTTCTTTGCAAACATTCCGCAAGTTCTGGTTCAGTCATGTTGTGCAATAGTCCTCCCACCACAGGGGTCACTGTGGCTGAATTTTCATGCTGTAGACTCGCCACCCCAACTTTGCTCTTGCTAGAGACTTGCCACGCAAATTTTCTACAAATTGGAAAAAAACTAGAACTTGTGCTTCAAGTGCTCTGCAAGTGTACAACTTGCCAGTGATAATGCGCAGCCAGTTAACAGACTTAAAATTCAACCCTGCCACAAATTTGTGGCAAGTTATCTTTGCTATCTGGGTTTTCGATTGAGTTGGGCTTTAGCTGTGTATTAATTTGGAGCACAGAAAAGCAAATCAATGATTTTTTAATTTTCTGTAAGCAAGACATAATGAATTCAATAGAAGAAAATACCAAAATGCTTACTTCTCCAACATACTTTATAAACAATACCCACCAATACAACAAAAAGGTCTCGCACCTTCACAGCCATTCCCAAAGAAATATCACCTGTACTGCTGGATTGCCGCACGGTGGGGGAGATTTACTAAAACTGGCGCACACAGAATTTGATGCAACTGTGCATACTAACCAGCCAGCTTGTTCAATTAAAGGGGTTGTAAAGGCAGAAGTTTTATATGCATTAAAATAAAAAGCCTTCTGTGTGCAGCTCGTTTTGCAGAGTGGCCCCGAACATCCATTCCCGGGGTCCCTCAGCGGCTCTCTCGGCTCCTCCCCACATCAGATAGCCCCCCCCTACGAGAAGCGATCTCCCGGGGGGGTTACCTTGCGGAAGAGCGGCACAGTAGCCGCTGACATCCTCCTCCCTTCTCCACACTCACTGTGTGTGTGAGAAACTGTATGGAGAGAGAGGAGCTGTCAAAATTGAGGTTGAATGTCGGGGGATCTGGGCGGGCCGCTACGTGTATGTGACCCACCCCTTTCTTAAACAGCCCAATCATTGGCTGGATAGCTGTGGGTCCCGCCCACTCCGGGTCCCACCCACCTCCGACATCGCACTGAATTTGTCAGCTCCCCTCTCTCTCCATACAGTTTTACACACCACGGCACTGCAGAGAGCATTCAATTTCACAGTTACACTATCGGCTGTGAAACCTGCCAGTGCCAACCAGTGCCACCTGCCAATGCCAAACAGTGCCGCCTGTCAGTGCACCCTCAGTGCTGCCCATTGGTACTCATCAGTTCCAACCTCAATGCCGCCCATCAGTGTTCATCAGTGCCACCTCATCAGTGCCCATTAGTGCAGCCTACCAGAGCACATCAGTGAAGGAGAGGGGGGGGGGATAATTTGCAAAATCTTATAACAAAACAAAAGTTGATTTTTAAATTAGTTTTTTAAAATATTGTTCTTTTATCGCTTGGCATCAGGCATGAGCAATTCTTATTGCCCGATGCCCCAGACATGCAGTTTTGGGCGCTGGGCAGAGGATTTTAAAAAACTGGCTAACTTTTTGAGCTGGCTCCTAGATTCTAAGCAAATTTGTCAAGCCCTGCCATACAGTATATACAGACCAGTCTGTACCCAGACTCTGTACTGTATATGTCACACACACACGTCTGTATATAATGTACAGTACAGTGTCAGTGTATAGACTAGTCTGTACCTAATGCCCTGCACTGTGCCCTCCTAATGCCCTGCACTGTGCCCTCCTAATGCCCTGCACTGTGCCCTCCCTGTGTTGCCTCCTCCTTCCCCCACCAGCTGTCACCTCTGCCCCCATGTCTCCCAATGACCCTCCCATCCCCATCCTATTCCCCAAGCGATCACAGCCTTTCTCCTCAACTCTTCCACCCCACAACCCCCATTTCGCCCCACCCTCAACTACCCTGCCCTCACTTACCCCTCTATGCCCCCTACTCCCTCCCTTGGTAATAGGACAAGCCTGCACTCCATGTTCTGGGACACAGGGATATGCCTTCACCTCTACTCAGAGCAGCCACAAAAGCAATCAAACAGGTCACATGCCGGTAGGTTATTTGGCTCCTGTCTAAATTGGCCCTAGTATGTGTATGTATGAAAGTTAGAGACCTTAGATCAGGGGCCTCAAACTGGCAGCCCTCCAGCTGTTGAGAAACTACAAGTCCCGTGAGGCACTGCAAGGCTGACAGTTACAAGCATGACTCCCACAGGCAGAGGCATGATGGGACTTGTAGTTTTGCAACAGCTGGAGGTCCACCAGTTTGAGACCCCTGTCTTAGATTGTGAGCGCCTCGAAGGCAGGGACTGGCGTGAATGTGGACTATACATGTAAAGCGCTGCGTAAATGGACAGCAATATTTACAGGAGGAGTTCCCCTAAAAAAAAAAAAAAAAAAAAAAAAAAAAAAAGTCGGCAGCTACAAATACTGCAGCTGCTGACTTTTAATAATCGGACACTTACCTGTCCTGGGGTCCAGCGATGCAGGGGGGGGGGGGGGGGGGGGGGGGGGGGGGGGGGGGGGGGGGGGGGGGGGTTTCGAAGCTCCGCTCGGCGACACCGGCATTCTAACTGAAGCCACAGTCAGGCACCCACTGCGCATGCGCGAGTGGCGTGCCGTGATTGGCCGCGCAGTCATCTGGGACCTGTCAGGTGTCCCAGATGACTGACAGGAGGGAGGGGGCAGAGCTGAGCCCTTCCTGCGCCGAGGGCAAGTGATGTCACCAGCCCAGGCACTGAAGGAGGCAGACTACGAGGGACCCCCCTAGCAACAGGCATTTAGAGGCGAGTTTAAAAAAAAAATAATTCCAAATGTTTATTTTTTTAGGAATTTTAATGATTTTTATGTGTAACACCACTTTAAGTACCTGTAATACTCCAGGAAAATGGTTTGACTAGAAGAAAAAATAAAAATAAATGTTCGTTGCACAGTACAGGCTCCTCTTTGCAGATGAAGCACAATGCTTTACAACTGGCATAATAAACAGGTAAAACTATAGCCATACAACTTTCAAAAATGCACTAAAATGGCTGTTTGATGCAACAGACCTACTAATAAGACAAAGCAACTAATGCAAAATGTCAAATTTGTTTTCATTCAAATACTATATTTTGCTATGTAAACAGATATATTTTACAGATCTATGTATTTTAAATACGTTTTTTCAGGTACATCCTGGTTTGTTGCAAATGGTGTAGGCAATTGATTATGGGAACCAGAGGGAAAAAAAAAAAAAAAAAAAAAAACTTGCATGTGTATACCCTCTACACGGGGCTTGGTATTTTGGAATCAATTTCAGAAGTGTACATGTAGGGTGTTAAATACAGTAAATCCACTTAGCAACTCACACGGTTGATTATTAAAACAGGCACAAAGTATGCAGGCATCCGGGGTAAAGCTGTCCACATAGACCGTCCTCCTCACCGCCATCAACGTCCTCCCTGCAAGCCTCACTTTCAGATCGCTCTATTGCGGGGTAGTCTTCCCAGTCGAGATTGTAGACTGACAGCGTTGAGAGCCGGCGGTGCGGAGGATGGCTACATACTGTTGTTGATGTGCCTCTTTTAGCCCACGTTCACATTGGGTCGGTTTGGCATGTCAAATCGCCATTGCACCGATCCCCAAAAGTAGTTCCTGTACTACTTTTAGCGACTTTGGGGGCGATTTGAATAGACATCTGTTCATGAACCCACGCAGATGTCCGTCAAATCCCCCATGAAGTCGGACTGCATTGCCAATTCTAACCCGCATTCAGTGTGACCCTAGGCTCAATCATCAACCATGCAAGTTTTTAAATTTTACTACACTTAAGAGGCCCCTCTTGTCTCTTATACGCTGTGGCGCCTGCTGGATTTTGCTTCTAATCCCCTTGTGTAGGCTTCCATTTATGGTTACACAACCACATTGATATAATCTTTTTATATGGGACGATAAACTGAAGGACTTAGACCCCTTTCACACTGGGGCCGTGGCCGCGTTAGCGGTAAAGCGCTGCTCGTTTTAGTGCTCCCAAACCGCCCCAAAGATGCTGCTTTCAGGACGTTTCCTAAAGTCCCGCAAGCACACCACCCCAGTGTGAAAACTGCCTCAGTGTGAAAGGGGTCTTAAGAATAAATGGTTGTGGAACGAATCATCTGAGTTTCCATTATTTCTTATAGGGGATTTTGCTTTTTGCATGTTTCCGGAATGAATTATGCTCGCGTACATTATTGGTGTGCAAGAGTTTGTCTGCAGCTTTCAGTAAAGCAAACCTTTAAAGTGGTTGTAAACCCTTACAGACCACTTTGACCTACAGGTAAGCCTAGATTAAGGCTTACCTGTAGGTGCAAGAAATAAAAAAAGAAACCCTGTAGGTTAAGGAGATATTTGCAAGAAAGACGGCATGCACGCTGTAGACAACAGCGAAGGGGCACTGAGCGTGCCGTTTAATGAATGGGATCATGCCGTCACTGACGGCTCCCGCGCACATGTGCGGGAGTGACGTCATCGCGGCTCCAGCCAGTCACAGTGTCGGAGCAGTGATACACGGAAGTCACTCCAGGTATTATGGCGGCGACGGAGGAGGTGAACGAGGATGCATACACATCCTGCATATGCATACTAGCTCATTATGCCTTTGTCTTGCAGCGTGGTTTATTTTTTTTTAGAGAGGGTTGTAGAGGGTTTACTTCCTATTTAACAATTGGTACAACCAAACAAAAAAAAAAAAAAATAATAAATCAAATCATCTTTTAGGACAAGAAACGAGACGCCTCTTAAATCTATCTGGAATAATAAATGTGGCATTTTTAATCAGCTTAAAAATGGCAAAAGGTTGCAAGCTTTTCAGCCAAGCGACAAAACAAAATATTAAACAGCTGGCCAGCCTCCTGTGAAAGCCATTATACAGGCACTGGGTCAGCAGTCTAACTCGGGGATCTTGAATACACATTGCAACTTGCCATTTTTGCAGAATGCAACTTTAAAAATAGAAATGACAATAAGCAACTTTAGCAGACAGTTGAGCAGCGGACTCTGCAACACTGTAAACGCTTCTAACCTGTCTACCTAGGCAAAGCCACCTTCCCTTTTCCATTCTTCTATCAAGCACACAATACATAAAGGGGAAGCCTGTGTCTATGTCCAGGGGGGTTTATACTGTGCCCATATGCTTTACTCCTTTTCCTGGGTGAGAAGGGATGCCGGGGATTATATAGAGGCCTGTGAAGGTCCAACAATCACGGAATGCAACAGAAAGTTGTGACCAGCGATGCCTCGAGTAAAGTTTCCTGCAAACCTCCCCACATTTAAGTGCTGGCGACGGAGGAACATGGACTGTCAAGGCTGGAATGTGCCTTTTATCCCAAGTCAGGTCTGCTTCTGGAAGGCCCTGCAGCTTTTGGTGCCACCCTGACGATGGATATAGGCTATGGTGGTGCCATAGTGAACCCTGGTTGGTCATCCCTGAAGCTGGTCAGTGCATTGCAGCAGGGGTAGGTGAATGGCCTTTTAGGTAAAGCTTGTCCCAGTCAGCTGCAAAGGCCTGGGGTGAAACAGGTCAAATATCACCGCCTCAAAAAAGGTGGCTCCTATGTACCTCAGTACCCTAATGCAAAATTGGACTGAAGCGCAGGGACCAAGCATGAGCATAAAAGGGTCAATACCTGTTCCCAGGGAAAAACACACCTGAGACTGGGTTGTGAAGACTAGGCCAAAGTACTCCAAGCAGCGGGTCTGATCTAATAGACATCTGGAGGTTGAGGATCTACTCAAAGTTCTGGAATGTCTATATGGTCCAGTTACACACTGGACTACAGGGCCTGGGCAATATGCTCCCTCATAAGGAGATCATTCAGATATCCAACCATGTGGAATCCCTGAACATGCAGAAGCGAAAGGATCAGGACAAGCACTTTGGTGAAGACCCCCAGGGGCCATGGAAATGCCTAAGGAGGAGCCACAAACTGGAAGTGCTACTCACTCAACTCAAATTCCCTAGCTTGCAGCAATGCATCAACAGACCAGGCCAATTCTATCCGGAATTTATGGACACACAAGAAGGTTTTGAGGACCTTCAGGTCTAAAATGGGGTGGATGCACCTGTTGGGCTTTGGGACCATAAGCAGGTTTAAAAAAAAAAAACGAAAAAAAAAATAAAACCTTTAAACTGTTTTCCGAGGGAACTGAAACAATCACTCCTGAAGAGTGACGCTGCAAGGCGGTCTGAAGAGCCATGAAATCTCATTGCAAAGACAGGAAGGTTCAAGTCCTTTCTAAGGATTTTCCAAAGAGCCGATCTGAGTCGAACAGAATCCTTTCTAAACATTTCTAGCAGTGGAACATGCATTCAGAGACAGAGAATCCTGCACATCTAAATTGACATAAAAGCCAGGTGAGAATTCTGGCGCAGGGAGTCCGCCAAACCGTCTACGCAGTAACACAAGGCTACTGTAAAGACCTCCAATTTTTGGGTACCAAGGGATCCATCAGAATCGATCTCGAGTTGCATGCCACGTGCTTAGCCCAGGCTATCAGGGTTTGACAACCAGCCATAGACACCACCAACTGTTGCATTGCCGATCTTGACAGTGCAAAAGAGGCTTAGTCCAAAAGGTGGAGACAGCACCAGCGGGGAACTCAGCAGGAAGGATTTCCCCCATCCACATAGAGTGTTTGCATGGGAAAAAACAGGTCATATTTTTCATTCAATCCTCTTTGTTGAACGGAAAGAATAAATAAAAAATGATGTATGGCTTGCCTAACAGTGGCAGCATACAATTCATGATCTTGATTAACGGAAAAAAAAAAAAAAAAAAAAAAGAAGTTTAGGCTATACATACACTTTAAAAGCTAACATTTAAACACACAATATACTGTAAACCTGTATTTTTTTACCCAATGCAGCAGGAACTGAAAATCTTTTCGAAACAAGGGGAGTTCCCCTTTTATGCCCCATACACACGGTCGGATATTCCGATGGAAAAAGTCAGATCGGATTATGTTGTCGGAAAATCCGATCGTGTGTGAGCTCTAGCAAACTTTTTCCATCGGAATTTCCGACGGAAAAAATCTGAGAACAGGACCTTAAATTTTCCGACAACAAAATCCAATTGGACTTTTTCCGATTGTGTGTACAGAATTTCCGACGGACAGAGTGCCGCGCATGCTCAGATCATGAATGTACCAAAAATCGGGAAAAAGCAGGTTGTGTTGCAGTTTCTAGGTCCCGTGATCCAATCACAGCAATGATACACTAAGTAAAAGACTCTTGATAATGGAGCTTGCAGTCCAGAAGTGCTGCATGTCATGTGACCTAACACTTAATTTTCAGCCCATAGAATACACAGGACCTTACTTCAGCAGTTCAGTAATGCACACGGTCGGAATTTCCGATGGAAACAGTCCAATGGGAGCTTTTCATCTGATTTTCCGACCGTGTGTATGCCCATCGGTCTTTTTCTGTCGGAATTTCCGATGGACTTTGGATTGAGAGCCTGGTCTTAATTTTTCCGACGGAAAACCTTTTTATCGGATTTTCCAATCGCGTGTATGCAATTCCGACACGCAAAATTCTGACGCATGCTTGAAAGCAATTTGACGCATGCTCGGAAGCATTAAACTTCCCTTTTTTATAGTGCTGTCGAACGTGTTGTATGCCGCTGTGTTACTGACCGTCGGAATTTGGTGTGACCGTGTGTAGGCAAGACAGTTTGAGCGAAATTCCGATGGGAAAACCATCAGAGCTTTTTCCGACGAGAATTCCGATCGTGTGTACGCGGCATAAGGCCTCATGTACAATGCTGCTGGTAAACAGACGTTTAGGAGCAGTCGGGCATTTTATTCAACTGCTCCTAAACTCTCCTCAATGTTATCCTATCAGTATATGTACACAGTCGTATCTAAACAATTCAGTTTAGAGGCTTTTTTCGGAACGCAAAAAAAAAAAAAAAAAAAAAAAATTAAAAAATTGGGCTCAGAAGCTGAGTTTAGAGGCATTTCAAGCGCCAAACGCTTCTAAAACGCAGCTAAACATGGTAACTCGCATTTAGCCACGTTTCGTTTACAGGCGTTTTTTTTTTTTTCTTCAAAATTGCCAAAAATGAAAATGTTTTTATTTTTATTTATTTTTTTTAAACGCTTCTAAAACGCAAACACGGCAAGACAGACCTTTTAACCATGGGTTACTATCTGAGAAGTTAAATCGTTCAGGAGAGGTTGTAAAAAAAATGTCTCGTGTACATGAAGCCTAACCAGCTTTACCATCACCCCTCCCCCTCAATAGATGTCAAGATGATGAAAGCTAAGAGAGAGTGCTAAATGTGACAGCTTGATCCCCACACATACATGGCAATTCATCCAGGCCACACAAAGCTGCCTGGTGATTCACTTCTGCAAAGAGATATGGTGGCAACAGGAGATTTTGCCACAAATTTACCAGGATATTACTGTGCTTATGGTGTGTTTTTCATAGGTCATGTGACATCAAAAACGTTATTGAGTGCGTTATTGATGCGTTCTTGTTGCGTTTTCAGGGCCAGTTCCCCTTTATAAAATCGCAGTCCAAATGCATTTCTGCATGTGTGTTTTTGATGCTTTCCAATGCATTCACCCCTTCTTTCTTTACCTTAATTGGGGACATGTGCGTTGTGTGGATGCGTTTTATTGCGTCCCAGTGCAGAAAAAATGCAGAATGTTCTACTTTTTTTTTGTAAAAGGAATGCACTGGAACTGACTGCACTATGCCATTGGAAACCATATAACCTGCTATCCATGCGTTTCTGATGCCGAAAAAAATGGAGCACTGGACTGCATATGGTGTGAACCGGCAGCAAGCAAGATTTTTAACACCACAATGGAAGTGCAATGGACCAATGTGAAGACATACACAGAATTTAAAAGGGATACATTTTTTTTGCGGTAACCAATACTCTGTAGATTTTAATTTTTACACTGTCCTTTTAAAAAAAAAAAAAAATGTATCACCGTTATTGCTGTCACAAGGAATGTAAACATCCCTAGGGACAGTAATAGGCAGAACAGGTACTAAAAAGGTCTGGAGTTGATTCTAAAGCCTCGTACACTCAGGTTGTTGTCCAACAGAGTATCAGACTTTTGTCCGAAGGGCGTGTGCCAGGATCTTGCTTTGCATAATAACGCCACACAATTGTCAGCTAAACAAACGCGAACGTAGTGACGTACTAAGTGGGATTTCCGCTCTTGAGCCCCACCCTTTGGGCACCTTCTGCTAATGTCATGTTTGGTGAGCATTAATTCCGAGCATGCGTGTTTGTACTTGTGTGACAGACTTGTGTACACACGATACGAAAATCTGACAACAGCATGTTGTCCATGGGAAAATGTATTAGCCTGCTATCTAGAGCTGCACGATTAATCGTTAAAAATAAAAATATCACAATCTCGATTCAACCCCCCCACACGATCTTAATGCAGCATTTCCACGATTCATGTAACAAGTGCAGAGCAGTTCCCTATTCACAGCTGTCAAAAAACAAAACAAAAAGCAGCCGGCAAGGTTTATCCACAATATTGCTTAGCACTAGAAGAGATAAAAAGAAACATTGTATCTTTCTGTGCAAATGAGGTTAGTTTAACCACTTAAAGACTAAGCCTTTTTCTGACACTTGTCACTTACAAGTTCAAATCAATATTTTTTTGCTAGAAAATTACTTAGAACCCCCAAACATACATACACACATATTTTATTTTATTTTTTAGCAGAGACCCTAGAGAATAAAATGGTGTTGCAATATTTTATGTCACACTGTATTTGTGCAACGGTCTTCCAAATGCAATTTTTTGGGGGGAAAAAAAAAATACACTTCAATAAATTAAAAACTAAGCTAAACAGTAAAGTTAGCCCAATTTTTTTGTATAATGTGAAAGATGATGTTACGCCGAGGATCGTGATCTTTATTCTAAGCAAATAAATCGTGATTCTCATTTTATCCAGAATCATGCAGCTCTACTGCTATCCAACGTTTGTTGGCCGAAAGTTCGACAACAATTGTCTGATGGAGCGTACCAATGGTTGGATTTTAGGCAAACAATCTGTCAACACAATTCCCTGCCGAAAATATGATCATGTGTACAAGGCTTAAGACCCCATACACACGATTCGATTTTCTGCAGATTTTTTGTCTTAAGCATTACCAAAACCATGTGGAGCAAGTGCCTTGTAGGCAGTCAGGCAGGCCGCCTGACTGCCTACAAATTTAAACTCTTAAGGTTTGACCTCATATTATATGGTTTTGGTAAATCTGAAGACAAAAATCTGCAGAAAATCTAATAGTATGTATGGGGTTTTAGTGTGGTATTTGGAATTATTGCTGTGAACCTACATCATGCGTTCAATAGGAGCTGTCCATGCAAGTGAAACAGGTCACTGGAAGGCTTAAAAAACTAAACAAATCCATAAGATAGCAGCAACATTAGGAGTGGCCAAATCACTAGTTTGGTACATTCTGAGGAAAGAAGGATGCACTGGTGAGCTCAGCAACATGAAAAGGCCTGGACGTCCATGAAAGACAACAGTGGTGGATGATCACAGAATCCTCTATGGTAAAGAAAAATCCATTCACAACATCCAGACAAGTGAAGGACACTCTACAGGAGGTGGGCGTATTATTGTCAAAGTCTACAATCAAGAGAAGACTTCATGAGAGCAAATACAGAGGGTTCACCACAAGGTGCAAACCATTCATAAGCCAGACCAGTTCTGGAAAAGCATTCTTTTAATGGATGAAACTAAGATTAATCTGTACCAGAATGATGGAAAAATCTGCAGAAGGCTTGGAAAAGCTCATGATCCAAAAGCACACAACGTCCTCTGTAAATATTTATGGAGGAAGTATGATGGCATACATTGATGTGTATGGATGATGTGACAGAAGACAGAAGCAGCCGAATGAATTCTGCAGTGGTTAGAGATATACTGTCAGCCCAGATTGAGCCAAATGCAGCAAAGTTGATTGGATGGCACTTCACATTACAGATGGACAATGATCCAAAAACACACTGCAAAAGCAACCCAGGAGCTTTTGAAGGAAAAGAAGTGGAATATTCTGCAATGGCCGAATCAACCACCTGATATCAACTGAATTGCGCACACATTTCACTTGCTGAAGGCAAAACTAAAAAGGCAGAAACAAAGAACAACTGAAGACAGTTGCAGTTAGAGCCTGGCAAAGCATCAGAAAGGAGGTAACCCAGTCTTTGGTAATGTCCATGGGTTCCAGACTTCAGGCAGTCATTGCCAGTAAAGAATTCTCAACAAAATATAAAAAAACAACATTTTATTTATGGATTATATTAATTTGCCCAATTACATTCGAGCCACTGAAAATAGGGGGGGGGACTGTGTATAAAAATGGTTGCCGTTCCTAAAATTCTCCTCTCCCACCAGGAGGCCTGAGCAACCAGCCAACACGTGTGTTGGCTGGCTGGAGACCCGAACAAAGCAGATCGTATTTGTTCAGATCTCGGATCTAGTATGCCGAAAGCAATGTCATGACATCACTTCCGGATTACTGGTATCCTAAAGGCGCCAGTTTTAAAAAATAGAAAGTATTGAAAACCGCTGATCTTGATGTGCAGAGGAGGGGTTTGGTGTCTTATAGACCCCCGATCCCTCCATAAAGAGTGCCTGTCACTGCCTATTACTGTCACAAAGGATGTTTACATTCCTTGTGACAGCAATAAAAGTGACACAATTTTATTAAAAAGGACCGTGTAAAAATAAAAATAAAAAAAGTTTAAATCTACAGAACATCGGCATCTGATATCGGCCTAAAAAAAAAAAAAAATTACGATAATATATTGGTCGACCCCCAACAGGAATGCACTGGAACACATCATAAATGCACCGGACCCCAGTACAGCGATAGGAAAAAAGCATCTGGAATGCATCAAACACTGGAATGCGTCAAAAGTGCATTAAAAACATGCCTGCAGAAACGCATCCGGAACAGATCTGGAATGCGTTTTTGTGATGTGAACAAGCCCTTTCTTCAAACCACAAGAACGCACTTGAGATCCCTTCCGGATGCGTTTCTGCATGCATGTTTTCAACACATTGCGTTTTTGATGCGTTTCCAGAGGAAATTTTTCCTAATTATTTCAGCCTCATCCACAAATAGCACAAAAGACTTCAAGCTGTCATTGATGTTAAAGGGGCAATACACGGTGGAGGTCGACCGATATGGGTCTCTCTGGCCAATGCTGATATTTAGAAATCAGGGCAGCCGATGGCCGATATATGATGCCGATTTTTGCGGCTGATATATTAAGTCGATTTTTCTTTTTTTTTTTTTCCAGCAGTTGCCACTGATTGGCACACTGAGCCGATTTGTCAGTTTTCTTGTTACACTATATGTAACTGAATGCAGAAAGAGACCGGCTGTCAGAATTCAGTGTGATGTCGGGGGTGGGCGGGGCCCTGCAGCCAAACACCAGCCAATGATTGGGCTGCTTAAGCAAGTAGGTGGGCCACCTACGTGCAGCGGCCCGCCCAGATTCCACTGGCCGGTGTCTGATAACTGGGTCTCGCCCACCCCCGACACCGACGGAGCTTTGGCAAAAAAAAAAAAAAAACACCGAAAGTTCCTAAACCCAATTCTAGGCGCTGCCAGTGTGGACTATATGCGTACATGAAGTGTACGGCTCCAATCACTCCTACATATTTAAAAAAAAAAAAAATTACCTAAAAAACGTTTTGCGTTTGTGGTGCCATCCAATGTTAACCCTGGGTCACACCAGTGCAGCTTTAAAGTTGCGCTACTTCAGTGCGATTTCATAGCCGACTAGCAGTGCGATTTCACGTGCAGCTTGCTGACATCCGGGCACGTTAATAGATGTCAAAGCAAGTCGCACTTGAATCGCACAGAAATAGTGCAGGAACCTTTTTCTGAGTTGCAGCAATTTGAACTATTCCATTGCTGCAAATGGGGGGGGGGTACGACTTTCAACTGTCAAGTCGCATGACAAGTCGCACTGGTGTGAACCAGGATTAAATGGCACCCCAAATGCAAGATGATGCGTGTTTTACCATGTAGAAAAACACACCAAAATGCGCAGTAAAAAAGCTACATTTTCGCATTTGTTACGCTTGGGCAGCCTATTAAAATAATGTTTTTGACAGGTCACCTCCCCCACTTCCGGGAGACCGGGCCGCAGCTCGATCTCCGGCCCCCCTACTCCTTCCTCCACCGCTGGGCATGCGCAGTAGGGAACCGGCCATGGTTGTTGGTGCCAGACCCCCCCCCCCCACACACACACACACACACACACACACACACACACACACACACACACACGACTATCTCTCGGGTATACAGAGAATGGTCCGAAAAAGAGAAAATATCCAGTGAGCGGTCGTTATGTGGAGGGAAATGTCGTGTTGAGGTCAGAGGAGAATGGGCAGACTGGTTATAGATGATATAAAGGCAACAGTAACTCAAATAACCACTCGTCACAACCAAGGTATGCAGAATACCATCTCTGAACGCACAACACATTGAACCTTGAAGCAGATGGGCTACAGCAGCAGAAGACCACACCGGGTCAGCTAAGAAAAGAAAACTGAGTCTACAATTCGCACAGCTCACCAAAATTGGACAATAGAAGATTGGGAAAACATTGCCTGGCCTGATTTCAGGTGAGACATTCAGATGGTGGGGTCAGAATTTGGCGTAAATAACATGAAAGCTCCATCCTGCCTTGTATCAATGGTTTAGGCTGGTGGTGGTGTAATGGTGTGGGGGGGGGGGGGGGTATTTTCTTGGCACTCTTTGGGCCCCTTAGTAACAATTTAGCATCATTTAACCACCACGGCCTCCCTGAGTATTGTTGCTGACCATGTCCATCCCTTTATGACTACAGTGTCCTCATCTTCTGATGGCTCCTTCCAGCAGGATAATGCACCATGTCACAAAGCTCCAATCATCTCACCACTGGACAATGAGGTCACTGGACTCCAATGGCCTCCATAGTCACCACATCTCATCCAATGGAGCACCTTTGGGATGTGGCGAGTTGAGAGTCGCTTCATGGATGTGCAGCCAACAAATCTGCAGCAACTGTGTGATACTATGATGTCACTATGGACCAAAATCTCTGAGGAATGTCTCCAACACCTTGTTGAATGTATGCCATGAGGAATGAAGGCAAAAGGGGGTCCAACCCGGTTCTAGCGAGGTGTACCTAATAAAGTGGCCAGTGAGTGTAGGTGTGTAAATATACTACATATGGGCCCTTTATATACACACACTCAACTTTTAATAGTACACACAATTAATGAGCCCTCTGTACACACTATATTTCCAAAGTATTGGGACGCCAAAGAACTTTAATGACCTCCCAGTCTTAGTCTATAGGGTTCAATATTGAGTTGGCCCACCCTTTGCATCTATAACAGCTTCAACTCTTTTGGGAAGGCTGTCCATGTCTTTATGGACCTTGCTTTGTGCACTGGTCCAGATCATTTGGTGGAGGGGGGATTATGGTGTGGGGTTGTTTTTCAGGGGTTGGGCTTGGCCCCTTAGTTCCAGTGAAAGGAATTCTTAAGGCGTCAGCATACCAAGACATTTTGGACAATTTCATGTTTCAAACTTTGTGGAAACAGTTTGGGGACGGCCCCTTCCTGTAC
This sequence comes from Lithobates sylvaticus, assembly GCA_028564925.1. Classification (NCBI taxonomy): domain Eukaryota; kingdom Metazoa; phylum Chordata; class Amphibia; order Anura; family Ranidae; genus Lithobates; species Lithobates sylvaticus. The sequence continues at coordinate 180,589,682 of CM053035.1, read as the reverse complement.
CAACATGACTGCCCACTGGTGCACAAAGCAAGGTCCATAAAGACATGTATGAGCGAGTTTGGGGTAAAGGAATTTGACTGGCCTGAACAGAGTCCTGACCTCAACCCGATAGAACACCTTTGGGATGAATTAGATCGGAGACTGCGAGCCAGGCCTTCTTATCCAACATCAGTGCCTGACCTCACAAATGCGCTTCTGGAAGAATGGTCAAACATTCCCCTAGGCACACTCCTAAACCTTGTGGACGGCCTTCCCAGAAGAGTTGAAGCTGTTATAGCTGCAAATGGTGGGCCAACTCAATATTGAACCCTACGGACTAAGACTGGCCATACACTATACGAAAAATTGTCTGAAATTCGGTAATTTAGACCGTTTTGTTCGTTTTTCAGACAGTTAATAGGCACAAAAAGCAATAATCATTGGGACGTTTTTGAGCTGAAAAAAGGACAAGTTTGGAAATTTTCTGCTGAACGATAATTTGAAAGGGTTAATGGGTTTCCTGTCCGAACTGTCAGCACTAAGTATATGTTTAAAAAATAAATAAAAAAGAAAAAAAAAAAAAACGCGAACAAAAAACTGGATTCATTTATGTCCACTGAACGATTTATCGGTCATTACATGATGCACTATAGTTTGTTCTCACAGTCGTTTTTTTGAAAATGGGTTTGGCTGATTCTTCGTATTGTGTATGGCCGGCATAACACTGGGATGCCAGTAAAGTTCATGTGTGTGTAAAGACAGGTGTCCCAAAACAATGTACATTCATGCTATAGGAGTGTATACACAACATAAAGACCCCACATATCTACACACACATCCTATAGTTATATGCACATGCTGTGTGAGCCCTGTATTTCTAGGTCCTATAACTGTAAACACACATCGTATGGGCCTTTTATATACACATCCATCCTATAGGTATGAGCCCTTTTGTGTACTTCCAGCATATGTGTCCTGTATATACACACACACACACACACACACTATAAACAGACAGGGCCCTGTATTTGTCATATAGGTGAACACAGTGTGGGCCCTGTACATCTATATATCTGTGTATACACATTCCATGGGGGTTTGAGCCCTGTGTACATCCTATAGACAGGTACACATGGTGTAGGCCCAGTAGGTATAAATGCCATAGTTGTGTATACATCCTTTGGGTATGCATACACACCATACGAACACTGTACCCCCCATAGGTGTACACACACACACACACACACACACACACACACACACACATACATTCCTCTCCCCCCCATAGGTGTACACACAGTGGTAGGTCCCATGTATACACACATCCCTCCCCCATAGGTGTACACACACTCCTCTACCCCCCATTAGGTGTACACACAGTGGTAGGTCCCATATATACACACATTCCTCCCCCCTCATAGGTGTACACACAGTAGTAGGTCCCATGTATACACACATCCCTCCCCCATAGGTGTACACACAGTGGTAGGTCCCATATATACACACATTCCTCCCCCCTCATAGGTGTACACACAGTAGTAGGTCCCATGTATACACACATCCCTCCCCCATAGGTGTACACACAGTGGTAGGTCCCATGTATACACACATCCCTCCCCCATAGGTGTACACACAGTGGTAGGTCCCATATATACACACATCCCTCCCCCATAGGTGTACACACAGTGGTAGGTCCCATATATACACACATCCCTCCCCCATAGGCGTACACACAGTGGTGGGTCCCATGTATACACACATTCCTCCTCCCCCCATAGGTGTACACAGTGGTAGGCCCTGTGGACGTGTACGGCTCCTATAGGTGTGTACACAGCACGGGGAGTACTGTTGGCGGCAGGAAGTGGTTCTGCCCCCTGCTGGAGGGGTAAATATCTGTGTACTGGGGGGGAGGGGCGGGTGTAATGACCCCTCCCCCACCCGGGTCCGCCGCTCACCTGCCAGTAGAGGCTCCGTGCGGCCTACAGGAGCGGCCGGCCGTTTGTCTCCTTCCCCGGACTTCTCCCGTCGCTCCGTTCTCCCGGGGCGGCCTTCTCACCGGGCCCGGCTCCCCCACTACCTCGCTTCACTGGCGGGAGGAGGAGGGCTGCCGCCGATTGTTTGTGTCCCACAATGCACCGCGCCCCGGACAGCAGGGGAGGGGCCACCGCCGGTGACGCGCGGCCCTGGGCGGAGACCGTCTGCTAGCCGCCGGTTACCTGGAGACCCGCAACATGGTGAAGGAGCGGCCCGCCCCTCGTGACTGGGACAGCCCCCTCCCCGTGCCCCGCCCACTCTGACTGAGACACATAGCCGCCTGTCTCGTCTTTCTGTCCCGCCCTCACAGCTACTAGTAGAAGTCTGTTCGGGGTTGGACTTCCCGCCAATACTGGCCAATGGTAATCTCGGCGTCGTGTACTGAGGTAAAGCACCGCCTCTACCGCTCTGTGTGCAATGGTACTTCCTCCTGTACTACCCGGGTGTCAGGGGCTGTAACCCCTAGCAACAAGAAACCCAGAGTACTATCCGTACTTGTCACCACATAGAAAGACACTGCCCCCACCAATCACCATACAGAGAGCCACTGCTCCCACCAATCACCATACAGAGTCACTGCCCCCACCAATCACCATACAGAGAGCCACTGCTCCCACCAATCACCATACAGAGTCACTGCCCCCACCAATCACCATACAGAGAGCCACTGCTCCCACCAATCACCATACAGAGCCACTGCTCCCACCAATCACCATACAGAGAGTCACTGCTCCCACCAATCACCATACAGAGTCACTGCTCCCACCAATCACCATACAGTCACTGCCCCCACCAATCACCATACAGAGAGTCACTGCTCCCACCAATCACCATACAGAGTCACTGCCCCCACCAATCACCATACAGAGAGCCACTGCTCCCACCAATCACCATACAGAGCCACTGCTCCCACCAATCACCATACAGAGAGTCACTGCTCCCACCAATCACCATACAGAGTCACTGCTCCCACCAATCACCATACATAGTCACTGCCCCCACCAATCACCATACAGAGAGTCACTGCGCCCACCAATCACCATACAGAGAGACACTGCTCCCACCAATCACCATACAGAGTCACTGCCCCCACCAATCACCATACAGAGAGTCACTGCTCCCACCAATCACCATACAGAGTCACTGCCCCCACCAATCACCATACAGAGAGTCACTGCTCCCACCAATCACCATACAGAGTCACTGCCCCCACCAATCACCATACAGAGAGTCACTGCTCCCACCAATCACCATACAGAGTCACTGCCCCCACCAATCACCATACAGAGAGTCACTGCTCCCACCAATCACCATACAGAGAGACACTGCTCCCACCAATCACCATACAGAGAGCCACTGCCCCCACCAATCACCATACAGAGAGCCACAGCTCCCACCAATCACCATACAGAGAGCCACTGCCCCCACCAATCACCATACAGAGAGTCACTTCTCCCACCAATCACCATACAGAGTCACTGCCCCCACCAATCACCATACAGAGAGTCACTGCCCCCACCATTCACCATACAGAGAGCCACTGCTCCCACCAATCACCATACAGAGAGCCACTGCCCCCACCAATCACCATACAGAGAGCCACTGCCCCCACCAATCACCATACAGTCACTGCCCCCACCAATCACCACTGCTCACTGACTGAGACTTCATATATACGTAAATGTAAGGAACCCCATATCACTGCTATACATTCCTCTATATGTGCATCAAATGTTTATATAATATTCTATGAGTACATTATATATCTCTCTGTAAGTCTGTTACCTCACACACATGGATCCCAACTGTCCCTGATTTCGAGGGAATGTCCCTGATTTGGAGCAATGTCCCACTGTCCCTCATTCTTCCTCATTTGCCCCTCATTTTGGTCTGATCCATATAGATGTATATAAAATGCACTTTTATCTTTCAAAAAGTGTTTCCCAGCGCTAAACCTTTCATCTGATTTCTGAATGGCTGCATAAGTAAAATGTTAAAAGCCAATATAAAGGAATATTAGTGGTAAAAAAAAAGCACTTGTGTATTTAATTAATCTTTCTTTTGGTTAATTCTCCTTTGGGGGGGGTGTGGCAAGGGGTGTGTCCTATGCCTACATATGTTTGCTAGTAGGTGTCCCTCATTCCCATCTCAAAATGTTGGAAGGTATGTACACATTATATATCTTTTTATAAGTACATTGCCTCAATTTATATACCTGTGTGTGTGTGTGTGTATATATATATAATACACTATATGTACATTATCTCACATTATACTATCCTGCTATAAATACATTACCTCACATTATATATCCTCTATTTGTATTTTACCTCACATTATATATCCTCTATGTGTATATTACCTCACATTATATATCCTCTATGTTTATGTTACCTCACATTATGTATCCTCTATGTGTATATTACCTCACATTATATATCCTCTATGTGTATATTACCTCACATATATCCTCTATGTGTATATTACCTCACATTATATATCCTCTATGTTTATGTTACCTCACATTATGGTGTCCTTTTATGAAACTGAGATCAGCTGCGATCCCAAGTCTCACAGCTGATCTCAGGTCTTTACCTGTGTATGAAACTGAGGTAATCAGATGAGAACATGTTCTCCACTGATTACCTCAGCACAGTGAGAATCTGTAACTGACTGTCACATAAACGGCCAGTGTATGAAGGTGCGATCTCAGCATCTCACTGGCGATCTGTGACAGGATTCTCACTTTCTGATTCACCATCTCAGAGGTGGAGAATCAGAGAGAGAAGCGGGAAGCTGCCTCAGTATTCTGGGGAAAGCAGGAAGTCTTTTGACTTCCTTCTTTCTCTCAGGAGCAGCCATACAGTGAGAGAACATCTTCCCCACCATTACACCCCCAAAAAGAGCAGGTTAGCAATCTAAAGTGTATATATATATATATATATATATATATATATATATATATATATATTTCTATATCTATCTATCTATCTATCTATCTATCTATCTATCTATCTATCTATATATAAAATAGATAGATAGATATACACATACACATTGAAATAAACACACACATATATATATATATGCTATATGCTATGATATATATATATATATATATATATATATATATAGACAGATATAAATATATATATATATATATATATATATATATATATATTATTCTACCTGCATTTAAATGCTATTATTAATGTCATTTTTATATCATTTTTAATTTATTAGTAAATAAAATTTTGTAAACCCTGAAATATGGTTTTACCCATGGCATGTTCCATTAGGCTACTTTCACACTGAGGCGCTGGGCGTGCTGGCGGTAAAGCGGCGCTATATTTAGCGGCACTTTACCGTCGTTATAGCGGCGCTTTTCGAACGCTAGCGGGGCAGTTTTACCCCCGCTAATGACTGAAATAGGGTTAAAACCGCCCGCAAAGCGCCACTGCAGCGGCGCTTTGCAGGGGGGGTTTGGAGTGCTGCCCCATTGTTTTCAATGGGAAGAGGCGCTTTAGGAGCGGTAACTACACCGCTCCTACAGCGCTCCAAAGATGCGGCTTGCACATTTTTGGACATTTTTCAGCATCCTGCAAGCGCTCCAGTGTGAAAGCCCGCGGCTGTTTGAAGGCGCTTTGCAGGCGCTATTTTTAGAACTTTAGGCCCCTTTCACACTGGGGCAGTTTTCAGGCGGTACAGCGCTAAAAATAGCGCCTGTACACTGCCTGAAAAAACCGGCCCCATTCACTCCAGTGTGAAAGCTGGCGGGCTTTCACACTGGAGCGGTGCGCTAGCAGGACGGCAAAAAAAGTCCTGCTAGCAGCATCTTTGGAGCGGGATAGGAGCGGTGTATTCACCGCTCCTATACCGCTCCTTCCCATTGATTTGCATACCGCTACGGCGTCGCTCTGCGGGGGATTTTAACCCTTTTTTGGCCGTTTGTGGGGGGTAAAACTGCTCCCACCAATCACCATACAGAGTCACTGCCCCCACCAATCACCATACAGAGAGCCACTGCTCCCACCAATCACCATACAGAGCCACTGCTCCCACCAATCACCATACAGAGAGTCACTGCTCCCACCAATCACCATACAGAGTCACTGCTCCCACCAATCACCATACATAGTCACTGCCCCCACCAATCACCATACAGAGAGTCACTGCCCCCACCAATCACCATACAGAGAGCCACTGCTCCCACCAATCACCATACAGAGTCACTGCCCCCACCAATCACCATACAGAGAGTCACTGCTCCCACCAATCACCATACAGAGTCACTGCCCCCACCAATCACCATACAGAGAGTCACTGCTCCCACCAATCACCATACAGAGTCACTGCCCCCACCAATCACCATACAGAGAGTCACTGCTCCCACCAATCACCATACAGAGTCACTGCCCCCACCAATCACCATACAGAGAGTCACTGCTCCCACCAATCACCATACAGAGAGTCACTGCTCCCACCAATCACCATACAGAGAGCCACTGCCCCCACCAATCACCATACAGAGAGCCACTGCCCCCACCAATCACCATACAGAGAGTCACTTCTCCCACCAATCACCATACAGAGTCACTGCCCCCACCAATCACCATACAGAGAGTCACTGCCCCCACCAATCACCATACAGAGAGCCACTGCTCCCACCAATCACCATACAGAGAGCCACTGCCCCCACCAATCACCATACAGAGAGCCACTGCCCCCACCAATCACCATACAGTCACTGCCCCCACCAATCACCACTGCTCACTGACTGAGACTTCATATATACGTAAATGTAAGGAACCCCATATCACTGCTATACATTCCTCTATATGTGCATCAAATGTTTATATAATATTCTATGAGTACATTATATATCTCTCTGTAAGTCTGTTACCTCACACACATGGATCCCAACTGTCCCTGATTTCGAGGGAATGTCCCTGATTTGGAGCAATGTCCCACTGTCCCTCATTCTTCCTCATTTGCCCCTCATTTTGGTCTGATCCATATAGATGTATATAAAATGCACTTTTATCTTTCAAAAAGTGTTTCCCAGCGCTAAACCTTTCATCTGATTTCTGAATGGCTGCATAAGTAAAATGTTAAAAGCCAATATAAAGGAATATTAGTGGTAAAAAAAAAAAGCACTTGTGTATTTAATTAATCTTTCTTTTGGTTAATTCTCCTTTGGGGGGGTGTGGCAAGGGGTGTGTCCTATGCCTACATATGTTTGCTAGTAGGTGTCCCTCATTCCCATCTCAAAATGTTGGAAGGTATGTACACATTATATATCTTTTTATAAGTACATTGCCTCAATTTATATACCTGTGTGTGTGTGTGTGTATATATATATAATACACTATATGTACATTATCTCACATTATACTATCCTGCTATAAATACATTACCTCACATTATATATCCTCTATTTGTATTTTACCTCACATTATATATCCTCTATGTGTATATTACCTCACATTATATATCCTCTATGTTTATGTTACCTCACATTATGTATCCTCTATGTGTATATTACCTCACATTATATATCCTCTATGTGTATATTACCTCACATATATCCTCTATGTGTATATTACCTCACATTATATATCCTCTATGTTTATGTTACCTCACATTATGGTGTCCTTTTATGAAACTGAGATCAGCTGCGATCCCAAGTCTCACAGCTGATCTCAGGTCTTTACCTGTGTATGAAACTGAGGTAATCAGATGAGAACATGTTCTCCACTGATTACCTCAGCACAGTGAGAATCTGTAACTGACTGTCACATAAACGGCCAGTGTATGAAGGTGCGATCTCAGCATCTCACTGGCGATCTGTGACAGGATTCTCACTTTCTGATTCACCATCTCAGAGGTGGAGAATCAGAGAGAGAAGCGGGAAGCTGCCTCAGTATTCTGGGGAAAGCAGGAAGTCTTTTGACTTCCTTCTTTCTCTCAGGAGCAGCCATACAGTGAGAGAACATCTTCCCCACCATTACACCCCCCAAAAAGAGCAGGTTAGCAATCTAAAGTGTATATATATATATATATATATATATATATATATATATTTTCTATATCTATCTATCTATCTATCTATCTATCTATCTATCTATCTATCTATCTATCTATCTATCTATCTATATATAAATAGATAGATAGATATACACATACACATTGAAATAAACACACACATATATATATATATGCTATATGCTATGATATATATATATATATATATATATATATATATATATAGACAGATATAAATATATATATATATATATATATATATATATATATATATATTATTCTACCTGCATTTAAATGCTATTATTAATGTCATTTTTATATCATTTTTAATTTATTAGTAAATAAAATTTTGTAAACCCTGAAATATGGTTTTACCCATGGCATGTTCCATTAGGCTACTTTCACACTGAGGCGCTGGGCGTGCTGGCGGTAAAGCGGCGCTATATTTAGCGGCACTTTACCGTCGTTATAGCGGCGCTTTTCGAACGCTAGCGGGGCAGTTTTACCCCCGCTAATGACTGAAATAGGGTTAAAACCGCCCGCAAAGCGCCACTGCAGCGGCGCTTTGCAGGGGGGGTTTGGAGTGCTGCCCCATTGTTTTCAATGGGAAGAGGCGCTTTAGGAGCGGTAACTACACCGCTCCTACAGCGCTCCAAAGATGCGGCTTGCACATTTTTGGACATTTTTCAGCATCCTGCAAGCGCTCCAGTGTGAAAGCCCGCGGCTGTTTGAAGGCGCTTTGCAGGCGCTATTTTTAGAACTTTAGGCCCCTTTCACACTAGGGCAGTTTTCAGGCGGTACAGCGCTAAAAATAGCGCCTGTACACTGCCTGAAAAAACCGGCCCCATTCACTCCAGTGTGAAAGCTGGCGGGCTTTCACACTGGAGCGGTGCGCTAGCAGGACGGCAAAAAAAGTCCTGCTAGCAGCATCTTTGGAGCGGGATAGGAGCGGTGTATTCACCGCTCCTATACCGCTCCTTCCCATTGATTTGCATACCGCTACGGCGTCGCTCTGCGGGGGATTTTAACCCTTTTTTGGCCGTTTGTGGGGGGTAAAACTGCTCCCACCAATCACCATACAGAGTCACTGCCCCCACCAATCACCATACAGAGAGCCACTGCTCCCACCAATCACCATACAGAGCCACTGCTCCCACCAATCACCATACAGAGAGTCACTGCTCCCACCAATCACCATACAGAGTCACTGCTCCCACCAATCACAATACATAGTCACTGCCCCCACCAATCACCATACAGAGAGTCACTGCCCCCACCAATCACCATACAGAGAGCCACTGCTCCCACCAATCACCATACAGAGTCACTGCCCCCACCAATCACCATACAGAGAGTCACTGCTCCCACCAATCACCATACAGAGTCACTGCCCCCACCAATCACCATACAGAGAGTCACTGCTCCCACCAATCACCATACAGAGTCACTGCCCCCACCAATCACCATACAGAGAGTCACTGCTCCCACCAATCACCATACAGAGTCACTGCCCCCACCAATCACCATACAGAGAGTCACTGCTCCCACCAATCACCATACAGAGAGTCACTGCTCCCACCAATCACCATACAGAGAGCCACTGCCCCCACCAATCACCATACAGAGAGCCACTGCTCCCACCAATCACCATACAGAGAGCCACTGCCCCCACCAATCACCATACAGAGAGTCACTTCTCCCACCAATCACCATACAGAGTCACTGCCCCCACCAATCACCATACAGAGAGTCACTGCCCCCACCAATCACCATACAGAGAGCCACTGCTCCCACCAATCACCATACAGAGAGCCACTGCCCCCACCAATCACCATACAGAGAGCCACTGCCCCCACCAATCACCATACAGTCACTGCCCCCACCAATCACCACTGCTCACTGACTGAGACTTCATATATACGTAAATGTAAGGAACCCCATATCACTGCTATACATTCCTCTATATGTGCATCAAATGTTTATATAATATTCTATGAGTACATTATATATCTCTCTGTAAGTCTGTTACCTCACACACATGGATCCCAACTGTCCCTGATTTCGAGGGAATGTCCCTGATTTGGAGCAATGTCCCACTGTCCCTCATTCTTCCTCATTTGCCCCTCATTTTGGTCTGATCCATATAGATGTATATAAAATGCACTTTTATCTTTCAAAAAGTGTTTCCCAGCGCTAAACCTTTCATCTGATTTCTGAATGGCTGCATAAGTAAAATGTTAAAAGCCAATATAAAGGAATATTAGTGGTAAAAAAAAAGCACTTGTGTATTTAATTAATCTTTCTTTTGGTTAATTCTCCTTTGGGGGGGTGTGGCAAGGGGTGTGTCCTATGCCTACATATGTTTGCTAGTAGGTGTCCCTCATTCCCATCTCAAAATGTTGGAAGGTATGTACACATTATATATCTTTTTATAAGTACATTGCCTCAATTTATATACCTGTGTGTGTGTGTGTGTGTATATATATATAATACACTATATGTACATTATCTCACATTATACTATCCTGCTATAAATACATTACCTCACATTATATATCCTCTATTTGTATTTTACCTCACATTATATATCCTCTATGTGTATATTACCTCACATTATATATCCTCTATGTTTATGTTACCTCACATTATGTATCCTCTATGTGTATATTACCTCACATTATATATCCTCTATGTGTATATTACCTCACATATATCCTCTATGTGTATATTACCTCACATTATATATCCTCTATGTTTATGTTACCTCACATTATGGTGTCCTTTTATGAAACTGAGATCAGCTGCGATCCCAAGTCTCACAGCTGATCTCAGGTCTTTACCTGTGTATGAAACTGAGGTAATCAGATGAGAACATGTTCTCCACTGATTACCTCAGCACAGTGAGAATCTGTAACTGACTGTCACATAAACGGCCAGTGTATGAAGGTGCGATCTCAGCATCTCACTGGCGATCTGTGACAGGATTCTCACTTTCTGATTCACCATCTCAGAGGTGGAGAATCAGAGAGAGAAGCGGGAAGCTGCCTCAGTATTCTGGGGAAAGCAGGAAGTCTTTTGACTTCCTTCTTTCTCTCAGGAGCAGCCATACAGTGAGAGAACATCTTCCCCACCATTACACCCCCAAAAAGAGCAGGTTAGCAATCTAAAGTGTATATATATATATATATATATATATATATATTTATATATATATCTATCTATCTATCTATCTATCTATCTATCTATCTATCTATCTATCTATATATAAATAGATAGATAGATATACACATACACATTGAAATAAACACACACATATATATATATATGCTATATGCTATGATAGATATATATATATATATATATATATATATATATAGACAGATATAAATATATATATATATATATATATATATATATATATATATATATATATTATTCTACCTGCATTTAAATGCTATTATTAATGTCATTTTTATATCATTTTTAATTTATTAGTAAATAAAATTTTGTAAACCCTGAAATATGGTTTTACCCATGGCATGTTCCATTAGGCTACTTTCACACTGAGGCGCTGGGCGTGCTGGCGGTAAAGCGGCGCTATATTTAGCGGCACTTTACCGTCGTTATAGCGGCGCTTTTCGAACGCTAGCGGGGCAGTTTTACCCCCGCTAATGACTGAAATAGGGTTAAAACCGCCCGCAAAGCGCCACTGCAGCGGCGCTTTGCAGGGGGGGTTTGGAGTGCTGCCCCATTGTTTTCAATGGGAAGAGGCGCTTTAGGAGCGGTAACTACACCGCTCCTACAGCGCTCCAAAGATGCGGCTTGCACATTTTTGGACATTTTTCAGCATCCTGCAAGCGCTCCAGTGTGAAAGCCCGCGGCTGTTTGAAGGCGCTTTGCAGGCGCTATTTTTAGAACTTTAGGCCCCTTTCACACTGGGGCAGTTTTCAGGCGGTACAGCGCTAAAAATAGCGCCTGTACACTGCCTGAAAAAACCGGCCCCATTCACTCCAGTGTGAAAGCTGGCGGGCTTTCACACTGGAGCGGTGCGCTAGCAGGACGGCAAAAAAAGTCCTGCTAGCAGCATCTTTGGAGCGGGATAGGAGCGGTGTATTCACCGCTCCTATACCGCTCCTTCCCATTGATTTGCATACCGCTACGGCGTCGCTCTGCGGGGGATTTTAACCCTTTTTTGGCCGTTTGTGGGGGGTAAAACCGCACCACGAGCGGCTGAATCTCGCGGGCAAAACGACGGTAAATATAGCGCTGCTTTACCGTCACGGCGGCTCCCACCCCAGTGTGAAAGGGGCCTTAGTGCCTGCAAAGCGCCTCAGTGTGAAAGGGGCCTTACAGTAAGGCCCCTTTCACACTGGGCCTTTTCCAGGCGCTACAGCGCTAAAAATAGCGCCTGAAAAAATCCGGCCCATTTCACTCTGCTTTCACACTGGAGCGGTGCGCTAGCAGGACGGTCAAAAAAGTCCTGCTAGCAGCATCTTTGGAGGTGAAGGAGCAGTGTATTCATAATTCAAATTGAAATCAATGGGACAGCGCGGCAATACCGCCGGCAAAGCGCCGCTGCAGCAGCACTTTGCGGGCGGTTTTACCCCTTTTTCTGCCGTTAGCGGGGGTTAAAACTGCACTGCTAGCGGCCGAAAACCGCTGCTAAAACGACAGTAAAGCAGCGCTAAATAAAGCGCTGCTTTACCGCCGACGCCACTCCCGCCCCAGTGTGAAAGGGGTCTTATACAGGGATTTATCAATTATGAAATATATTTTATTTTAATTTATTAATAAATATTTATACTTGTATACTTTATTAAAATAATTTTTTAATGATTATAAATGTATTTTACATTTATATGAATGGTGTATAGCTGCATTACATATGGGGATTACATTCATTTACTATACACCATTCACATTTAAATAGGCACATGTGTGACATTTAAATATTGATAAAAAACAATGTTTTATAATAATTAGGTTAATGTATATTGTGTAGGGGGAATTTAACTTTATTATTTTATTAATATGTTGGGGAATAATGTGTTAATTAGTGTTTAACTTTTGTATTTTAAATCGCCTCAGACTGTAATCCCGCTACATCTCGCGAGATTACAGTGTGAGGAGAAATTCTGAGGAGTTCCCAGCGTTTGTAGATCGCTTCTCAACTCAACATGAGAAGCGATCTACTGACCATCATAAACAGGCACTCAGGGGAGAGCGATCTCCCCTGAGAATGCCTGAGAAATGAATAGCGGTATTTTACCGCACTTTAATAAAAGGACACCTATGTATCCTCTATGTGTATATTACCTCACATTATATATCCTCTATGTGTATGTTATCTCACATTATATATCCTCTATGTGTATGTTATCTCACATTATATATCCTCTATGTGTATGTTATCTCACATTATATATCCTCTGTGTGTATGTTATCTCACATTATATATCCTCTATGTGTATGTTACCTCACATTATATATCCTCTATGTGTATATTACCTCACATTATATATCCTCTATGTGTATATTACCTCACATTATATATCCTCTATGTGTATATCACCTCACATTATATATCCTCTATGTGTATATTACCTCACATTATATATCCTCTATGTGTATGTTACCTCACATTATATATCCTCTATGTGTATATTACCTCACATTATATATCCTCTGTGTATATTACCTCACATTACATATCCTCTATGTGTATATTACCTCACATTATATATCCTCTATGTGTATGTTACCTCACATTACATATCCTCTATGTGTATATTACCTCACATTATATATCCTCTGTGTATATTACCTCACATTACATATCCTCTATGTGTATGTTACCTCACATTATATATCCTCTATGTGTATGTTACCTCACATTATATATCCTCTATGTGTATGTTACCTCACATTATATATCCTCTATGTGTATGTTACCTCACATTATATATCCTCTATGTGTATGTTACCTCACATTATATATCCTCTTTGTGTATATTACCTCACATTACATATCCTCTATGTGTATATTACCTCACAATATATATCCTCTATGTGTATATTACCTCACATTATATATCCTCTATGTGTATATTACCTCACATTATATATCATCTATGTGTATATTACCTCACATTATATATCCTCTATGTGTATATTACCTCACATTATATATCCTCTATGTGTATATTACCTCACATTATATATCCTCTATGTGTATGTTACCTCACATTATACATCCTCTATGTGTATGTTACCTAACATTATATATCCTCTATGTGTATGTTACCTCACATTATATTTTCCCACTACACATGCATTACTTCACATAATAATATGCCACTATAGTTACATTACCTCACATTATATCTCCCACTATATGTACAGTACAGGGGGTCCCCGGGTTAACCAGTAACCAGCATAACCAGTAACAAAGTCACTGAAGAGCAGTGATACAAGTAATGTGGCTTAATTAACTGCGTTCAGGAGGCTATACTGCAAAGGTGCGCTGATGATGATGAGGCTAGGCCAGGCTAATTGGGCAGAAGTACACATTAAACGCAAAAAGAGTAGGGCTGAAAGAATGGTTAAAATTGTTCTTCTGCCAGTTATTGTTTGGGCCCTTCAGGAAACATTTGTGCAATTATTGAAGGTCTTACTGAACCAGCATACATTAAGGATGCAGTATAGCTGCAGCATAAATGCTGGGTAGATGCGGTATGAGCGCAGTATAAATGCTGGGTAGATGCAGTATATATGCAGTATAAATGCTGAATAGATACAATATATACGGTAGGTGCCGTATAATCAGTGTCCTGCCTCTAGTGGCTCAGTCCCAGGCTACATACCCCCCCCACCAGAAATCTTTGGTCCTCAAAGATGGGATGAATTTCTTGAACATGTAGCATTAGTGTAAATTAAACAAGTAAGTAAATATGCACACAGATTAACAAGGAAAAAGGCCTACATAGTTCTCATTGACATATGGAATTCCACAAGGGAACTTCTCACCAGTTATCAGAAGGGGTGAAGTTGTTTTGTCTATAGATCATCGATTTAAAGATGCTAACTTAGCAGTAGTCCGTCAAATGTATAAATTCCTTTTACTTGTCTACTAGTGCCTACTTTAAGGCCTTAACTACAGCTTGCGAGTGGGGTAGTGCTTCTCGGCAGAGTTCTGGCTTCTGGCCACTTATGCAACTGATAACAGATGCCCATCATGCTCTTGGTATAGTATGCCACCTATTCTGTCTCTGCTAGTGTCACAGTGTAGATCATATAATTTAGAGGGATCGGCATAGTCTAGAACAGGGGCATTGATTAAACTTTTTATCAGCTGGTGAAACGTGTGCTTGCACTTATCTGTCAACTGGTCTTGAATAGCTTCTTAAGGATTTATAGGTCCTTTACTTGGCTTTGGTGCATTCACATCTCCCTTCTCATTCTTTAGCAACTCATTGAGGGGTTGGGCTATTTTAGTGGACCCTTTAACAAATTTTCGGTAGTAGGAACAGATTCCTAAGAATGACCTCTGTTCAGTGACGTTATTTGGTCTAGGCCAGGATGTCACAACTTCTAACTTTTTAGGGTCGGTGGTGACTCCCTCTGCAAGCCCCAGGTAGGTGACTGAGGTTTGATAAAATTAGCATTTCTCCAATGACATTTTCAATCCTTCGTCATGGAGTCTCTGCAGTACCTTTTTACAGTCATTCTTCATGTTTCTCAAGGGTCTTCCCGAAAACAATGCCTGTCTTCTATTGGTGGAGTGGTGTACTAGTCAGGAATTGTTCTCCAGTTGAGTGTTTGATAATCGATATACATTCTAAAAGGAGCCATTCTTCTATCTTACCACCACTATAGAAGTGGTGTAAGGGCTTCAGGACTCTCGGATGATCCCTGTCTGCTTCAACTGTTGGGCACTCTTAACATAGCCCACATCTCCCGCCATTTCAAGACCCTTGAACCCTTGACCCTCTCCTTCTGTATGGGCAATAATGGGATGTTTTGAAGCTGGAACCTGTTTTTTGATATTTCATATGTGGCTCCCCCCCACCAGAACAGATGGTGCCACTGGAGTAATTGTATTCACCTGCCCAAACAGCATTCAAGGTCTTAGCTTGACTAGAAGATGAGTATTGTTTCAGATACTGACCGTGATTTTTCCGCGATTTTTCTGCAGAGCCCTAGTCAATACTACCTCGGGAATAAGCTCCATCCCAGTATCCTCTCACTGAGAATTGGCCTCAAGCACAACAAAGGGCCCGCATGCAAACTATTTCCCTGGGTTGTAGCACTCTTTCTTCAGAGTTGAGTCTCCAGGGCTTTTCTACTCCTTCCACAGGGGTTTACTGCTCCTACAGGACACATTGATAGTCCTGACACAGCCTAGGGTGAACATCTTCGTCTGAGGACGAGTAACCTTCTCACAAGATCAGTGTTTGTTCCTATCAATAAAGAGTTCTGTTTGGCCCCAGGAGAGTAAGGACACACCACAGCTAGGGTATAGAATATCTCTGTCTTTCCAACCACAGAGAGGCTGAATGTCAGTCTAATGCCTCGTACACACGTACGGACTTTTCCCGGGGACCTAAGTCCAGCGGACAATCCGCTGGACTTTCCGGCTAGGTCCGCTGGACTTTCCGAGGGTGTGGACTTGCCCACACACGCACGGACTTCTCCAGCGGATAATCCGCCGGCCAAAAGTCCGCGGGACTTTTGAAAATGAACGGACTTGCCCACACACGGAGCAGTCCGTTCATTTCGAACGTAACTTCAGGTTACGTAGCTAGCGTAGGCAGTAAATGCCGCCGCGCTAGCTCCGCAAGCTGGCATGGATTTAAAGGGAATCCTCACGCCGAAATAACGGCGTGGGGGTTCCCCCCAAATCCATGTCAGACCCTCATCCGAGCACGCAGCCTGGCAGGCCAGGAAAGGGGTGGGGACGAACGAGCGCCCCCCCCCCCCTCCTGAGCCGTACCAGGCCGCGTGCCCTCAACATGGGGGGTGCCCTGGGGAAAGGGGGGCCGTGCGGCCCCCCCACCCCAAAGCACCTTGTCCCCATGTTGATGAGGACAAGGGCCTCTTCCCGACAACCCTGGCCGTTGGTTGTCGGGGTCTGCGGGCGGGGGCTTATCGGAATCTGGGAGCCCCCTTTAATAAGGGGCCCCCCAGATACCGGCCCCCCACCCTATGTGAATGAGTATGGGGTACGATGTACCCCTACCCATTCACCTAAGGTGTAAAATGTAAAGTAAAAAAAAACACCCACACTTTTGAAAAAATAGTTTATTGCACTGCTCCGGGGGTCTTCTTCCGTCTTGGGGGTCTTCTCGCCGGACTCCCCCGCCATTTACCAAGCTCTTTTACCGAGCGAGGGGAGTCCGGCTACCTTCTTCGTCGTCGCCGCCGTCTGGGGGTCTCGATCCGCCTTCGGGGGTCTTCTTCCGTCTTGGGGGTCTTCTCGCCGGACTCCTCCCCTCTCTTCTGCTCTTTTACCTAGCTCTTTCACGAGGGGAGGAGTCCGGCTACCTTCTTCGTCGTCGCCGCCGTCGTCTGGGGGTCTCGATCCGCCTTCGGGGGTCTTCCGGGGATCTCTTCTGTTCTTGCGGCGGTCGTCGTCTTCCGCGCCGCCGGCGCCTTGTCCTTCTTCTTGTCCTTCTTGTTCTTCTTCTTCCGATGTTGACCCGTCGCTGTCTCTGCCCGGAATGCCTGTGCCGATCTGCGCTCGGACTTATATAGGGAGATGGGGGACTGGGTCACATGTTCATGTCACATGGTGACCCCGCCCCCTTGCGATGTCACAGTCCCAGCATCCTCCGGGACTGTGACAACACAAGGGGGCGGGGTCACCATGTGACATGAACATGTGACCCTGTCCCCCATGTCCCTATATAAGTCCGAGCGCAGATCGGCACAGGCATTCCGGGCAGAGACAGCGACGGGTCAACATCGGAAGAAGAAAGAAGAACAAGAAGGACAAGAAGAAGGACAAGGCGCCGGCGGCGCGGAAGACGACGACCGCCGCAAGAACAGAAGAGACCCCCGGAAGACCCCCGAAGGCGGATCGAGACCCCCAGACGACGGCGGCGACGACGAAGAAGGTAGCCGGACTCCTCCCCTCGTGAAAGAGCTAGGTAAAAGAGCAGAAGAGAGGGGAGGAGTCCGGCGAGAAGACCCCCAAGACGGAAGAAGACCCCCGAAGGCGGATCGAGACCCCCAGACGGCGGCGACGACGAAGAAGGTAGCCGGACTTCCCCCGCTCGGTAAAAGAGCTTGGTAAATGGCGGGGGAGTCCGGCGAGAAGACCCCCAAGACGGAAGAAGACCCCCGGAGCAGTGCAATAAACTATTTTTTCAAAAGTGTGGGTGTTTTTTTTTACTTTACATTTTACACCTTAGGTGAATGGGTAGGGGTACATCGTACCCCATACTCATTCACATAGGGTGGGGGGCCGGGATCTGGGGGCCCCCTTATTAAAGGGGGTTTCCAGATTCCGATAAGCCCCCGCCCGCAGACCCCGACAACCAACGGCCAGGGTTGTCGGGAAGAGGCCCTTGTCCTCATCAACATGGGGACAAGGTGCTTTGGGGTGGGGGGGCCGCACGGCCCCCCTTTCCCCAGGGCACCCCCCATGTTGAGGGCACGCGGCCTGGTACGGCTCAGGAGGGGGGGGGGCGCTCGTTTGTCCCCACCCCTTTCCTGGCCTGCCAGGCTGCGTGCTCGGATGAGGGTCTGACATGGATTTGGGGGGAACCCTCACGCCGTTTTTTCGGCGTGGGGATTCCCTTTAAATCCATGCCAGGTCACGGAGCTAGCGCGGCGGCAGTAACTGCCTACGCTAGCTACGTAACCTGAAGTCACGTGCTAAATGAACGGACTTGCCGATTAGCGGCAAGTCCCTTCATTTCAAAAGTCCCGCGGACTTGCCCACTAACGGCGGGATTGTCCGCTGGACTTCCAAGTCCAGCGGATAATTTGAAAACAAAACCTGAAACTTTAGTCCGCCGTACTTTGGCGCCAAAAAGTCCGCCGGCGCCCACACACGAGGGGATTATCCGCTGGACTTCAGTCCAGAGGATAATCCCGCGGGATTGTCCCTTCGTGTGTACGCCGCATAATTGGGAGCTATCCATTGTATGGGAATTTCTGTATTCTAATACCCCAAATCTCCAGGTCTTCCAACTTTTGTAAAGGTATTGTATTTGTTTCATATACTTGTCATAAAGGTCTCCATAGAGTAATGCCACTTGTAACCCAGTGTCCAATAGAGCCTTGGTGTAGATACCTTCCACTTGGACTGGAATTATAAGTGAAGGGCCTACTAAGTTGGAGTTAGGACCTTCTGAAGTTGGTTCAGCAGTCTGTAACTGTACGTTCTTCTGCTAAGGTGCCTTACTGGTAACTATGCTAGGCCTAGGCTTACTAAGCGGAGGTACCCATTAAGTGCAAAAGGAGTAGAAGTTGAAAGAATTGCTTGGGGGAGCAGTCTTTTAGATGGTTCTTCTGCCAGCTATCTTTAGGGCCCTTCAAGAATTGTTGGTGCACTGGTGATAGTCTTAATGAACCAGCATACAGTAAGGTGCATTATAGGTGCAACATAAATGCTGGGTAGATGCGGTATAAGTGCAGTATAAATGCTGGTTAGATGCAGTGCAGGTGCAGTATAATCAGTGACCTGCCTCTAGTGGCTGGGTCCCTGAAAACTGTGTGAACAATGAGCAGTGAGTCCACCAGTCCCAATGGTGCAGCTGTGAACTCTTGCTGTGAAAGGGGGCCCTCTGTCTCTCCACGAAATGCCTCAGACAGGAAGCAATGGGAAGAAGAGGGTAAGAGGATGCTTCCGTCTCCCTATGGCAACAGTGGCGATGTGATTTTGTGGTCCATGCAGCTCTGTACCAGATATTTTTCAACTACCAGCCCTCGAGTGCAGTCCCCACTGGTCTGGCTTTCCAGTAGCCCAGTCAGCATGACAGTAGATGTGCTACTACCTAGCTGGACAGTCTCAGAAAAGCAGCTTCACTGCTTTTCCTTGCCCCAGTGTGTCTTGGGAATTATAATGCAAAGAGTCCATAAGTCCCATAATATGGCTTGCTTCCCGGACTTTCAATACCATGATCCGATTCCTCAGTGTTCTGTATAGGATTCAATAGGCTTTTATGGCTATAGTTCTCCCTCTGCTGACTGGAGGGAATTGTGTAACACAACATTCAGCATAAGACTAGAAAGTGAAAGTAAACTGATTGAAAATAGGAAAATGTGTCCTTCATGTTTCTGTAGTCCAGCACCTGGTACATATACAGTATCTCACAAAAGTGAGTACACCCCTCACATTTTTGTAAATATTTTATTATATCTTTTCATGTGACAACACTGAAGAAATTACACTTTGCTACAATGTAAAGTAGTGAATGTACAGCTTGTATAACTGTACATTTGCTGTCCCCTCAAAATAACTTAACGCACAGCCATTAATGTATAAACCGCTAGCAACAAAAGTGAGTTTACCCCTAAGTGAAAATTTCCAAATTGGGCCCAATTAGCCATTTTCCCTCCCCGGTGTCATGTGACTCGTTAGTGTTACAAGGTTTCAGGTGTGAATTGGGAGCAGGTGTGTTAAATTTGGTGTTATCGCTCTCACTCTTTCATACTGGTCGCTGGAAGTTCAACATGGCACCTCATGGCAAAGAACTCTCTGAGGATCTGAAAAAAATAATTGTTGTTCTACATAAAAATGGATTAGGCTATAAGAAGATTGCCAAGACCCTGAAACTGAGCTGCAGCACTGTGATCAAGACCATAGAGTGGTTTAACAGGACAGGTTTCACTCAGAACAGGCCTCGCCATGGTCGACCAAAGAAGTTGAGTGCACGTGCTCAGCGTCATATCCAGAGGCTGTCTTTGGGAAATAGGCATATGAGTGCTGCCCGCATTGCTGCAGAGGTTGAAGGGGTGGGGGGTCAGCCTGTCAGTGCTCAGACCATACGCAGCACACTAAATTAAATTGATCTGCATTGCTGTCATCCCAAAAGGAAGCCTCTTCAAAAGATGATGCACAAGATAGCCTGCAAATAGTTGGCTGAAGACAAGCAGATTGAGGACATTACTGGAACCAAGTCCTGTGGTCTGATGAGACCAAGATAAACTTATTTGGTTCAGATGGTGTCACGCTTGTGTGGTGGCAACCAGGTGAGGAGTACAAAGACAAGTGTGTCTTGCCTACAGTCAAGCATGGTGGTGGGAGTGTCATGATCTGAGTGCTGCCGGCACTGGGGAGCTACAGTTCATTGAGGGAACCATGAATGCACATGTACTCTGACATACTGAAGCAGAGCATGATCCCCTCCCTTTGGAGACTGGGCTGCAGGGCAGTATTTCAACATGGAGGACCCCAAACACACCTCCAAGATGACCACTGCCTTGCTAAAGAAGCTGACGGTAAAGGTGATGGACTGGCCAAGCATGTCTCCAGACCTAAACCCTAAGCTTAATAAAAAAACAGGTTGTTCCGTCCACAAAAATGAAAAAAGGAATCCCCATGCCAGGACATTGTATTTTGACAGTGGAACTTGCTGCTTTTAGAATACAATGATCAACTGCTGTAGCCCCAAACTGACAAGTGGTTTCCAACTTGCTTGACAGAAGTCAATCAAACGATCGACATCTGCTGAACAGCCATGGCCACACAGATCAAAATTCAGCCATTCACGGCCAGCATAAGGCTCTGAGAGTTTCCAGTTTCAGACCTGTCATTCCCCAGGTGCTGTGGTCTGGAAAACAGTTATTCAAGCATGATCTGCGCTCAATTAGCAGCAGTAGTGCAGGGGAGAAATTAGGGGTTTAATAGAGCGTTATATCAAAGCTATCACACAGGTGGTTTGTTAGGCCAGTTGTGATAACAATAAAGTCAAATGAAAAAATATTTAAAAATTTTAATAAAATGTTATAAAAATAATATAAAAAAACAAAAGCAACTCCACCGACCTGCACACATCCACAAATGCAAATGTACACAACAGGGTGCCCACATGTGCACGTACACTACCTAATCTTTTTATTTTGTAAAAAGAATGGGTATTAAATTGTGTTTTTTGCAATAAAATTAAATTTACTGTATTTTTTCCCGAATATATGGATTTTAAAAACAGTTCAAACGTGCATAAAAATGAAATAAATGCTCCAGAAGGGAACAAGAGGCTCCAAAGTCAGCAGACAGAGGTGCGCGGCAAAAAGTATACCCTGTCACATTCGCCAGCTGAACATGACCCATTCAACTGAATGTAGCTGCAATCCAAATGCATGCGGTTGCGGCGCAGTGGACTGGGTTTCTAGAGGTTAAAACTGGTGGTGAGGAGGCAACATAACGCCTCTTCACTGCCTGTCCAATACCCTCTGAAGAGCGATCCATCACTAATCACTCTTCAGATAGCTAACATAAATATAAACGAGCCCTAGGATACATGTTCTCGAGTCTGTTCTTTAGCAGCTATCGGTGGTTCTTCATATATTACTTTTAAGAAAAGCAGCTGGTAAATATTTAGAGTGGATTATGACAAGCCAGAGCTCTATCTTTACAAAACGAGGGGTCAGCACTTGTTGAAATTGTTCTTGGAAGTAAGAGCAGAGAATGCGGAGACAGATCTAACAAATAGAGTGTGAAATATTTTCTGTTATTTAAATATGTAATAATCTTGTCACTGTCTGCACATTTTGCCTTGGACTCACTGACGAGTGTGACGTACACAGCAATTTCTCCTATAGAGCTGGGAGTCTCTTATACGTAAAAATGCTTTCTTCTTGTAGTGCTCGTCATTACCCGTCAATCCTGATAGAAATGTAAATAATACTTTTCTCTAATGCCGCGTACACACGATCGGACTTTCCGGCAGACTTGGTCCAGTGGACCGGAATCCGTCGGACAATTCGATCGTGTGTGGGCACCAGCGTACTTTTTTTTCCCAAAAGTCAGACAGACCTAGAAATAAAACATGTTTCAAATCTTTCAGACGGACTTGAGTCCGGTCGAAAAATCAGTTCGTCTGTGTGCTAGTCTGACGGACTAAAACCGACGCTAGGGCAGCTATTGGCTACTGGCTATGAACTTCCTTATTCTAGTCCGGTCGTATGTCATCACGCTTGAATCCGTCGGACTTTGGTGTGCTTGTGTGTTGCCAAGTCCGTTCGTTCGGAAAGTCAGTCGGAACTCCGCAGAAAGTCCGTCGGGAAGACCGTCGGACCTAGTCTGTCGAAAAGTCCGATCGTGTGTACACGCCATTACTTGCAATGCTTTAGAGACCAGTTTTTGCTTTTAAAATTTTTTTTTGAGAAGCTTCTATGTTCACTTGAAAATGGTGCTTGGCCACACAAAGGTTTGACTGATAAATAATTGGTGTTTTACACAGTGGGTATAGAAAAGAATTACCCCTTTTAAAATAATCATATTTTGTTGCTTTGCAGCCTGAAATGGAGACAGACACAGTTTTTGTTTTATCCAGCTGTATTTACTCAGTGCAACTTATAACATCCAAAAAAAAGATATAACGCAAGCATGTCAAAAAAAAAAATCAATAAACCGAATCACTGAGTTGGAAAAATGATCACCCCTCCTAGAAATTACTTGTACACTCAATCAGGTGTAGTAGCTAATCACCTTCTCAATGGCACACAAAGCCATTTGACTTTCAGCTGTGATCAGCTGTGGTAATTTTGATAAGTTCAGCATGAAAAGAGCTTTCCTGGAGCATTTCAGTCCCTGATAGTGCAACTGAAGCAAACAATCAACTTTTGGTGGCAAGGCCTCAGAATCTTGTCTTTTTTTTTTTTTTTTTTTTAAATAACAAACATTTTATACTTACCTCCACTGTGCAGTTCGTTTTGCACAGAGTGGCCCATGATCATCCTCTTCTGGGGTCCCCTGGCGACGCTATCAGCTCCTCCCCGCATTGTTTAATCCCCAAGGAGAAGCGCTCTCCTGGGGGGTTACCTTGCGGGGTCCATAGACGCAGAACTCTGCCCTGCCCCCCAACGCCCACATCATTGGATTTGATTGACAGCAGCGGGAGCCAATTTGCTGCTCTGCTATCAGTCTATCCAATCAAGAGCCGAGAACCCCGGGCAGAGAAGGCGAAGGAATGAACACGCTCTGGTGAGTGAAACAGGGGGGGGGGGGGGGTTTGGGGGCCGGTCACTGTCAGAAGTTTTTTCTATGCATTAAGGTGAAAAAACACAAGGGTTTACATTATCCCTGGTTTGTAGATAACAAAACTGGAGGTAACTAAGACCTACTCTAACTCTGGGTACTGAGACAGGCTGAGTGTCTGTCCCTATATGTAGTGTAGCAGTGCAGCACATTTGCCACCACTACCCCCTCCCTGTCACTGGTTGTTAACAACTTTGCACCGAGGCAGACATTTGGGTTATGTGACCACTGTGATTGGCTGTCGCAGGGCCCCCCTTTCCCCAGGGCACCCCCCATTTTGAGGGCACGCGGCCTGGTACGGCTCAGGAGGGGGGGGGCGCTCGCTCGTCCCCACCCTCTTTCACCCTCGTCCCCACCCTGCGTACTCGGATAAGGGTCTGATATGGATCTGGGGGGGACCCCCACGCCGTTTTTTCGGCGTAGGGATTCCCCTTTAAATCCATACCAGGTGACGGGGCTAGCGAGGTGTCAATCTCGCCGAGTGGGGCGGCGGCATTGACTTACTTCGCTAGTCCTGTCTACCTGGAGTCACGTTCAAAATAACCGGACTTTACGATGTGTGTCGGAAAGTCCGTTCATTTCAAAAGTCCCGCGGACTAGCACACAGACGGCCGGATTGTCCGCCGGACTGCCGGGTCCAGCGGACAATTTTAAGTCAAAACTTCTAACTAAGTCCGCCGGACTTTTGGGAAGAAAAAGTCAGCCGGAGCCCCACACATGGTCGGATTGTCCTGCGGACTCTAGTCCAGTGGACAATCCTGACGGAAAGTCCGATCGTGTGTACGAATGAAATGAATGAATGTAGTCACTACATCTAAAGATTGGAAAGCTGCAGTTTATTACATTTTGGTTTTGGGTTTAAATACGCTTCAAAGCCCAACTCCAGCTAATACTTTTTAATTAGTTACAAGTTATAGCAACAGTTTTTTTCTTTTGGAATTTTTTCTTTAAAACATACAGTATCTCACAACTTACTTTTCAAAGGTGTTTGATAGGTGGTAAGGAGGCCATAAGTTGTCCTCATCACTACCTGATTTAACCCTATAATTGCTGTACTACCGCACTGCAATCTCAGAACTGCATTACTTGCATTCAGTGGTGGCACTGCCCACCAAAAGCAACATACACTTTGTTTTGCTGCAGCCATGAAGCACATCATTATGGCCACAGCATGTGTACAGCCATGAGAAGCTGTATCTTTGGTATTCATGCTGGCAGGTCAGGGAGCATTAGAATCACGGCTCAGCCGCTTGGTTTTATTACCTGCCAACCTCATGTGTGAACAAGCCCTAAAATGCCTTTGAATGCTGTAGCATTAACAGTACCCTTCCCTGGAAACGCCTGAATTTAATTATTTGAGGGGGGTGGGGTCCACAAACGTTTGCTCCTAGTGTGCAATTCTCTTGCTCATTTTCCAGAAAACAAATACTTTTTAATAATATTTATTTTGGTCACTTTCAATTATTATTTTGAATTCTTTCAATTACTGGCAATATACTGTATTTGATAGTATAGCTACATACCCCCCAACTTTTTGGGATGTGAATTGGAAACAAGGGACACCTATCAGGAAAATTATGTAGGCATAGGACACCCCCCCTGCCACACCCCCTTAAAGGAGAATTATACAACAAAAATGATGAGGTAAACCCACAAGTGCTTTTTTTTTTTTACCACTATTATTCCTTTATACAGGCTTTTGAAATTGACAAATGCAGCAATTTAGAAATTGGATGAAAGGTTTAGCACTGGGACACACTTTTTGAAAGATAAAAAGTGCATTTTATTTACAACTACAATGCTGTGAAAAATTATTTGCCCCCTTTCTGATTTTTTATTTTTTTTTGCATATTTGTCACACTTAAATGACTCAGATCATCAAACACATTTTATTATTGCACAAAGATAACCTGAACAAATACAAAATGCAGTTTTTAAATGATGGTTTAATTTATTAAGGCAAAAAAGCTGTCCAAACCTGCCTGGCTTTATGTGAAAAAGTAATTGCCCCCTAAACCTAATGGTTGTGCCACCCTTGGCGGCAACCACTGCAATCAAGCGTTTGCGATAACTGGCAATGAGTTTCACAATGCTGTGGAGCAATTTTGTCCCACTCTTCTTTGCAGAATTGTTTTAATTCAGCCACATTGGAGGGTTTTCCAGCATGAACGGCCTGTGTAAGGTCATGATACAGCATATCAATTGGATTTAAGTCAAGGCTTTGACTAGGCCACCCCAAAACCTAAATTTTGCTTTGTTTGAACCATTCGCAGGTGGACTTGCTGTTGTTTTTCGGTTCATTGTCTTGCTGCATAACCCAACTGCACTTGAGCTTGAGGTCACGAACTGATGGCCGGACATTCTCCTTTCGGATATTCTGGTAGAGCTCAGAATTCCTGGTTCCATCAATTATGGTAAGTCGTCCAGGTCCTGAAGCTGCCCCAGACCATAACGCTACCACCATCATGTCTGACTGTTGGTATGATGTTCTTGTTTTGAAATGCTGTATTCGTTTTATACCAGATATAAAGGGACGCACACCTTCCAAAAAGTAAAATTTTTGTCTCATGGGTAAAACAGGGCCACCCACAGCATCTAATTCAGCAGCTGAATTTCAAGCCATATATGAACAGCTTAAGAAAGCTCTCTAGACCTTTTTGTATCAGGAAGTTTGTGTCTTTTTGGTGAGTTCTGTGTGTACACAGGTTGCGGGATCCCACATTGATTGAAGTACACAGTGATAATCTCTAGGGTTGGCAAGCCGTGGATTGCGATCGACCGGTTGACCGTGGGGGGCAGACAGTTGGATTGTGAGCATGGCTCTGCCTTCCCTCAGCCTCCCGCTCTCCTGTTAACTGCAGAGCAGAGAGCAGGAGGTGGGTGTAAGGTACCTGTGGTTTCAGACGAAAATGTAGTCAGGCAGGCAGATAAAGTCGGCAACAGATCAGGCAAAGCCCAAAATCGAAATCCAAAGAATGGTCAGACAGGTGGAGTTCATACACGGGCTGGTGGTGAAGTACCAAATCAGCAGGCTGGAGAATAGTCAAGAATTCAGGCAGAGGTTCAATACACAGTAGTCCAAATCACAGAGTTATCAATACACCCAGGGAGTTAGTCCAAACAAACGAGCACTGAGTAACAGGAAGTGCTGCTATTTATGGACTGCTTGATTGTACATTGTCCGCAGCTGGCAGCAGGTGGGGCTAGTGAGTCCAAAGCAATGCATCAAGCTGGGAGAACATTGCAAAAACTCCAGCGCTCCTCTGTGGCACAACAGGTAAGACTGCAGCTGTGGGACCAGGAACATCCTGGTTCAAAGACCCCCAGGTACATGACAGTGGGAGCTGGATGGAGGTGGGGGTGGGAGCTGCTCAGTAATGGGTTGCTAGGCAGTCTTAGCAACCAATCACCAGCTTGCTATTATGAACTCCGGCAGCGCCCGCTCTCCCACCTTCCACCAGCACTATTCTATCTCCTGATCTCTACTCTTATGAACACACTCTGGCAGGTAAGTGCTATCTACACAGCGTTGTATGTAAGGGGGACAGGGGACTCTATGGGGGGCTTAATGTGAAGGGGTTCAGATTACACTCTTTTGGGGGTACAGAACACTACTGGGGGAGGAAGGGGTCAGAGGACACTACAGTGGAGTGGGGGGGGGGGGTAATTTGAAGGGGCAGATGACACAGCATTGGGGGGTAAAGGACACTACTGTGGGGGTCAGAGGACTCTACAGGGGGGGGCTTAATGTGAAGGGGATCAGACAACACTCCTTTGGGGGTACAGGACACCACTGGGGGGAGGAAGGGAGCATAGGACACTGCAGTGGGGGGGGGTTGATGTGAAGGGGCAGAGGACACAGCATTGGGTGGTACAGGACACTACTGTGGGGGGGGGGGCATGGAACACTACGGGGGGGCTTAATGTGAAGGGGATCAGACAACACTCTTTTGGGGGGTACAGGACACTACTGGGGGGAGGAAGGGAGCAGAGGACACTGCAGTGGGCGGGGGGGGGGGGGTGATATGGAGGGGGCAGAGGACACTGCATTGGGAGGGGGGTTACAGAACACTACAGTGGGGGGAGGGGGGCAGAGGACACTGCTGTGTGGGGCAGAGGGCACTACAGTGGGGGGGGGTGATGTGAAGGGGGGCAGAAGACACAGCATTGAGGGGGTACCGAACACTACTGTGGGGGGAGTGGGACAAAGGACACTACAGTAGGAGGGGGTGGTGATGTGAAGGGGGCAGGAGACATAGCATTTGGGGGTACAGAGCACTACTGTGGGGGGAGGGCACAGAGGACACTACATTGGGGGGGTAATGTGAAGGGGACAGGAGACACTGCGTTGGGGGGGTACAGAACACTACTGTGGGGGGAGGGGGCAGAGGACACTGCTAGGGGGGGCAGAGGACACTACAGTGGGAGGGTGATGTGAAGGGGATAGATGACACTACTGTGATTCAGTCTTTTTATTGGGAGGTTGGTAGCTTTTTTTTTTTATGGCGCAGTGTAGTAGACCCCGTGAGGCAGAAACCCGTAAAAAATCGCACACATTCCCCATCTGCAAGCAAAAAGTGCTGCTTATTAGTAGACCCACGGGAGTGCCAATAATTCTAAATGGAACCCAACGCATCAGAAAACATGGCACATTTTTGTGAGCATGAAACTGTGTGGCTGCATGTTTTAAAATAAATGGGCTGCTGTGCCTGCACGACCCACACAAGTGTGAACCTAGCCTTAGAAGATATACGCAGACTGCATTGATTTATATAAGTTGGACATTGATTTGTGATTTTGGCTGTTTGTTACCCAAAATATAATTTTGAAAATATTAGGCTTTGCTTGCTATGCTATGTGAAGTTATATAATTGTTATTTTATGTTTAAAAGCAACAGCTTTATGTGCATATAGTAGAAATGTTGAGTGACATTACCCATGATCCAAAGTCTTCGTGGCTTTTTACATGACCATCTCCTAGAGGAGCTCAATCAAGCAGTCATTGCATGGCTTTGTCCCTGACTAGACATCATTTATTTTCCTAGTTTGTGACTATAAACAAGCAACACAGATGCTCTGTTGATTTCATTAGACGAAATGGCTCAATGAACGAAATATTGTGATCACAGTGTATACATCTTGGTCCGCATCACACCACTTACTTATTATGGAAAAAATTCCATGGCCAACTGCGGTGATTTTGTTTTGCTATCCACTTATGTTTATCAGTTGAGTCATAGTTCTTGGGTTTGTGTGTCACCCTGCTTTGGGTAAAAGGAGTCTGATTTATGTCAAGAAATTACTAATGGAGATTTAATTTCAGCTTCACAAGTCAGGCAGCAGCCTTGTCTGTCAAAGTGACACCATTTGCTATAAATGTACATTATGGCAATTTGTATATATTATGTGACTGGGGCCGGAGTTGTACATTCTCCTAGATCAGGGATGCCCAACCTTTTGAAGAGTGAGGGCCACTTAAGTGACTTGGTAACTGGTTGCGGGCCACAATGAGTGGAGACGGCGGATGACAGGTCTGTGTCCACTCTGCATATGGAGAGCAGACACGGACACAACCAGGGGTCAAGTCCTGGGGAAAAAAGTGTGGGAACTCCCACCCAAGATCCACTCGCCCACCAAAAAATAAAAATAAATGATACGCTCATATGCTTCAAAAGTGGTATTTTTCATCCAATTTTCATATTGTGTGTATGAAGCTTAACTGTTAGTACATAAAAAAAACAATCCTCAAAAAACATAAATACGGTAATTCTCTGAATAATCAGCATTCATTCAATTGTGCTTCCATGCAAATGTGAACATCATGTTCTGATCTTTATTGGGGAATTTTATTTTGTATATAGAGTGTTTATGTGGTGAGTTTACACTTTTCATTGAACAGAGTTTGGATAACACAGGGTTAAATGGAAAGGTCATCAATTAACTGCACATTATCTGGACAGAATGCTTGGGGAGATAGTGATGTGTTCCTGCTTAGGAGATGTATGTTAGCTTGGGGGGCTGAAAACTCTGCAGGGCTCCAACACACACTCGCTGCTATTCCAACCCTTCACATATTTCCCCATAAACTTCCATCCTGGCATTAAACTTTGCCAGGTATTGTGCTCAGCTTACCACCCCAAACTGATGTTCCTCCTTCAGCTCACCTCTTTCCCTGCATGTCCTGTGAGCAGAATAGCTGTGCTCCTCCTCTGGGTTCTCTCATCATATAGCACTGAAGATAGAGGAGGGGGGGATTCAGCAGGACACACAGAGCATGTATGCAGGAGGGGTCGGCGGGGAGGAGCGCATCACGAGAGGTCTAACTAAATACAATCTCTTAGCAGCAGGGACCTGATCTACCCATCAGCTAGCTGTGATTGACAGGTAGATCAAAGCGGAAGCTGTCATGGGGCCCCCTACTGGCAATGCCTGAATGGTCAGGTGTGCGGCACTTACTATTGCGAGCTGTGTCGGCAGCTGCTGGTGTAGCACCTGCCACACATCTCGCATACTTCAAAGTCTTGCAGGACATGGCTGCTAACGGGAACTGAGTTCCTGTTGTGGAAAAAGTACAGAAACTACGTTCCCATGCGTTCCCGCAGGTCTTTTTTAGTGGATCGGATTGGAGGTAGGCTGTGCACCTGCAGATCAATTTGAAAGCAGCCCAGTACCCACTGCAGAACAGATATGGCCATATTTGGTATCACTCCACCTGTAACAGGAGCCAGCGCTATACAGGAAGCATCGGCTTAAGCGACTCTGCTCTGCAGCCGCTTGCTCCACCGCCAGATTTATTCACAACACTGATGCTCTAGGATGGCGGATTGGCGATCCGGGCTTGCCAACCAGCCATCCCAGAGCAGGAGGTTGCAGGCCACATCAGAGGGCTCCACGGGCCACATTTGGCCCCCGGCCACTGGTTGGGCACCCCTGTCCTAGATGTTGCTAACTTGTCATTTTCCCCATAGTAATATGTTTGAGGAGTCTCCCTGCCTCCATGATCAGCTGGTTTTGCAACACCAATGAGCAGTGCTGAAGCTTTCACCATTCAGAGAGCTGCTGGGCATTGTTTGGAGAAATAGCAATTTTGAGGCTGGGTTCACACCTATGCAAATTGGATTTGGGTTTCCCCACATCCAATTTGCATGACAGGTGATGGTGACCGGCTCTCTATAAAGCCGGTTCACATATCTCTGTTGTGGCTGTGGAACGGCTTGCGTCTTTGGCTCTGTTTCAGGGACAAATTTAGGCAAAAATGCCACCCTGATTCATCCCTGAAACGTAGAACAGGGATGCACCGGAAAACCCGCGGCTGCGAGACGCATCCATTGGAGGTGTGAACCCAGCCTAAAAAGTCTCTGATTTTCAATGGTTTTATGAATTCTGACATGCAGACAAAAGAGAGGTGGTACCGTTAGTGAGCTGCTTAGCATTGATAAGCAGGGTTCAAGCAACCTCTTTAACATTGTATCATCTGCAGAACATTCTCTGTTATTAAGTGCATGTCAGTTTCTGATATTTTTAGGAATTTACCCAATTTATCCCCTCCTTATGCGACTCTGTTGCTAAAATGAAAGTGGCAATAAAATGTCTACCTTTAAAGTGACAGTGGTAAATACTTACCTCTCCCACTGCCCCAAGTACGTAAAATTGCAGCTTAAAGTATCCGTCTCCATCTCTCTCACTAAAGGACAAAGTTACCAAAGGCAGAAAATGCTTAATGAGTATTAAACAAATTGAAGAGAACACAGATTCATATCCTAGGTTTTATTCCCCAAAACGGGGTTTAGCTATTTTCTCCAGGCTATTTTTCTTTAATTTTTACCTGGTAATCCTTTACAAAACATATTTCCTGTCCTTGGGGGTAATGTTCACTCACTCCATTGTATCAATGGAGGTAGTAGGGTTGTAAATCTAGGCTGCTTTTCTGAGTTACCTAAAAGAAAAAGAATTGCGCTAGGTGTGTGAAAATTAATAGATCAAATTAACATAATAGACCATGAAGGATATCCTGCAGCTGAACACTATAACCCTGATATAGGGCACAATGATAGATGTA
Organism: Lithobates sylvaticus; assembly: GCA_028564925.1. Classification (NCBI taxonomy): domain Eukaryota; kingdom Metazoa; phylum Chordata; class Amphibia; order Anura; family Ranidae; genus Lithobates; species Lithobates sylvaticus. The sequence goes on along the minus strand of CM053035.1, from coordinate 180,557,355 downwards.
TAAAAAGAATGTGCAGCGCTGGATAATGTATAGGAAGTAAACAACTCCTAGTGAACGTAATCAACCAAAGTGAACAATATAAGTCCAAATGATGTTGATTTAAAATAAATAAATTGCCATATATAGCAGACGAACTTATTAATCAACCAAAATAAATAATATAAACCCACATGATGTTGATTTAAAATGAATAAGTGGCCATATGTAGCAAACGTGCTTAATATGCAAAAGAAAGTTCATGAGTGAACGTACAAACAATTCATATGTGAAGACAGTTCATGTGTAGAGACATCCAGATAGTGTCAAAGTGCAGTTCAAGTAGATAAACGTTTTCACTGCTGGTGCTGCCCATCACCATATAGTGAAACAATGGAGGCTTACCAGAAAGCCAGCGACCGCCCTTAATCAGGGGGGTCAAACTAGGCTTAGTTGAACAGCCTTGGTGCTGTTGGATCTCCCAGGCTTCCTCTCCAGTGTTCAGTCTGCATCAGCAGTTCACTTGTATGGTAGACTGTAACCAGGCGTTCAGTACCCACAAAGTGGGTGTAGACATCCAGTGGGTGAAAAGCGGGGAAGAAAAAAAGAAACTCCAATAGTGTAGACGTTCCTTGTAAATAAAAGTGATCCGATACATAGAAAAACCTTGCAAGGTAAAAAACAAGCTCCGTGTGTCTGCAGGAGAGATTCGCGCATGCGCAGTTCGTGTGTGCGTGGCGTCCCTACGACCGTTTCGTCGTAAACTGACGTCATCAGGGGTGCTTTTCTGATTTATACTACAAATATGTGCTCCTGTTTTCATCCTCATTACATGAATGGGGGGGGGGGGGGGGGGGATTTGTAATTAAAAAAAAGATAACTTAGAAGGAAGATCTGTTCTGAGAAAGTTGTTTGAATGATGATGGCCATCAGACTAAAGTTTTCATAGCAGGGAAAACAAAATACAAGTAGATATTTTCATGTTTAATTCCACACCTGGCTGGTTACATCTTGTCAGGGATTCTCCTTATTGAGACACTTTATGTTTCGTTGTGTATCACCCTATCCTAAAGAGGGCCTATTATCCAAATGTAGTCATGCTGGGTGGTACTCAGCCCAGACTGATTTATATTCTATATGTTCATTTGGTTTCCCCCTCATCTTAGTGGAGCTGTGGTTTCTCTCTGCTGCCAGTAGGTGTCATTCAAAACTCTGGAAATAGAATCAGATGGTACAGTAAAAATGAGTTACGAGTATTTATGTTTCATATAGCCAACCAATAGGAGGTTTATTGCTACCGGCGCATGATGGGGGAGAGAATTAATATTTGGGGAGAGCCAGGTCATCTATCTCTCCCCCCAAGGCTCCAGTCTGTGGAATGTGTGTGAGGAGCAGCTGAGTGACTAGGCCAAGGGCATAGGAGGTGTTTGCATATGCTTGAAACAGAGGCTGGAGAGCAGAAGGAGCTTGTAAGTAACTGTAGTGTATCCTCCAGTCTGTAGGTGGTGCTGTATTGCTGTGTGAAGTGGAGGCTGAGAAGAACACTGTTCCTCTGCAGACTCTGTAGGTGTCACCAAGGGAGCATTGATCCGATTGGATACTACAGCCCTGAATGGCCTTTGGAGACCATCTTTAGTATGGGCAGTGCTAATAAATAGCAATGCCCTATTGGGTTTGGTGTGCAATTTGTAAGTGGCTAGAGTAAGAAAGAGGAACCCCATTTGTTATGGACAGTGACAGAATGGCAGGGAGAGGTTTCTGCTTGAGGAGGGAGAGATTGGGGACACACCACTGTATGCGCTGCTACACACCGGTCTCCGGAATCACTACTTAGGTCAGATCCGGCTTCCTCAAGAGCTGCTTCTGCCACCACTCTGCCAACCCACCACCCCTTTACAGATGACTTTCCGGTAATGTAGGTCAAGCCTGTGTGATATTTGGGTGCTGAAGATATACTGTTGTAGCACCAGCAAGTCTGGTGGCTACCACTACCAGTGCAGTTGCACCAAAACTGTAATACCGCATACACACAAGAGGACTTTTCGTCAGCAAAGGTCCGACGGAAAGAATCCGTCGGACAATTCGATCGTGTGTGGGCTCCATCGGACTTTTATTGTCGAAAATTATGACGGACTTTAGAAATAGAACATGTTTTAAATTTTCCCCCTGGAACTCCGCCGGACCCAGTTCCTATCGAAAAATCTGCTTGTCTGTATGCTAGTCCGACGGACAAACAACGATGCTAGGGCAGCTATTGGCTACTGGCTATGAACTTCCTTATTCTAGTCCGGTCGTACGTCATCACGTTCAAATCCGTCAGAATTTAGTGTGATTGTGTGTGGCCAAGTCCGTTCATTCGAAAAGTTTGTCGGAACTCCGTTGAAAGTCCATCGGAAAGATCTAGTCCGTCAAAAATTCTGCTCGTGTGTACGCGGCATTAGTGTTACTGAGTTTGCTGATACCTGTGTGTTTGGAATGGTTACTTTAAGTGTGCCACTGCAGCTTTATTCCTATCGCTAGTGATTGCAGGCTGTTTTTTACCCTGTTATCTTATTTACTTGCAAAATTGTTTATCAGTGTCCTGGACTCTGTTCCTTTACCTTGGGTACCAACTTACTGGCCCCAGCCACAGGCTTGCCTGTCCAATGTGGTCCTGTTGCTTGAGGCAATGGGCTCAGGGAGCCTCACAGAAGACAGGGAAGGAGAAGGGATGCTTGGGATGGAGTACCAAAGTCAACTGTCCTATGAAGGCGGAACTCGCGGAGAGCTTTGAAAAGCATCGGGCGGATCACTAAGACTGCTGCTGTTGCTAGAGAACATACTGTTGCTATTAGAAACTGCTGCTTCTTCTAAAAAAGTACAGGTAGCTGGTTCCAGCTTAAGGGCCCTTTTTCCTGTACTGGATTCTGTTGTCTGCAGGCTGGTAATGGGTGTTTTGAATTCCCTACCCCTGGAATGTGAGTGAAAGCTAATAAACACCTCTTATTTTGGATCTAAAAGATGGCGCCCATCTGTACACATTTACCACTATTGCCTGAGGACTACACCAAGAGGGGAAACGTCAGCCCTTCTTGTCTCTGGAGTACTCCACCTGTTTCCAAGGGTCAGGGGGGCACTACAGTTGCTTGATTATACAAAAAGTAACCTGCATTCTGTCCAGCTAGTCAGCACAAAATAGCCAATTAAGGCTCCTTTCACACTTGTGCGACTTCAGAGTCGCGCAATTTTACTGCGATTTTTGCCGCGATTTTGCCACGAATTCAAGGAATGCCTGTGTAAGTGGCATCAAAATCGGACCAAAGTAGTGCAGGGACTACTTTGAAGTCGGAACGACTTGAAGTCGTACTAATATGAATGGCTGTCATTGGAAATCATGGGGAACGACTTGTCATGCTACTTTGCAGTCCCAAATCGTGGGACAAGTCGTATAAGTGTGAAAGACAGCTGTTTTTGTTGCGTACATTAGCCAATACATATAAAGCTGCACTGCCCTGTCAAGGCACCTCGGAGAAGTGCAGTCCTTCCTAAAGGTACAATAACACACCAGCAGCCAAGACTCGCTCAAGGCATCTGTGCTTGTGTGTACCTTTGCTTAAACAGACACCTTAATATATGACAACCTTGTTCCATCTGGAAGTTGTACAGTCTAAGTGCTCAATCACACTAGCCCACAGCTTTTTACTGTGTCTACGGGTGTCCTTTGTGTGAGGGGGAGGTGTTATGGGCGTTTAAGCACATCACATTGTTTACATTTTTCTTTTAACTTCATGAAGTGTCATAAAAGCTGAGCTGCAGTGCATTGACAAGCATTGACATGTGGTGTGGAAAAAGGCAGCAGGTCTGCATTTTCTTCTGCATTGGATTGCATAGCAGTGATCTGTACTGTTCTTATGCAGAAAAACAGATCATCACACCACATATAGAGTGAACCAGCCTTAATGGTAGTAAACTGATGTTAAAGAAAAAAAAAATTCCCCTGCAAGGCAATGTCATAATGTGCTAGTATGCATCGCATAATAGCACAGTATGAGAGACTTACCTTAAACGAAGCCTTCCAGTGACGTGCTGTCACCGCTAAGAGCCGGTTCACACCGGGGCGACTCGTCAGGTGACTTAGCCGCCTGACAAGTCGCGTCCCATTCTGTAGTATAGAACCGTTCTAATAGGAGCGACACAAGTCGCTCCGACTTAGAAAAAGGTTCTTGTACTACTTTGGGGCAACTTCAGGCGACTTGCATTAACTTCTATACAGAAGTCATTTTGCAAGCCGCCGCTGAAGTCGGATGCCGGTCGCCTGAGGCAGTCGCGCTCCAAGTCGTGCTGCCTCAGTGTGAACCGGCTCTAAGAGGGCTTCCATCATCACCCGGTCTTCCTTCTGGGTTTGCGGCCTCTGGCTACATGAGTGGCCAGGGGAACAATGGCTCATGGTACAGCGGACCTTCAGAGTGCATGTGCCGGTGACGTCACTGGCTGAATACACTCTGAATATTTCCTAAACAGTGCAAGTTTAGGAGATATTCACAGTACACCCCTCACATTTTTGTAAATATTTTATTATATCTTTTCATTTGACAACACTGAAGAAATTAGAAGTAGTGAGTGTACAGCTTGTATAACAGTGTAAATTTGCTGTCCCTCAAAATAACTCAACACACCACACCCTTAAAAAAAAAAAAAAAACCTGCAAGACAAAGGCATAATGAGCTATTATGCATACCTTACATCGAAGCCCCCGCAGCCATCCTTGATCCCCCCTCCGGCCGCAGACATCTCTCCTGGAGCTTACTTCCGGGTATTGCGGCTCCAGCGCAGTGATTGGCCGGAGCCGCGATGACGTCACATGCATGCGTGCGGGAGCTGGCGGTAATGGCATATCTAACTGAAGCAATGGCTCGACGTGCCATTGCTTCAGTGCGCATGTGCCGATCACTTTTGGCACATGCAGACACAGGGGGATATCTCCTAAACAGTACAGGATAAGGAGATATCCAGGGTAGCTACAGGTAAGCCTTAATATAGTACCAATGGAGGTAGTAGGGTTTACAACCACTTTAATGTCTAAACCGCTGGCAACAAAAGTGAGTACACTCCTAAGTGAAAATTTCCAAATTGGGCCAAATTAGCCATTTTTCCTCCCCGGTTTCATGTGACTCATTAGTGTTACAGGGTCTCAGGTGTGAATGGGGAGCAGGTGTGTTAAATTTGGTGTTATCGCTCTCACTCTCTCATACTGGTCACTGGAAGTTCAATATGGCACCTAATGGCAAAGAACTCTCTGAGGATTTGAAAAAAAGAATTGTTGCTCTACATAAAGATGGCCTAGGCTATAAGAAGATTGCCAAGACCCTGAAACTGAGCTGCAGCATGGTGGCCAAGACCATACAGTGGTTAAACAGGTTCCACTCAGAACACTATGGTTGACCAAAGAAGTTGAGTGCAAGTGCTCAGTGTTATATCCAGAGTGCTGCCAGCATTGCTGCAGAGGTTGAAGGGGTGAGGGTCAGTCTGTCAGTGCTCAGACCATACTCCGCACACTGCATCAAATCTGCATGGTCTGCATGGCTGTCGTCCCAGAAGGAAGCCTCTTCTAAAGATGATACACATGAAAGACTGCAAACAGTTTGCTGAAGACAAGCAGACTAAGGCCATGGATTACTGGAACCAAGTCTTGTGGTCTGATGAGACCAGGAAAAACGTATTTGGTTCAGATGGTGTCAAGCGTGTGTGGTGGGAACCAGGTGAGGAGTGCAAAGACAAGTGTGTCTTGCCTACAGTCAAGCATGGTGGTGGGAATGTCATGGTTTGGGGCTGCATGAGTGCTGCCGGAACTGGGGAGCTACAGTCCATTGAGGGAACCATGAATGCCAATGTACTGTGACATACTGAAGCAGAGCATGATCCCCTCCCTTCAGAGACTGGGCCACTGGGCAGTATTCTGACATGATAATGACCCCAAACACACCTCCAAGATGATCACTGCCTTGCTAAAGAAGCTGAGGGTAAAGGTGATGGACTGGCCAAGCATGTCTCCAGGCCTAAACCCTATTGAGCATCTGTGGGGCATCCTCAAATGGAAGGTGGAGGAGCACAAATCTTTAAAATCCACCAACTCCGTGATGTCATCATGGAGGAGGGGAAGAGACTCCAGTGGCAACCTGTGAAGCTCTGGTGAACTCCATGCCCAAGAGGGTTAAGGCAGTGCTGGAAAATAATGGTGGCCACACAAAATATTGACACTTTGGGCCCAATTTGGACATTTTGACTTAGGGGTGTACTTACATTTGTTGCCAGCGTTTTAGACATTAATGGCTGTGTGTTGAGTTATTTTGAGGGGACAGCAAATTTACACTGTTATACAAGCTGTACACTCACTACTTTACATTGTAGCAAAGTGTAATTTCTTCAGTGTTGTCACATAAAAAGATATATATTTACAAAAACTGTACAGGTAAGCCCTAATATAGACATACCTGTAGGTGTTAGTGGTAAAACTGAGTTTACTACCACTTTAATTGGGACAATATAGATACTTCTATTTAAGCTCTTTAAATTATACTTAAAAATCAAAGTGTATGCAAAGCCAAAACTTTTTTGGTTTTGTTTTGGATGGACCGGAGAAGGATTAGAGCCCCCTGTCCAGTTTTATTGCTCTCTGTATCACCATTGTGAAGATGCACCCTCTCTGCTCTTCCTGGTGACCAATGCTACAGGGTCTCTAATTGGGAGAAAAACAACAGTTGGACAGAAAGCTCCGTGTCTTAGTGGTTAGTGCTAGACATGTGCACAACAAAAAAATTTGTTTATATTCGTTTCGTTTTTCTTTCGTTTTTGAAAAAAATTTGTTTATTTTCGTTTTGTTTTTTTCGTTTCTGTTGATTCGTACATTCGTAAGTCGTCGGTGTTCGTATTCGTAACGATTCGTACAATCGTAAGAGTTATTTTTCGTTGATTCGTTTTTTCGTTAGTTTAATTTTAGTTTATTCGAAATTCGGACGCATTCGTATTTATTTGTACCTTCGTAACATTCATAGATTCGTAATCAGAGCATAATTCATAATTTTATGTAATGTGTGCTATTATTACATTTTAATAATTTACGAATCGAAAATAAAAAGTTTTTCGTTCAATCTATTTGAAGCACGTTAAGCAGCACTATTGTAAGGGACACGGAAAATTACCAATTCAAAAAAAAAGTTACGAATCGGAAAAAAAAAGTTACGAATGTACAAATTTTTTCGTTCAATCTATTCGAAGCACGTTAAGCAGCACCATTGTAAGGGACACGGAAAATTACCAATTCAACAAAAAAAAAGTTACGAATGTACAAATTTTTTCGTTCATTTTCGTTTTTCAGATTTTCTTCATTCGTACATTCGTTGTTTCTAATTTGGGTTTTCGGATTTTCGTTGTTTTCGGATTCGTTCGATTCGAACGATTCGTTAATCTGATTCGAACGATTCGTATGTTATTAGGATTCGTTCAATTTGAACGATTCGTTCATTCGTACGAAAACGAACGAACGAAAAAAAACGAAAAAAAAAAACGAAAAATGAAAAAAAAAAAAAACGAAACGAATTGCACATGTCTAGTTGGTGCTTTGCAAAACTTGGGTCCTATACACATTTTTAGGACCTACTGTATGATGTAAGGAAAAATTTAAAAAGACAAGAAAAAATTTATATACTGCAATGAAACTCTATGGAACGTACTGTTCCTCAAAGTCTGATTAACCACAGCCCGAAGCTGAAGCTGTCAATCAGTGGTTTATAATGGCCAATCAAATCCAGCAGTACAGGTCTACAGCAAGAGAACAGTTAACAGTTTAAGCCTCTGGCAGATAGAGAAATACTGGAATGAAGTCATCTCCTTAACATTTGTTTGGGTGCCAAGTTGCACTGGGTTAGTTGCGAGAAGCAGGCTGTTGGTATTTAACAGGCAGTCACCCCAGGACAGAATCCATCCTATTTTAGCCAAGTGTCATTCCAGCTCTGGCCTCACAGGAGCTTAGAGGATGAGATCCGGCTCTATGTACAAATAGCACCCACTTTGTCTTACAGCATTTTCACTGCTTTGGGAGAGTTGGCAGAGCCAAGCCTTCTTCACTAATGCTGGACTTCATCTCTCATGAGCTCATCTCTTGTTCTAAGCTCCCCTCCGTGTAATTATTTATATGTTCAAAAGTCAACTGCGAAGGAACACAGCGATGTGCATGTTTGTGAGCTGCTAAGGAGCATTGCACAATCCAAATATGCCGGATTGGTCTTCTATAGATTGTGTTAGTAGGTCTATCTTGTGGAGTGGCCACTGACCAACTTTCCTTTTTATATATGCATTACTTACAAAATACATAATGCTGTGGCTCTTGAATGACTCTTCTCTCTATCGATAGCACAGGATGTGTTATGTAAAATTTGTGTATTTTCAGGATACTAGAGTACAACTCTTTGGGATGTGTTAAAGTGTATGGAATGGGGAAGGTTTAGAACCCCAGTCTGGTGTTTATTCCTTTCTGTGTCCTCAATGGGAAAATTTACTTTTTCTAGTCTGTCTTCTAAACAGAAAGTAATGGGAGATCACAAACTCTACTGTTGTTGCCAAAACAGGACTAGTGTGGAAATCTTTTTATGGGGATACCTGTTCCAATGATAACTGTCTAAAGGGAAAATCCCCTCACTTTGGGGAGATTTTCTTTCATATCCTGTTGCACCTACAGGACAGAATGTTAAGGAAATCTCCCCAATGGGACACAGATAGCAAAAAATGTACTGCCAGGCATAGCAATCTTTTTCTACTCTATCCAAAAAAAAAACATTCTGGCTGTGCATACACTTTAACCACTTGACAACCGGCTCACGCCAATATACGTCAGCAGAATGGCATGGGTGCGGAAAAACACGTACCTGTACGCCACTCCGTCATCGGCGGCTAGCGAACGCGTGCACGCCGCCACGTGGGAGCGTGCCCGTGTCAGGGCTGGGCTCGGCCCTTCCTTCTCTGAGCTGGCTGCTCAGCTGTCAGCTAATTGCCAACTCCTATCTCTCCACAGTTACCCAGCTGTTGATATCCTGCTCGTCAGCCCTTCCTACTTAAGCCGTCCAGCCCAGAGGATCTCTGCCTTCGCCTTAGTCAACATCACAGAGACGCTCTCCTGCATTCCCGTTTAAAGACTTGCTTGGCTGACATCCCTTCTGGCTCCAGATCCTGCTTGATATTTTACTACGCTCATCTCCGGCTCCCTGACATTTGGCTTGTCTGATTATCCGTTCTGGTTCCTGAACTCTGGCTATGTTTTGACTATGTTTGTTCTATTTACTTTTATTATTAAACAAGTGTGATTTAACTGTACTTCTATCTCGGTCTGATTTCATGGTTTGTGACAGTAGGCGAAGGCCATGAATGCAGAAGATACAGTCAATCCACTTGTTGGTAATATTTTTTTCCAGATTGGATGAGCAAGATCACCGCATGGATCAGTTTGCCATGGCGTTACAAATGCTCCTGAGTTGCACGGCTCACCTGGAATCTCCCTCTGTGGCATCTCTGGTACAACCTGTGTTGCAGGCCATCCCTGCTGCTGCGCCAGTCTCTGTGCAGACACCCACCTCAAGTATTACCTCTATAAGAGGTATGTCTGGTTTCCCTTCGCTTCCCCAGCGATTTAGGGGCGATCCAGTCCAATGCAGAGGCTTTCTCATCCAGGTTGAGATATACTTTGAGATGCTGCCCCAGGTGTTTCCCACAGACAGAAGCAAAGTATGTTTCGTGATATCTTTGCTTTCTGGGAGAGCCTTGGCCTGGGCAAACCCTCTATGGGAGATGCAAAAACCTGTTGTCTTGAGTTACCCTGAGTTTGTAGCCTCCTTTAAAAGGGTATTTGACGTTCCCGCACACTCCACTTCTGCTGCCAAGTGCCTCATGTCCATCAGAGTACGAGAACTGTTGCCGACTATGCCATTGAATTCCATACTCTGGCAGCAGAGGTTGCTTGGAACAATGAGGCCTTCATGGCTTCTTTTTCTCATGGTCTCTCGAATTCCATCAAGGATGAGATAGCAGCCTGAGATATACCCACTGAGCTGGAGAAGTTGATCACGTTTGCCATCCTCATTGACTCCAGACTCAGAGAAAGACTCTTTTAAGGAGAGCTTGCGGAAGCCTCCTGTACGTTTGCCTCCGAGCTTTGCAGTCCCACCCATGCCTCCCTCACCTCCCATGTCTCCTGGTACCGAGTCGGTCAGTAAAGATGAACCCATGCACTTGGGATTCACGCGTCTCTCTGCGGATGAGAGAACCTTTAGGAGTAGGGAGAGATTGTGCCTTTAATGTGGAAAGGCAGGTCACTTTTTGAAATCTTGTCCTACCCTTCCAGGGAACGCCAGAACCTTGAGGTCCTGTCACAGACAGACCTTAGGTGGCGTTGTTTTTTCGTCCCCAGTTATTCAGAAGGATAAGCCCCTGGTTTCGGTCACCCTTTCTTGGGCTGAGTCGTCCGTTGAGATACAGGCTCTAATCGACTCTGGGGCTGCAAGCCTGTTCATTGATGCTGCCTTTGTATCAAAGCCCTCGATTCTGCTGCTGTTGCGTGACATTCCACTTGCCATTGAGGCTCTTGACGGGAGACCCCTACAGCCTGCCCATGTGACTCATGAGACAGTTCCGTTGTCCATGGCCGTAGGGGCTCTTCACCATGTGATAATCCAATTTAAGTTATTTCCTTTTCACTCTCCTCCCTGCTGGAGGAGTAACGCAATTTTAGCGATGTCACACCGGCCATATGATTGCGCAATTGACCTTCAACCTGTTGCCATACAACCTCGTGGCCGGGTTTACCCTTTGTCAGTCTTGGAGGATAAGGCCATGGAGGAGTATGTTGCAGAAGCACTTTCTTGAGGTTTTATCCACAAATCCTTGTCCCCTGCTGGTGCTTGTTTCTTCTTCATGAAGAAGAAGAGTGGTGAACTGAGACCTTGTATTGAATGTGACGGAACGTCCCTACACTCCTCTTGAGTGCGTTCGTCATATATCACTTCCTCCCAGTCTGGATATAGATATTAGATATTCCAACCTCTCCCAAGCACCAAACAAGACGACACTTGCTTAGTGCTAGAATGGACTGTTTTATTACAAAACCAAACTGACATTTATATACAGTAGAAGAGGAGACCCCCCCCTCCTGCTCATATTACTCTAACCTTACACCTGTAACAACTTAACATAAACTAATTAACTAATCCCTTTAAGCAGCCGATGTGACTCATCAGGATTTCACTACAGGTCAGACTTGTCACCGAGCTAAACACAGTTGATTATAAATTATCATAATTACCACCACAAGACATTTCATCACAATAGCAGGAGGCCACCAGTAACAGACGGACCGTCTCCTACATTGTACAGAGGACAAGGTGATCAGCTCTCTCAATTAACATCTTGAGTTCATGACAGTAGCATCTGATAGTGTGTGTCCCAACAGCATGAGTCCACACACATTATATATACACATATATACAGCATTGAATCTGACTGGGGTTGGGGTTCTCCTTCACCCTGTGCCCCTTAAAATCCAGGGCCCATAATCGGTTGGCAGGAGGCTTGCATTTAGTCCTCTCAAAAAGCCTGTGTCCCAGCTAGGTCTGTCACAGGGGTCTCAATCGTTTCATAATTAAGAATGCCTATCCGATTCTGTTGATTACGGAGTTATTTGACCGCCTCAAGGGAGCATACAATCTCGTGAGGATTAAAGAGGGCGACGAGTAGAAAACTGAATTTAATACTAGAACAGGCCATTATGAGTACCTCGTAATGCCTTTTAACCTTTGTTACGCCCCGGCAATTTTACAGAAATTCATTACCGATGTCCTCCGAGATTTGTTGCAGTTATGTGTGGTGGTTTATCTCGATGATATGGCTTGGCTTGTCTGACTATCCATTCTGGTTCCTGAACTCTGGCTATTTTTTGACTATGTTTGTTTACTATTATTATTAAACAATGTGTGATTTAACTGTACTTCTGTCTTGGTCTGATTTCATGGTTTCTAGCAGCCTGCGGATCCCGCGGACTTGATGTCTGCCAGTGGCCCGTGATCGTGGCGTGGAGAGGCAGAACGGGAAGATGCAAGGCATTTCCCTGTTCTGCCTAATGACATGACAGGGATCTACTACTCTCAGTAAACGGGAGCAGTGACCTCTGTCATGTTCTAGTGAGCCCATTCCCCTACAGTTAGAACACACTGAGGGAACACACTTAACTCCTTGATCGCCCCCTGGTGTTTAACACCTTACCTGCCAGTGACATTTACACAGTAATCAGTGCATTTTTATAGCACTGTTTGCTGTATAAATGTTAATGGTCCCGAAATAGTGTCAAAAGTTTCTGATCTGTCTGCCGCAATGTCACAGTCACGATAAAAAATTCAGATTGCCGCCATTACTACTATAAAAAAAATTATAATGAAAATGCCATAAATCTATCCCCTATTGTGTAGATGCGATAACTTTTGTGCAAACCAATCAATATAAGCTTATATATAAAAATATGTAGAATACATATTGGCCTAAACTGAGGAAGAAATTAGTTTTTTTTATATATTTTTTGGGGATATTTTATTATAGCAAAAAAGTAAAAAAAATAATGCTTTTTTTTTTCAAAATTGTTGCTCTTTTTTTGTTTATATCGCAAAAAAATAAAAACTGCAGAGGTGATCAAATACCACCAAGAGAAAGCCCTCTTTGTGGGAAAAAAAGGATGTTAATTTTGTTCGGGTACAACGTTGCACGATTGCGCAATTGTCAGTTAAAGCGACACAGTGCCGTATCGCAAAAAAGGGCTTGGTCAGGAAGGGGGTAAATCCTTCCGGGGCTGAAGTGGTTAAAGTCTAACTCCATTCTTACTTTTGCTTTACATTGTTAATTTGGCCAAGCTGACCCAAACTATTTATTTTACCAACTGAAGCAGCAGCTGTCATTGCTGGATAAAGTGAATTACAGTATGTAGCGCTATGTTTCGGCAGTGGTCCATGGACCTCCAATGTGCTACCAGAACAGAATCGAATAGAGCTGAGACATTCACAAGAAGCCTCATACTTTAATCAATGAATACAAGGCTTTCTCTGATTGGCTGAAGTGGAACTTGTGACATCATCTGCTCACCTCTCCACTTCAGCCAGTCAGAGAAAGCCTTGTATTGATTGAAGACTTCTTGTGAATGGCTGAATAGCCAGTCTGACTTGATTTAGTTGCGGCAGAAGATGGGAAGTCCTCGTACTGCAACCAAAACACATCGCTTGCATACTGTGTGTAGCTGAAGCTACTGCACATACAGTTTAAATAGCGCTGACAGTGGCTGTATCTTGGAGACCTTGCCCCTTCATCATGTTTAAAAAAATACACAAGGAATATATACAGTACATAACTGTGATTCATGATTCTCCTAAAGTAGAACTAAATGATAAGGGAAATATTTAAAGTGAAAGTAAACCTGGAGTTGGTCTTTAAGGACACCCTTCCAGCACAAAGCATTTCATTTTTTATTTTTTGAAATAATAGGGAAGGGTTGGAACATTCCCTTCTTACATTTTCTGTGGTCACTATGGCAGGAAGTAAGCAGAACCTCTCCAAAAAGAACAATAATGCCCCGTACACACGGTCGTAATTTACGACAGAAAAAGTCAGATGGGAGCCTTTGGTCGGATATTCCAAATGTGTGTATGCTCCATCGGACTGTTTCTGTCGGAATTTCCGACGGACTTAGATAGAGAGCAGGTTCTCTATTTTTCCGTCGGAAAATTCCGACAGAGGCTTTCCCATTGGAGAGTCAGACCGTGTGTACACGGCATAACAGCAATTAACACAAAGCCACTGGGGGAGGTATACTAAGGGATTTGCACTACTTGTCTGCACTACAAGTGCACTTGGAAGTGCAGTCACTGTAGATCTGAGGGGGACATGCAAGGAAAATTAAAAAACAGCATTTTTGCTTGTACATGATTGGATGATAAAATCAGAAGAGCTTCCCCTCAGATCTAAAGTGACTGCACTTCCAAGTGCACTTGTAGCGCAAAGGGGATTTGCCATTAGTAAATCAAGTATGGTTGCCACCTCATCCCTTTAAACCAGAATACATATGAATTACACAGGTTCTGTGGCTGATTAAGGTGGTAATTCAACTCACTTGGTGCCTTATCTGCATTTAATTAGCCTCGGAACCTGTGCAATTCAAAGGTGTTCGGGTTTAAAGGGATGAGGTGGCAACTCTAAAATCAACCCCTAAAACAGGTGCACTCTGAATCTGGTGCAGCTGTGGATAGTAACCAATCAGCTTCCAGGTTTTATTGTTAAAGCTTAATTGCACAAACTGAAGGTAGAATCCACCAGCAAAAAAAATAAAATAAGGAATCTGTTTGCTGTGGACAATATTTAATCTTTTTCACCTCCATATAGAACAATAAGCCTTCATGCACCTGCAGAGTTGAGCGCTCATCCAACATGCTGAGTATGTATTTGGCAGTGCTGTTCTCTGCTGGGGACCTTTTCTATGTGACTGACTGATGTTTTACCATGAGTCTCAAGTCAAGAGTTTTATTACAGTGTTTCAAAGCCCAAGAACAAAAATGTAATTTTCTAACTTCAGTTCGTTAAAGGAGAAGTCCAGCCAAACTTGTTTGACTGGGCTTCTCCTATGGATCACAGGAAATTAGTTTTGCACTCCTGTGACTTGTTTTCAGCAGAGAGCGGACTTCAATTCATTGACAATCCAATGACAGTCTGCAGCTCTCTGCTCATGGAGCTGTGAAAACTGAGTGATCTGCGATGTTCGATCACTCGGTTTTCAGTGTAGAGGCGCTGGGGGATAGATGAAGCATCAGACCGATACTGCATCCACCTAGGTAAGTATAAATCTAAAAAGAAAAAAAACCTTACTTCTCTTTTAGTGCCGGTTCACATATGTGCGCTCTGCGAGATTGCATGTGATTCGCACCGCACTGCAGTGCAAATCACATTCGATGTCTGTGCGATGTGATTTCAGCCATGCAGATAGTATGGCTGATATCGCATTCGGACCAAACACGCACAGGACCCTTTTTTTGGCCTGCCCCAGAACCAGATCGCACGGGTGTTCACACCCATGCGATCTGATTTATGTCCGAATTGTCAGTTCGCAGTGCGATATGCAAGCTGAAATGGGGGTGCCATTAACAATGCATTGACACTCCCAGCAGTTTGCATATGGCAGTGTGAGTCGAGTGCGATGCGGGAACCCGCAGTGGATTTGCAGGGTTCCCCGCATCGCACAGGTATGAACCGGCACTTGAGCTTTGACAATAAAACCTAGAAGCTGATTGGTTACTATACACAGCTGTTCCAAATTCTGTGTGCACCCGTTTTAGTAAATCTCCCACAGTGTTTCTTGGGGCCTTGCATCATGTTAAAGAAAGAAAACCACAAGGGATATATGGTGGGGAAAATGAGTAAACGATAAAATGTAGCGATAATAAGACTGTTAGTAGTCATAATAATAATAATAATCATCATATTAAGCATGATAATATTATTAAAGAACACAACCATAATGATTATCAATAATGATACAAGTAAACAGCCAATAATAGAGTATTTCATGTACACGTTTATCATGTGCTACAGTAAAAAATATATGTAATAATTATATATATATATATATATATATATTTTCAGTGTGTTGTTTTGTTAGCCCTAATGAAGAGGGAGGCTAAATCCCCCAAATTGTTTTAGATTTATGTACAGTCTTCTATCTAGAGTTACACTGGAATAAAATTGTATCTGGATTATAATATTATGGGATGGTGCTTAAATGTCAGATTCACTCACTCACAAACCAAGGTGACTTTATAGAAAAGGAGAACTGTGGGACTTTAAGACCCCTTTCACACTGGAGCGTATTTCAGGCGTTTTTCAGGCGCTTTAACGTTAAAAAAAGCGTCTGTAAAGCGCCTGAAAGAAGCCGCAACTGCAATCCCAATGTGAAAGCCCGAGTGCTTTCACACTGAGACCCCTTTCTCACTATGGCATTTTTCAGGCGCTTTAGCGTTAAAATAAGCGCCTGTAAAGCGCCTGAAAGAAGCTGCAACTGCAATCCCAATGTGAAAGCCTGAGTGCTTTCACACTGAGGCGCTGCGCTGGCAGGGCGTCAGAAAAAGTCCTGCAAGCAGCTTCTTTGCAGCGCTTTTGGAGCGGTGAATACACCGCTCCTAAAGCGCCTCTTTCCATTGAAATCAATGGGAAGCGCCTGAAAAACGCCTGAAAAACGCCTGAAAAGCGCTTGTAGCAGCAGCGCTTTGTGGGCGCTTTTAACCCTTTTTTGACCATTAGCAGGGGTTAAAAGCGCCCCACTAGCGCTCGAAAAGCGCTGGTAAAGCGCTGCTAGTTTAAGCGGCGCTTTACGAGCGTTTTTCGGGCGCTGGCAGTGTGAAAGGGCTCTTAAAGCACTTGGGTTTTCACATTGGAATTGCAGATGAGGCTTCCTTCAAGCGTTTTACAGGTGCTTTTTTTTAACGCTAAAGCGCCTGAAAAACGCCTGAAAAACGCCCCAGTGTGAAAGGGGCCTTAATGAGGCGACTGCCATGTCAAATATGGACGAAAACAACATAAAGTTACAGTACATGATTTATTGTTACATTGAAGAAAAATATTGTATCAAATAGATAGGTAGTCACATGACTTACACTAAATATGCTGCTACATAGCATGTAATACAAATAGGAATTAGACATAGTAAATGTACATGATAAGATCAATAGGTTAAAAAACATGTATTATAGGAACAGATAACTTTGGGCATCTAGTGGCACTCAACGCGTTTCCTGGCATTACAGCCATTCATCAGGAGTGTTATGAAGTAATATACTGGAAAGGAAATGGACAAGGGTTAATGATAATGCCCTTAGAATAAGGGAGGATAGAGAGATTATATCCCAACAAGGTGGAGATAAATTGGGATACTTACTACACAGCTTCAATAGCCAGTGCGGCTCTTCTGCTTGATTTCGAGCATGCGTGGAATTTTGTGCGTCGGAATTGTGTACACACGATCGGAATTTACGACGGATTTTGTTGTCCGAAAATTTGAGAACCAGCTCTCAAATTTTTGTTGTCGGAAATTCCGCCAAAAAATGTCCGATGGAGCCTACACAAGGTCGTAATTTCCAACAAAAAGCTCCCATCGAACATTTGTTGTCGGAAATTCCGACCGCGTGTACTCGACATTACGCACACACGGAAATAGGCAGCTATGAAGGCGGCTACATCAGAACGTAGACTAGGCCACCAGAATTGTTGGGAAATGGCCCAAAAGAGTTGATTTATCCCAGGGTGGCCAGCCGCCTAGGGAAAATGGTAAGTCTGGAGCTCGGCAGTAAGGAGACTCTCTGGGACAAAGCAGCGAGCACAAGGTTTCTCAGAAGGAGCATGGACCCGAGCAGCAACAATTTTGTCACCCAAAGGAGAAGTGAGACTGGTGCGAACCGTAGCCAGAATACAATCAGCAGGAATCACAGGAACCAGAACCAACTCCAACTTGGAAGTGGGGGAAAATTGTTGTGACAAGGCGTCAGCCCTTACATTCTTAGTACCGGCTAAGAATGAGACAATGTAATTGAAACTTGACAAGAAAAGAGCCCATCGCGCCCTTCTGGAAGAGAGGCGTTTAGCCTCAGACAAGAATGTGAGATTCTTATGGTCAGTAAAAATGGGAATGGCACAGTGGTACCTTTGAGGAGATGTCTCCATTCTTTTAGGGCTAAAATGATCGCCAACAGCTCTCTGTCACCAATCTCGTAATTGCACTTTCGTAGGTGATGATTTCTTGGAAAAGTAGCCACAAGGATGCAAGGCGCTCTCAGAGGTAGAACGTTGAGACAGAAGGGTGCCAACACCAATCTCAGAAGCATCAACCTCAAGGATAAAAGGTAACATAGGATCAGGATGTGCCAACACAGGAGCAGAAACAAAGGCAGCCTTGAGACTCTCAAAGGACTTAACGGACTTCGGAGACCAACTCTGTGGGTTACTATCCTTTCTGGTCATATCAGTCAGGGGCTTGACCAGAGATGAGAAGTTACGAATAAACTTCCAATAATAGTTGGCAAAAACCGAGGAAACGCTGCAGAGGACATAAACCCACGGGTCTGGGCCACTGTAGGACTGCTGAAAGTTTCTCTGGGTCCATCGAAATACCAGCAGTGGAATTGATATAACCCAGGAATTTAACCTGTTCACGATGGAACTCACACTTATCCAATTTACAATAGAGATTGTTCTCTCAGTTTCTGAAGCACACAACAGACATCTGTGTGGTGGCTCTCCAGGCACTTGGAAAATATGAGGATATCATCGAGATAAACCACCACACATAACTGCACCAAGTCTCAGAGGACATCAATAATGAATGCCTGGAAAATTGCCGGGGCGTTACAAAGGCCAAAAGGCATTATGAGGTACTCATAATGGCCTGTTCTGGTATTAAACGCAGTTTTCCACTAGTCGCCCTCCTTAATCCTCACAAGATTGTATGCCCCTCTCAAATCAAGCTTCGTGAAAACCGTTGCTCCCTTGAGGCAGTCAAACAACTCCGTAATCAATGGAATCGGATTCTTAATTGTGAAACGATTGAGACCCCTATAATCAATACAAGGTCTCAGTTAACCACTCTTCTTCACGAAGAAGAAACCAGCACCAGCAGGGGACAAGGATTTGCAGATGAAACCTCAAGAAAGTGCGTCTGCAACATACTCCTCTGTGGCTTTATCCTCTGAGAATGACAAAGGGTAAACACGGCCACGAGGGGGTATGGCCATCCGGTTGAAGGTCAATTGCACAATCATAAGGCCGGTGTGGAGGCAAACTGGCAGCTTGACCTTTGTCAAAGACATCGCTAAAATCACAGTACTCCTCCGGCAGGAAGGAGAGTGAAGAGGTGCACAGGACTTCTGAAATATAGTTTTATGTATATATTTTTCTAATTTTACTTCACCAACTTAGACTATTGTGTTCTGATCCATCACATATAATTCAGATTAAAAAAACATTGAACTAAAAGCTGTAATGTAACAAAATAGGTAAAAAGCCAAGGGGGGTGAATACTTTTGCAAGGCATTGTAACTCGTCTCACACAATCTAATTACTGTTTCTCATATAAAGTTAGATATGGCAGCTTTATTAAAAACATTTTTTGTCATGACCAATAAGTAGACCAAAAGGTGCCTTTTTATATTTCCCTGGATCGCTTCCCATCCATCACTACCATCTTTATCTCATCACTATAACCCCTTTCCTCATCTCCATAACACTGCATGGGACTTAAGTGCAGCAAAGGTAACATTTTCAGATCACTACAGAAAGTTAGAGCTCTGGCAGGACTACAAGGAATTTTTCTGTACGTGTAGAGTTTTTCAAGAGACAAAACTTGGGAAGATGTATTGACCACTTTAAATATTGTTATAGTCAAACCTAATCATAGTTTTGTAATGGTCTGTCTGTAACTTGGTTGCAACTTTGGTCTAGGGAATGCTGATATTTAACATTATTATAGAATAATAATAATAGTTTTTTTTCAAACCTTGGTGCACAAAAACAAAACACCATTAAGTGGACCAAAACACTGCACTTCAAGGTATGTCTCCTGTCCACCCACAAAAGAAGTATGACCCCTCCCTGACCCCCCCCCCCCCCCTTGGGGCACAAGGCTGCTGACAGAGGTAAAAAGTCCTGGCTAAAAAGCTTGGTGAACCACTCTCCTTAGGCTACTTTCACACTGGAGCGGTGGGGGCGCTGGCGGTAAAGCTTTACCGGCGTTTTAGCAGCGCATTTCGGCCGCTAGCGGGGTGGTTTTACCCCCGCGAGCGGCCGAAAAAGGGTCAATACCGCCCGCAAACCTCCGCTGCAGCGGCGTTTTGCGGGCGGGTTCGGAGCACTGCCCCATTGTTTTCAATGGGAGCGGGCGCTATAGGAGCGGTAAATATACCGCTCCTATAGCGAGCCAAAGATGCGGCTTGCAGGACATTTTCCAGCGTCCTGCAAGCGCACCGCTTCAGTGTGAAAGCCCTCGGGCTTTCACACTGAAGAAACAGCAACAGCTGTTTAGGGTCGGTTTGCAGGCGCTATTTTTAGCGCAATAGCGCCTGCAAACCGCCCCAGTGTGAAAGGGGCCTTATGGTCAGCCAAAGCCGACCAACGAGTACAAGGAGACCACCACCACCAAAGGCAGGGGAGGAAGGAATCTAATAGCTACACATCCTCCCCCTAGATTTCATGGTAGGCTCATGGACCCACAGCCTCTATCCAGAGTGAAAAGCAAACACAAACATATAATAAGTGCAGGTGATACAAGTGGAGAGCAAAAATAACTAGCTATGCCAAAAAATTGCTAGGCCTTGCAACCTAGTAACAAAAATTGCCCTGGTCTTGGTCAAAGGCCTAGCCCATGAGATGTAGTGCAGAAAAAAATAGAGATGTTGTGGCCTAGTGCATGTCCTCTTAGGAAGGTCCCAAACCCACAGTGATACTGACAGCATGCCCAAGGTGCAACTCCTGGGGGGCAGATGACGCCGCAGGTTCTCTGCCTTCCCAGCCTCCGGCCAGACGCGGCAGCACTGCTCTAATCAGGGGGTACTGGGCTCCTTGGAAACCTCCAGGGAAAGACGCCTTATGTGGTGCATGCTATATTTGGTTTCCTTGCCCATCAGTTAGGACCCACATCATACCATCAGGAGCACTGTACAAACAGCCCTCTCATCCATAACGTTAGAATGACTATGGAGCGCCCCTACTGGACACTGATGAGAACAGATACACTTGATCTTAGCAAAAAGGCCAAGAAGCGTTGTCAGCTCACTACTGAACGTTAAAAATTATTGGATTTCACTTTTACACGTTTAAATATTTTTACAGTCAAACTCAATCAGAGTTTTGTAATGGGCCGTCTAAAGGTTCTGGATTGGTTGCAGCCTTGGCCCAGGGAATGCTGATATTTGACGTTATTAAAGAACACTAAATAGTCCAGGCACTTGAGATTAACATAGAGGTGTAATAACAACATGTCAGAGGCAGGGGCTTATCAGAAAACGTTCACTTCCTCATATAGTCCGGCTTAGAGTGTGCTGGTATTATTAGGCTTGGCACACTAGGGTATGTACAGCAGTGTACACATGTCCTCTGAGCTCTACCTGTATAAAGAGATATGAAGGTGAACTTGATCAGTTCTGCTGAGCTGTATGCAAAGTCCCCTCGTCCAGGGAATGTGCTATGCAAAGCGCACCCTTTTATTTAACACTTGGCATACTCACAACAATTTCACACAGCGTCTCCTACTCTAGTTCTATTCTGACATGTCAGCCTAGACTACTTGTAGCAGTCATTTACCGTAATAAGCAACATGTGACAAGTTAAAATAGAATTTGTAAATAAATAGAATGTTCAGTATTCAGTAAGGGAGATCTGTTCTTATGGGCCGATTGCTGTGTCCAACATTTGTAAACATACTTCCAAACTGCTGACATCATCTCTATATGGTCAAAAACCTGAAACAGCTGAATGTAGTTTGGAATAAATGGCTCTATAATATTAGGCTATAATTGCATTATACACCATTGGATTCTGGTTCTGGATGTGCATCTGGCTGATGGACCACAAAAGAATGTTTTTTTTTTATGGCTCCGCCCACTGTCCTGAAATAAAGAATTATTCTCAAATTTTTGGGATATGTGATGGAAAGAGGCATGTGAATAACTAGTGTAGCACTACCCCCATAGGGTTAGGAAAAGTCCTTTCTTATTTGCCTTAACCTCCTTAAAGGGGTTGGAAAGGTAAAAGTTTTTTCACCTTAATGCATTCTATGCATTAAGGTGAAAAAACATCTGACAATACCGCCCCCCAGCCCCCCGTTTTACTTACCTGACCCCTCGAAAGTCCCGCTCGCCCCTGACATCCTCTTCGCCACCGTTGATTGGCTAGAGTGGATGGATTAAAAGCAGCGCAGACATTGGCTCGTGCTGCTGTCAATCACATCCAATGACGCAGCGCCTCGGGGGCGGGGCCGAGTGATACAGCCAGGGGCTATAGCCGCTGGCTGTATCACGGGAGCACGCCCACAAGTACTCCACACCATGCGAGGGAGCTCGCATTAAGGTGAGCAGTACTTGTGGGGGGGAGCCGAGACAGCCGCCGAGGGACCCCAGAAGATCAGGTTCGGGGCCACTCTGTGCAAAACGAGCTGCACAGTGGAGGTAAGTATAACATGTTTGTTATTTTAAAAAATCTCCTTTACAACCCCTTTAAAGAGGAAGTAAACCCTGATGGGTTTACTTCCTCTTTGTTTCCCTGCAAAGGCAAAGCATATGGGCTACTATGCATCGCATTGTAGCCCATTATGTGTCACTTACCTGACACAGGAGCCAGCGGTGACACCACTGTCCCCTGTCCCATGAAGTGTCCATCTTCTTTCAGGGTAAAGCGGCTCTAGCACTGTTATTTGCCGGAGCCGCAATGACGCCATTCCCGCGCATGCGCACGGGAGCCGCCACTAGCGGCATATTGCAGTTAGCAGCGGCGTGCTCAGTGCGCCTGAGTGCCGCTGTCTGTCTTTTTGCAAATATCTCCTAAACCGTGTAGGTTTAGGAGATATTTCTTGGACCTACAGGTAAGCCTCAATCTAGGCTTACCTGTAGGTCAAAGTGGTCTGTAAGGGTTTACAACCACTTTAAGAACTTTAGCCCCTCCGACACACTAGGTTAGGTGCACAAAGCATGCAATATCAAAGAAATCACTGAGGCTGCATTCACACCTGAGTGTATCGTTTTCAGGAGTTTTCCCGGGTGTTTTTTCAGGTGCTTTTGCAGAGTTTTGCAGCATTTTTGTACAGGCGTTTTCAAGGTTAAAAAGTCACCAATGTAAAAGCAGTAAAACGCTTGTAATCTGCCAAAAAAGAAGCTTGTGTTTTTGAGCTTCAGGCATTTTGCTTCAGGTGACAGAATGCTCAAATGTGAACAGGTGCCATTGAAATGAATGGGATTTTGCTTGTTGGGCGTTTTGGAATTCTTGAGATGGAATTTTCCACATTTTGTCATGTTACAACCAAAAACGTAAATGTATTTTATTGGGATTTTATGTGCTAGACCAACACAAAGTGTCACATAATTGTGAAGTGGGAGGAAAATGATAAATGGTTTTCAAAGTAAAGATCTGAAAAGTGTGGCGTGCATTTGTATTCAGCCCCCTTTACTCTGATAGCCCTAACTAAAATCTAGTGGAGCCAATTGTCTTAAGATATCACCTAATGTGTGTAATGTAATCTCAGTATAAATACAGCTGTTCTGTGAAGTCCTCAGAGGTTTGTTAGAGAACCTTAGTGAACAAACAGCATCATGAAGGCCAAGGAACACAACATGCAGGTCAGTGATAAAGTTGTGGAGAAGTATAAAGCAGGGTTAGGTTATAAAAAAATATCCTAAACTTTGAAAAGCTCACGGAGCTCTGTTCAATCCATCATTGGAAAATGGAAAGAGTATGGCACAACTGCAAACCTACCAAGACATGGCCGTCCACCGAAACTGACAGGCCGGGCAAGGAGAGAATTCATCAGAGAAGCAGCCAAGAGGCCCATGGTAACTCTGGAGGAGCTGCAGAGATCCATAGCTCAGGTGGGAGAATCTGTCCACAGGACAACTATTAGTCTTGCACTCCACAAATCTGGCCTTTATGGAAGAGTGGTAAGAAGAAAGCCATTGTTGAAAGAAAACCATAAGAAGTCCTGTTTGCAGTTTGCGAGAAGCCATGTGGGGGACACAGCAAACAAGTGGAAGAAGGTGCTCTGGTCAGATGAGACCAAATTTTGGCCTAAAAGTAAAATGTTATGTGTGGCAGAAAACTAACACTGCACATCATCCTCAACACACCCTCCCCACCGTGAAACATGGTGGTGGCAGCATCATGTTGTAGGGATGCTTTTCTTCAGCAGGGAAGCTAGTAAGATTTGATAGGAAGATGGATGGAGCCAAATACAGGGCAATCCTAGAAGAAAACCTGTTTGAGTCTGCAAAAGATTTGAGACCTGGGCAGAGGTTCACTTTCCAGCAGGACAACGACCCTAAACATACAGCCAGAGCTACAATGGAATGGTTTAGATCAAAGCATAATCATGTATTAGAATGGCCCAGTCAAACTCCAGACCTAAATCCAATTGAGAATCTGTGGCAAGACTTGAAAATTGATGTTCACAGACGCTCTCCATCCAATCTGATAGAGTTTGAGCTACTTTGCAAAGAAGAATTGGCAAAAATGTCACTCTCTAGATTTTCATTGTTTTTCAAACCTGGTAGAGACATCCCCAAAAAGACTGGCAGCTGTAATTGCAGCGAAAGGTGGTTCTACAGAGTATTGACTCAGGGGGGCTGAATACAAATGCACGCCACACTTTTTCACATATTTATTTGTAAAAAAAATTGAAAACCATTTATAATTTTTCTTCCACATCACAATTATGTGCCTTTGTGGTGGTCAAAATTTCAAGGGGTATGAATACTTTTTCAAGGCACTGTAGTACCCACTAGTATTACAGACATTGAAATAAATTAAAGGCAAACTTAATATATTCTCACCTAATATGGTTGGTAACAAAGTAAGCATAGAAATACATTAACAATGGTAAAAACACAATTTAGCATACAGGGTGATTAGCAATAAGGACTAGGCATAAGATGACACTGGGGTCCAGTAGGGATGAGCCCGCGGTTCGAGTCAAACATAAGTTCGACTCGAACATCGGGTCTTTGCCCGTTCACTAAATTCCGAACATTATGGGGAGTTTGCGGGAAATTCGAGCACCCGCGGGACGCTCCATAATGCACTGCGAGATCCCAGTGCATTGATGTCTGATAGCCAAGTCGGATATTGGCCAAAGCATGCAATCACAGCGCGCTCTGCTGTGAGAGCCATGATTGGCCAAAGGCAGGGTGCCTTTGGCCAATCATGGCTCAGGGGGCTAAGTCCACGCCTCACACTATGATTTTTTTTTTGAGTTTACAGCACCTGAGAAGACACTTTCATCAAAACTCTAAGGGGCCTATTTATTAGGAACAATAAAATAACTTTACTTTGCCCCCTTTGGCTGCCATTACCAAAACCCCATCTATTCTGCACGCCATTCTGTGAGTACCTTACTGGGGATCCCCTCACCGACCAAAGGCAGATCACAGGTACAAGAGAGCTGGGATAAAAGAGCCAAATAGCATGCGTTCTGTATACAAATGACAGGAAAATTAAACCACTGCTCAAGGTGATAGCTGTTCCCTTGTCCCAGAGCAATAACGTATTATGACACAGCTCCCCTGTGCCAGATGATGTCCTCAGCCACCCCAGTATTCACTGCCACACTTCTCATTATCAATCGCCTGTAAGTATGGGTGGATGGTTCTTTCTTTTCCTTCCCCCCTTCTTACGCAAGCCCGACTCATTGTTTTCTTTTAATATCTCCCTTTTTGAGACATCTATTCCACATCAGCTCCTGATGAATGGCAATGTAGCCACGAAACGTGTCGAGCTTCAGATGCCACAATCATCTTCAATTAATGCAGTTCTATATACTCTCTGCCTATTGTTTTATTACTATATTTGATTAACTTCCCTATGTGCAATATGTCAATACGAATTATTTAACTGAGATTGATTATGAATCATGAACCACTGTGCCTTTTATGTATATATTTGTGTAATATTCATTAACCACTTCAGGCTCATAATGAGATGGCGGGTGCTGCAGCGATTACCAGTCGGGTCCTGGAAGCATCAAACAAACGTACATATTCGCCAGCACACCATGGATCGATAAATCTTCGTCCAAAAAAGGTTTTTAATGAAAAAAATTACATCACAAAAATATAAGGTGCAACGTTTCGGAGCCGCGCAGGACCCCTTCGTCAGGCATGTGATTTGAGACATGGCTGGAGGTAGGAGGCTGCTGTGAATTGTTTGAGGGTGGGCCCGGTTGCATAGCTGTAACATGACTGTCGCTGATGCATTCTGTGCACTTGATGACAACTTTACAGTCTTTAGCAAAATGTCCAATAGCACAGCACCTGTAGCATATTCCAGATTGCTGGAGAACTCATCTCTAGTAGTTTCATAGTTTTCTATAGAGTTGCTGTGTAGGATTTATTGTACGTTTGGGTCTTACACTCTGTTCAGCAATATCTGCAGAATCTGCTCCCTGTACGTCTGCGGGTTCAGAGGCATGGTGAATCTGCATTGGTTCAGCCACAAAAGGGTGCTCAGAGTCTTGTCTAGACATTTTTCATGTTTTTGCAAGAAATGGTACTGTCTCTTTAAGAAGACGAACGGCAGCTTAGACAGGTGGGGTAACGCAGTTCAATGTAGAGAAACTGTTTTTAACCGCTTCCCGACCGCCTAACGCCGATATACGTCGGCAAAATGGCACGGGCAGGCAAAATCACGTACCTGTACGTGATCGCGCATGTGCCTGCCTGTGGGTCGCGCGCGCGCCGCCAGCGGCGCGCTCGCGACCCGGTCGGGAGCTCCGTGACCCCGGCCGCGCGACCAGCGGACCCGATCGCCGCTGGTGTCCCGCGATCGGGTTACGGAGCTGAAGAACGGGGAGAGGTTTGTGTAAACAAACCTCTCCCCGCGCTTCCTACACTGACTGTCAGTGATCGGCGGTTCCCTGTCATCGGGAACGCCGATCAATGACGTCAGACGTACAGCCACGCCCCCCTACTGTAAAAAAAACACACACACGTCACACTGACTCATCCCCGCCCCCTAGTGGTTAACCCCTTCACTACAACTGTCATTTACATAGGAATCAGTGCTATTTAAATAGCACTGATTTCTGTATAAATGACAAATGTCCCAAAAATGTGTCAAAAATGTCCGATGTGTCCGCCATAATGTCGCAGTCACAATAAAAATCGCTGATCGCCGCCATTACTAGTAAAAAAAAAAATATTAATAAAAATGCTATAAAACTATCCCCTATTTTGTAAACGCTATAACTTTTGCGCAAACCAATCAATAATCGCTAACTGCGATTTTTTTTACCAAAAATATGTAGAAGAATACGTATCGGCCGAAACTGAGGAAAAAAAATGTTTTTTTATATATTTTTTGGGGATATTTATTATAGCAAAAAGTAAAAAATATTGAATTTTTTTCAAAATTGTCGCTCTATTTTTGTTTATAGCGCAAAAAATAAAAACCGCAGGGGCGATCAAATACCACCAAAAGAAAGCTCTATTTGTGGGAAAAAAAGGACGCCAATTTTTGTTGGGAGCCACGTCGCACGACCGCGCAATTGTCAGTTAAAGCGACGCAGTGCCGAATCGCAAAAAGGGGCCTGGTCCTTTGGCTGCCAATTGGTCCGGGGCTGAAGTGGTTAACATTCACATGAGGTGCAGTAAACTTGTGCGACCATGTGCTTCACAAGATGGCGGATGGCACTGAGCTTGAGTGCAGATCAGGCGCACACATATACACAGCAGGCTGTGGGAATTCTATACATCTTTTGACTATTCTTTTTTTTTTGTAATTCCTTTATTTATTTTCAAGATGATACAACATAACAGTCACAGAATAATAATGACAGTGATTATAGTAAAAACAGTAACATGCAACAGATAGGGTTATCTTTCGACTATTCTGACTCCGATTGTTGTGAAGTGACTATCCCTTGTGAGACCTCTATGCCTGGCCTGTATAAGATATAATCACTGAGGACAATCCTCATCAGATAGTTTGAACTCACCAAATACCGTTTCCATCCACAAGATGCTTTTATTCTGAACATCAGGTTACAGCAGATGACAGGATACAAACAGGTAAATAGGTTGTAGTATTTATGCGGTCAAAAGATGATATTGTCTGTAGCTTACAATGCAGAATACATGTGCCCTGCTACATGTGGCTTGTAGCTGCACCATGACACAGGAAGTACAATCACAGGAAGAAGGGTGGAGCATTACATACAAAGGAAGTGTGTCATAAAAAAAGAACATAAGAAAACAAGTGCATTACCTCAGAAGGTCACTAGATGGCAGCATGTGAACTAAATATAAAAGTGCAAAGAAAATGGTTAGGATAACAATCTGTATAAATTCTATGCCCCGTTGGGGCAGCACACTGTGTATACAAGCCTTAGTTCTTGTACCCCCACCCACTTCATTACTGTTGACTAATAAGCTTATCTCTCAGCCAGTCTGGTCTCTTCTCCTATCAGCATGAATAGTGCACTGCAGCACAAGTTATTGACGCCTTGTGCTGCTTCTGCCTGTCCCAGTCTGAGCTCTGTTGTACAGGAACTGCACGAGGCTGAAGCTAGGTCACTTACAGTGCCTACATTTAAAAAATGTATTTGAAGACGTATTCAAAATAACCAAGCTGCTTTAATTTGTGTATTTTATATGTATCTGCCTGGAGATTGATGATATGTTGTAAGTACTGCTTCCCTCAGATACACCTGCACTGCTTTGTCCGATATACCTACATACGTCTCTCCCAGAATTCCAAAAGTGATATATACATGTTACTGCATTTCACTGGGATATAAATCTCATTAGAATATATGTTATCCTTACATTTTAGTACATTTGATGGCATTATCTGTCCTGAATTGTGGATCCTAAAGCAGTTCACACATACCTCTCTCAGTCCGACTCTTAACAAAATCTCTTGAGAAATATAGCTCGACTTTACAGATCTCAGTTTCTTTTCAAAACTGTTTTTATAATTTATTTGGCAGTAAGTATTCTCACTATGTGCGTCATAACTATTTTCTCAGAAATAAACGACAAATAATTGTGCGAAAATGCGTATTTTGCAAGCAATAAAATGTAGATACTATATTACACAAGCAAAGTTTCATACGTATATAATCCAGTTATCTGTCATATTGAGGGTGTTCTCTTTTTAGTGCAATAGAATTGTATTAGGAGCGTCTCCGGTGGTCGGTCATATTGGGGGTGTAGTGTTCTATGTGTGGAGTGTAAAAGAATTGTGTATTGATTATGTCCAGTGGTTGGTCATGTTGGGCTGTAATGTTCCATGCATAGTGTGTAATAGAATCGTATTATAATAATGCCGGTGGTTGGCTGTGTTGGGGCTGTAGCGTTCTATATATAGAATGTAATATAATTTTAATAAAATCATTGGCAATGGTCGGTCATGTTGGGGTGCAGTGTTCTATGTATAGAGAGTAACTGAGTTGTTTTATGATCGTGTACTATGGTCCATCATGATGGGGGTGTAGTATTTAATGTATATAGTGTAATGGAATTCTATTATGATCATGTCCAGTGGTCGGTCATGTTGGGGGTGTAGTGTTCTCTGTATAGAGTGTAAAGCTGGCCATAAATGGATCAAATTCAGCTGGTTCAGCAGGGACTGGCTGAATTTCGATCCATCTATGGCTGTTCCTGTTCATGAGAAGTCAATCTAATGGTTTTGCTTGGAAAAATTGACTTTAATCATTAAATTCTGACGACAGGGGAGTCCCGCTGTCAGAATACAATGACACAGCATGGAGAACTCCCACAAATCCTCAAATGGATGGATGGGGCCTACTTTATATTAAAATAACAAACAAGTTATACTTATCTGCTCTGTGCAGTGATATTGCTCAGAGCGGCCCGATCCTCCTCTTCTGGGGTCCCCGGCGGCAATCCTAGCTCCTCCTATTCTCCTCCTCTGTGGGACTACCATAGCCAGCCGCTGCCTATGGGGAGAGGTAGAATAGATAAGAGAAGTCGCACTAAAATAGTCTCAAATGATGAATCAGGAAAATTGTTTGAATAACATAATGATATGTTTCAATATTTGAAGTTGGTGGGATAATGCGAAGAGGTAGTCCCTGCGCTCCCGAGCTTTGTGTCTACGGAGCCGTGCTTGATAGACTTACACAGCGGGACTGCTGCTGCTGTCGATCAGAGGAAGTGGGGGACGGGACACTGAAAACGTTTTCTTACCTCAATGCAAGCAATGCATTAAGGTAAAAAACGTTTTTACGTTTAGTAACACTTTAATGAAACTTTACTGCATTCAGCAGCACAGATCAACAGCACAATGTACATGAAACAGAGTCCAGACCTAACTAACTAATGCAGCCTGCCCAGGTTCATACCTTCCGGAGGAGCAAAGTCCATTCAGCAAAGGTACAGTAATGGTAGGTTCCTAGTTCCAGGGAGAATCCCACCAGGGTGACCCAGGAAGGGACCCCAATCTCCAGTAGGACTACATGATGCAGCAGACCTTCCTTTTGAAATCCCACGTGGAAGAGAGAGAGCTCCTCTGAGCCCTCCCATGGTATTTATGTGGCTTACAGCAGGAGGCAGGACTCAGAAAGCCCGGGAAAGAGTCTAGAGACAGTTAACCCCTTCCCATCCCAGGCAGCAATGTGCAATGACTACAACAGCAGAAATACATTAATGACACCCCGCAAGCACCTGCTTAAAGTCCCCCATTCCCCTGTCCCTGTTCACCCAAAAACTTTATTCCACACATCCCCAAATAACTGTAAGTTAACAGTAAACATGAACCAGCAATGCAAATTAGAAAAATAAGTACAGTAAAAACACATACAAAATGATCCAAACTCAACTGTACATTAAAGGAGTTGTAAAGTCTCAGGATTTTTCACCTTAATGCAGTCTATGCATTAAGGTGAAAAACCAACTGTACTGCAGCTGCCCCCCAGAGCCCCCAATTTTCTTACCTGAACCTGATCGTTCCAGCGACGAGCATGAGTCCAGCAGCTCCAGACGCTGTCTCGGTTTCTCATTAGATAGATTGATAATAGTAGGAGCCATTGGCACGGGACACGGGAGCCAGGGGCGAGGCCTAGTCCTGCTGTCTGTGCCAATGGACGCAGCAGCAGGACTCGGGAGCACGCTCGCAAGGGTGCCCCCATGGAAATCAGCTCTCCGTGGGAGCACTCGCCGAAGAGGAAGAGCCAGGAGCGCCGCCAGGGGACCCCAGAAAAGGAGAAAAAACCTGTACACAGAGCAGGTAAGTATGACACGTTTGTTAAAAAAATAACTTTTACAATCACTTTAAGTGCAGCAATATTGTCACTAAAATGTAGTAAGCGGGTGTCGGGAATGGGTTCACCTGCTGGTGGCACTGTGGCTCTTGAACCTGTAGCTTGTAGTTCCAGTGTCCGCCAGTTGGTGTCTCTCAGCAGCAAGCAGCTACTACTAATTAGTCATCACCTGATGCTGATTGCTGGGAGTATATTTAGCTCTTCCTGTGCCACTCCCCCTTGCCTGGTGTTTTGCCCATGTGCCTCTGACCTAAGAACTGTGTACCTCCACCCTGCTCCTATTCCTGTCCTTGATTCTCTGCCTGCTTGTTCCTGTTCTCGTGTATTCTCCCTTTCCTGGCGTTCTCCCTCTGCCTGATCTCCCATACATGCCCATGGCTCTGAAGCTGAGTATGTTTCTCAGCCATATCCTCCTGTCTGTACATAGTTATTTTGTTGGCTTAGGTAGTTTGTTAGCACTGTCACTCATTAGTAGGGATGGTCCCGATATTCGAGTCGAGCGTAAATTCGTAGAACAAACGAACATATAGGGTGCTCACGGCAAGTCCGCCCGCCGTGGAGTGCCCCATAATGCACTGTAAGATTGCAGTGCATTGACGGCAGCTGATTGGCCAAAGCATGCACCTGACCTGCATGCTTTGGCCAATCACAGTGCTATGTGCTGTGAAAGCCATGATTGGCCAAAGGCAGAGTGCCCCACACTATATAAGGCTGCTGTTTATGGTCACGCCTGTTTCACAGGATACCAGCACTCGGTATCCCTGACAGCGGGGTCGGGGTAGAGACCCAAACTTCCTGTAGCTAGGTGCTTGTGTCCAATTTGGAGATGCGGGCATAAGAAGGTACTGACCCAGGTGGGAGGAAGGAGTCCAAGGCACAGCGACTGAAGTCAAGGAATTTGGAGATGTCTGATGGTGCCTCACACAGCTCCCTCATTCCTGCAGGTATGTACTTGGAGAAGGTTTGGCAGCAAGTTGCTGTGGCAGATACGGAACCAGTGAGTCCTGCGGTAACGGTGCGACTCCTACTGTGGCAGGTAGCAAAATGTCAACTGGCTCAGTTACAGTAGCAGTCAGCGACTCCATCGCTTTAGGCATAGGCAAGTCTGATGTCTAACCCCACTATTATGGTGTTAGGCCCACAGGCAAGGTAGGCAGAGAGTCTGCAAAGGCAGCAACTAACTCCTTGAAATCTGGTTCATGACATGGCGTAGCAGAAGCAGGCTCCTTTGCAGGTGTTGCTTACATGATGTGTTCTCCTGGCACGGACTCGTCCCTGGTCCTGATGGGGGAGTCCAGAAGTGGTCCCTTGAGCATGCCCAGTGAGGGACCTGGAGAACTGAGGACGTAGGTATGCAGAGCCAACACCGGAAAGATCACTCGACATGAGGCACCACCTTCTATAGGAACTAATCTGGAAATTGCATATGGCGTTCATGAGGCAGACACACTGGGGCAATCCTGGACAGGTTCTAACTAACTACAGAAAACCACGGCCACTGGAGGTGCTCACAAGGCTAGAGGAGATATATAGATGGTCTGCCCCCAAGCTGGTATCACTTCTGCCCCCATACCCACAGGGTTTCGGAAATTCTCCTCCAGCCCTGTGAACACCTCCATCGGCTGTAGTTTTCTATCATCAGCAGAACGGGACACTATGCAGATTTGGATTTGGCGAGATATGTACTTTTTAATATGAGTTGTTATAAAATTTTTAATAAACTGCCCATTTTTGCACTACACAACGCTTCCCTTTCTATACTGGGTTCACATACACAGGAGCAGTGGGGGAAATTGCATGTAATTCGGACAAGAATCGAACCGCGTTCCTGTTTAAATCGCATGCAATTATTTGCAGTGCGATTTAAGCCCATTCATTTTGTATAGGCTCAAAACACACAAAAGTATCAATAATTGGTATCGGCGAGTCCTTGACCGAAAAGTATCAGTACTTGTACTCGCCAATAAAAAACTGTATCAGTACAGCCCTAGTAGGCACTATATATACTGTGTGTATATATATATATATATATATATATATATATATATATATATATATATATATATATATATATATATATATACAGTATCTCACAAAAGTGAGTACACCCCTCACATTTTTGTAAATATTTTATTATATATTTTCATGTGACAACACTGAGGAAATTACACTTTGCTACAATGTAAAGTAGTGAGTGTACAGCTTGTATAACAGTGTAAATTAGCTGTCCCCTAAAAATAATTCTACACACAGCCATTAATGTCTAAACCGCTGGCAACAAAAGTCAATACACCCCTAAGTGAAAATGTCCAAATTGGGCCCAAAGTGTCAATATTTTGTGTGGCCACCATTTTTTTCAAGCACTGCCTTAACCCTCTTGGGCATGGAGTTCACCAGAGCTTCACAGATTGCACTGGAGTCCTCTTCCCCTCCTCCATAATGACATCACGGAGTTGGTGGATGTTATAAACCTTGCGCTCCTCCACCTTCCATTTGAGGATGCCCAACAAATGCTCAATAGGGTTTAGGTCTGGAGACATGCTTGGCCAGTCCATCACCTTTACCCTCTCCCTCAATTTATCTCCATCAGTAAGCTAAAGTGACCCCAGTGATGATGATGAAGGAAACAGACATTCTCATTATCAACTGATGACACCATTGGTTGTTAGGATGCCAGTGTCTAGAAAGTCGTAATGATGCATAATGAAAACCTGTGGCTTTGTGTAACTAAAAGGCAGGTTTCATCCACCTGTTGGCTTGTACACAATGTTTGATCAATTTTTAGGCATTTTGCCAAGGCACCCCTGAAGAAGCCTCAAGGCACCCTGGTTGAAAAAGGCTGGTCTAATGACCTGGTCAGTAGTCACGTTATGCAAGGCCAACCAGAATAGTACTTCATGTACTTCATGTGTCAGGGAAAGTAGAAACAGACCATATCCACAGAGAGTGCTACTTTAATGACTTGTAGGCAGTGTGGCTGGCCTCTAGGGGGAGATATGCTTGGACCTAGTGTAGTGTTCTATCTACAGCAGGGGTAGGCAACCTTGGGCCATCCAGCTGTTGTGGAACTACATTTCTTTAATCGTACATCACGGGACACAGAGCCATAGTAATTACTATGTGGGTTATAGTCCACCTTCAGGTGCTGGACACTGGCACACCCTAAACAGGAAGTTGCCCCCGTCTATATAACCCCTCCCACTACTGGGAGTATCTCGTTTTTTTCGCCAGTGTCTAAGGCAGGGGTCTTCAAACTATGGCCCTCCAGTTGTTCAGGAACTACAATTCCCATCATGCCTAGTCATGTCTGTAGATGTCAGTGTTTTACAATGCCTCATGGGATGTGTAGTTCCGTAACAGCTGGAGGGCCATAGTTTGAGGATCACTGGTCTAAGGTGTTGGTCACGAGTGAAGATGTGCTTTGCTGGGCTCCTCTGATCCTTGCTGGGGCTAGCCATGCAGCTGGATCCATTCAAAGTGTCTTTTAGGCCGAATTGCATGGTACCCGGGCCTCGTATCCGAAGAAACAAGGTTTTGTCTGTAACGCTTCTCTGTTTAGAGATCTGGACCCCGGGATCCAGTACTTTTGGTATTAAGGCCATAAAGTTTTACTGGCGGGGTGCTTTTTACAGGTCCAGGATTGTGGGTTCCCCGAGGGTCCCCAGTTTCTGAAGGTTTGTTAACGAAACCCACCGTGAAGGGTGAAGATTGGGTCTGTTGGTTTTACCACAGAAAACCCTACGGCGAGAAAGGTAAGTGGAGTTTTTCTAATGAATTTTAAAATTTTCTTATGAAATGTCTCCTTTAAAGTAAATGTTGTCATGCCTAAGTGTCACCACTGGGGGCTCTATGGAGCACATACCTTCTCATGCTTTGCTCAGAGATCACGCTGTGTCACAGAAGCAGCAGACTTTTTTCCTCCGGCTAGCAGGCAGACCTCCGATACGTTTGGGGGGTTTTGCTTTCTCCAGACACCCCCACCTGAGCTGAACTCTTCCCCTTTTCAAGAGGCTGAGTATAAGGGAGAACTGAAAACGATCGGCAATGCCGTTTTCTTTCACCGCCCCTACACGGCGGCGGCTTCCATGTCTCCTCCACGCCATCCCTTCCTCACTCAACCGATCCCGTCGGATCAGAGGCACGTGCTTGCACGGGGAAAACTCTTTTTTTTTAAAAAGAAAGGAGGGGGCACGATGCAATGGTGAGGGCGGGGCTTAGCTCAGCGTTGGCGTCCTCCAATGCGGGAGTGCGTTTTAAAAAATAAGAAAAACTCCATTTATGCTGGCTGCAAAATTGTCGGAGAGACATAAAGAAAACCATGAAAGAGGTTTTGGTGATACAGGCATTTCCTATTTGACACATTTACTATTTGCATCAGGCTGAGCATTAATAGCAGTGGCTGTGGCTGGACTATTGCTCAAGCAGTGGATATGATTTCCTCTGGTAGTACCTCTGCTTTGTGCATCGGGCTATGGTCAAAAGGGGGGGGTTTCAACACCCCCAAAAAAGAGCTAAAAGGGTCTCCCTCAAGCTCTAGAAAGCCTACTCATCTCTACAAATTGGATCCTCCCCTGAGAGGGGGTGGCTGGTCAAAGTGAGTATCAGGGCCATGAAATGTCTGCAACTGTTTTTAACACTGCACTCCCTGTTTATTTTTTGATAATTAACATTTTTTAGCGACTTTAATCACATCCCAGGCAAAATGGGTCAAAATGCGTCAGATCCTCTTCCATTACCCAGGACCCTCAAACTGAGAAACTAGGGGTAGGAGAAGATGAATTCCCTCAGGGGACCGTGGGGAGGCTGATGACTCCTCTTCTGAAGTGTCAAATGCGGGAGAATCAGCTGTTCCAATCTTAAGATTAATGGTGCAATTTCTTGCTGAATGATCGTTCCACATTTATGTACCCTTAACTGAGTGTTTGGGTTCACTAAAGCCTTAAGCTGTGCTTGCCTTTTCCTGTCCATTCATTGCTGGAAAAGCTTTTTTGTATCTGAGAGGATCACCCAGATAAGCATTTTTTTCCCTCCTAAAAAGTTTTCACACTTTATCCTATGGTGGAGGAAATTCACTAAGTAGGGTATACCAGCAATTAACGCTGCTATATCCTCTGTGAATAAGTTTGACTTGTCCGGCAGACAATGCTCAAATGCTTAGGGATCCAACGGATAAAAAGGTGGAATTCCTAAGGAAAAAAAAGCTCCTGGCTAGTCTTCCTCATTGCGGTGAAACAGCTATTTGGGGATGTTTTGGATAATACATCCAAAGAAATTCTAGTGGAAAGCACCCCTTCTGCCATTTAAGAAAAGGAGTAAATGTATTTTCGTTTTAAAGCTCCTTCTCCTGTGCCAGAGGCATAGGCCTCCAGGCAGTCACAGCGGCGTCCACCGTCAGGTTCAATCAAATAGGGGGAATTCTTCTGCAGTTCTCAAGGATCTGGCAGGAAAAGTGTCAAGACGAATGGGGGACTTCCTCAATAGCTCCAGGGTACAAACTGGAGTTTCAAGAGTTCCCTTCTCCTCGTTTTCTCAGATAAAACATTTCTAAGGATCCAGAGAAAAATTAAAAAGTGATCATGTAAGAACAGAGGTTAGGGCTTGATTCAAACCTCTTTTTTTCATGGTGCCAAATCCGAATGGCACCATTTTTGGACCATTTTTGCACCATTTGAAATCTAAATTCAATTCCTGAATATAACCACTCTTTTTCGTATGGAGTCAATCCAAATCAGTTATCTCCATCCTACAAGGAGGAGAACCTCTGGCGTCAATCGACATCAAAGATGCATACCTCCATATGCCTATTTCCTTGCTCAATAGTAATATCTACTTTTCAAGGTGGAAAATCTACATTTTCAGTGTGTAGCTCTGCTTTCCGGTCCAGCTACTGCACCTTGAGTGTTTACAAAGGTTCTGGCCCCTCTTCTAGCCAGATTAAGGGCCCAAGGTATAACAATTATGGTTTACCTAGTCAATCTGTTCTTGATAGACCAGTTAGTAGCCCACTTAGACCAAAGAATGGTCACCACATTCAACTACCTGGAATATTTAGGTTGGATTCTCAACCTAGGATAAATCTTCTTTAAAACCATGAAGAAGGCTAAAATACTTGGGTCCAATCGTAGGAACACCCAGAAAAGGGTATTCTTACCCCAGGCAAAGATCAACGCCTTAAAGGAACTGATTTAGGTGGTCGAAACAAGATGAATTTCTTCTATTCAACTTTGCATGAGGTTGTTGGGAAAGATGGTGGCTTCGTTCAAGGGCGTCTCTTATGCTCAGTTTCATTAGAGACTGCTGCAAAACAGTATCCTATCGGCTTGGAACAAAGGGTTCAAGCTCCACGTTCCCAATGTGTCTGACTCCAAACCTACGGCCACATCACCCTGATAGCGCCCCATCTCGTCTGATCTTGGAGGCTAAGCAGGGGCTGGGTAGTACCCGGATGAGAGACCACCTGACCTTGAGGCGATTCAGTTTGCATTTGCAGCGCTATACAAATCATTCATTCAAATACCAGGTGCTGTAGGCTGGGTGCACCGGAGCCTCAGTTTATGGTTAATATCCAAAAATCTACTAAGGGGAAAATCCTTCCTTCACCTGGGCAGTGGTTACAACATATGCCAACCTTTTTGTTTAGGTTAAGGAACAGTCCTGGAAGAGGCAACTGTCCAAAAGAGGTGGCCCAGATCAGAAATGGCCTTGCCCGTTAACATTTTAGAAATTCAGGCAGAGCTCTTGGTCCTGAGGGCCTGAACGTTCAGTTTATGGTATTGTCCTGCCAGGATTCAATCCAAAAATTGCACAGCAATGGCCTATATTAATCACCTATATTAATCACCAAGGGGGCACAAGAAGTTGTGCGGCCCAGAGAAAGGTGAATCATATCCTATCTTGGGCAGAAAACAATGTACTTTGCCTATCGACAGTCTTCATTCTAGTAATAGAAAATTGGCAGGCGGACTACTTGAGTCGCCAGCAGTTGTTCCCAGGAGAATGGTTCCTTCACCCTGATATCTTCCTGTCAATATGTCAAAGATGGGGGATCCCAGACATAGATCTGTT
Organism: Lithobates sylvaticus; assembly: GCA_028564925.1. Taxonomy (NCBI): domain Eukaryota; kingdom Metazoa; phylum Chordata; class Amphibia; order Anura; family Ranidae; genus Lithobates; species Lithobates sylvaticus. The sequence goes on along the minus strand of CM053035.1, from coordinate 180,519,242 downwards.
TGCGTCCAGGTTCAACAAAGTAATTGACAACTTTGTGTCAAGAACAAAGGATCCGCTAGCATGCGGAACAGATGCCTTGCTATTCCCGTGGAATCGGTTCTCACCGATTTATGCATTCCCTCCTATTCTGCCTGGGTCCACGACTTCTTTGCAGGATTAAGCATGAAGGGAAGTCGTTGATTCTTGTGGCCCCGAGCAGGGCCCAGGAAATCTTGGTATGCAGAGATTGTAAAGATGGCAGCAGGGGACCCATGGACCCTACCATCAAGGCCAAACCTTCTCTCGCAAGGTCTGGTGTTCCATCCTACTTTACAAACGCTAAATTTAACGGTCTGGCTATTGAAACCCACACTCTGAAGAAGCGTGGGCTGTCAGGTTATGTCGTTTCTACCTTCGTTAATGCAAGGGAGCCGGCCTCCATAATTATATATTATGGAGCCTGGGAAACATATGACTCCTGGTATGAAGCCAGAAGTTGCACCCCAGGAAATAGGTCAAAGGTAGAACCCTTGACTTTCTGCAGATGGGGTGAGAAATAAAGCTGGCCTTGAGTGCTTTCTAAGGACAGGTTTTGGCCTTATCAGTATTATTTCAACGACCACTTGCTTCACATTCTTTGGTTCGTAACATTTTTCAGGGGGCAACACGGGTTAATCTCCGGTTAGGTAACCCCTGAATCCTTGGGACTTGAATTTAGTTTTGTTGGCATTACAAAACAGCCTTTTTTTTGGGTCGATACGACATATTCCCTTGGTCCTTTTTTTTAAGGAAACTATTTTTTTCCGGTAACCATATCTGATGCAAGAAGAGTATCAGAATTGGCTGCTCTTATTTGTAAGGAGCAATATTTTTATTGTTCACAAGGATAAGGTAGTATTGCGTCCTCATCCTTTTTACCAAAGGTAATATCAGGTTTTTATCTAAACCAGGATATTGTTCTACCTTCATTTTTCCAGAACCCTGTTCTATGGAAGAAAAATCACTACATTCTCTTGATGTGGTGAGAGCAGTCAAAGTCTACTTAAAGGCGACTGCTCAGATTCGGAAAACTGATGTTTTGTTCGTGTTGCCTGAAGGTCCTAAAAGAGGACAGGTGGCATTGAAATCTACTATTTCTAAATTGATTCGACAAGTAATCGTTCAAGCTTATGGTTTAAAGAGGTAGTTTTACCCTCTCAAATCAAAGTGCACTCCTCTAGGGCTGTTAGTGCTTCGTGGGCAGTGCATCACCAAGCCTCCATGGCTCAAATCTGCAAGGCCGCAACTTGGTCTTCAATCCATACATTTACCAGACTCTATCTGGTGGATGTAAAAAGACATGAGGATGTTGCCTTTGGGCGCAGTGTACTGCAGGCAGCAGTATAAATGCTCTGATCTCATGGTGCCCTACTTTGTTTTTTGTCTCCCTCCCCTCAGTTGGCATTGCTCTGGGACATCCCACATAGTAATTACTATGGCTCTGTGTCCCGTGATGTACGATTAAAGAAAATAGGATTTTTATAACAGCTTACCTGTAAAATCCTTTTTTTTTTAAGTACATCACCGGACACAGATGTCCCGCCCCTCTTTCTAGTATACACGTGTATTGCTTTGCTACAAAACTGAGATACTCCCAGTAGTAGGAGAGGTTATATAGGGAGGCAACTTCCTGTTTAGGGTGTGCCAGTGTCCAGCACCTGAAGGTGGACTATAACCCACATAGTAATTACTATGGCTCTGTGTCCTGTGATGTACTTCAAAAGAGAAGTATTTTACAGGTAAGCTGTTATAAAAATCAGATTTTCCCATGAGGTATTGCAAGGCTGGAAGTTACAATTACTCCCAGAGGCATGATGGAACTTGTAGTTCTGCAACAGCTGGAGGGCTCCAGGTTGCCTACCCCTGATCTATAGAGTGTAATAAAATTGAGTCTAAAAGACTACAAAGGGGAGTGTTTTAGACTGGTCACTGCAGAAGTGGGTGTGAAAGGAACTCAGTATATCAGCAAGCTATACAAAGTGTCACACGGTACAAAGCCACAACTAAACTCAGAATATCAGGGGGTCTGCAGACAACAAAGCAACATGGTACAGATATATGATCTCTGCTGTGATTCATCATTCCATTCAGTTCTAGTGAAAAGAAAATTGGAGTTTAGTTTTAAGCACCAGCTGATGACTGCAATAGCAGCCATCAGCTTGTGTTCCATTTCTACAGGTGGCTGCTGGATCTTTAATCTCTTCTGCCTGGAATGAAACAAGATGCAATGATGAATAAGGTTAAATATATATATATATATATATATATATATATATATATATATATATAGAGAGAGAGAGAGAGAGAGAGAGAGAGAGAGAGAGAGAGAGAGAGAGAGAGAGAGAGATACAGTCATGCTCAAAAGTTTGCATACCCTGGCAGAAATTGTGAAATTGTGGCATTAATATTGAAAATATGACTTATCATGCCAAAAAACTATCTTTCATTTGATCTTTAAATTTTATCCAAAGCCTTGAATATGCCAATCAGTACTGTTTAATCACTTATTAAGAAGTGGAAAATTAGGGGCTCTTTTGATACCAAGCCAAGGTCAGGTAGGCCAATAAAGACTGCAGCCACAACTGGCGAAAGGATTGCTCAAGGTAACTAAGAAAATCCACAGGTAACCGCAAGAGAAATACAGGCTGTTCTCCAAAAAGATGGTGTGGTTGTTTTTAGGGAGCACAATTCAACGATACATCTTACAAAAAAGAGCTGCATGGCTGAGCTGCCAGAAGGAAGCCTTTACTGCGCCTATGCCACAAAAAAGCCAATGAGGCATGTCAAGGTGTTGTTGGGCATATCGTAACCAGGCTTTTTTGTGGAACTTGTTTAGTAAAGGCTTCTTTCTGGCAACTTGACCATGCAGCTCTTTTTTGTTCAAGTATCATCGTATTGTGCTCCTTAAAAACAACCACACCATCTTTTTCCAGAGCAGCCTGTGTTTCTCCTGAGGTTACCTGTGGGTTTTTCTTTGTATCACAAACAGTTCCTGTGGCAGTTGCGGCTGAAATCTTTCTCGATCTGCCTGATCTTGGCTTGGTATCAAGAGATCCCCAAATTGTCCACTTCTTATTAAGTGATTGAACAGTACTGACTGGCATATTCAAGGCTTTGGATATTTTTTTATATCCTTTTCCATCTTTGTAAAGTTTCATTACCATGTTACGCAGGTTGTTTGACTGTTCTTTTCTACCTCCTCATGGCTCAGTGTCTAGCCTACTGCATCCATGTGAGAGCTAACTCATTGACTATTTATACACAGACACTAATTGTGATTTAAAAAGCCCCAAATGTGGGAAATGAACCTTTAATTGCCATTTTAACCTGTGTGTGCCACCATCTGTGTCTGTAAGAAAGGCCAAACATTCCAGGGTATGTCAACTTTTCATCAGGGCCATTTGGGTGATTTCTGTTACGATTAATAAAAGGATCCAAAAAACAATGTGATATTAAATGGCTTTATTTTATTGCTATCCTTAAAGCGGAGTTCCTCCAATTTTTTTTTCTTTTAAAGTCAGCAGCTACAAATACTGCAGCTGCTGACTTTTGAAATATGGAAACTTACCTGTCCAGGGCCCCCGCGATGTCCTCACTCGAAGCTGATCTGTCCCTTGGCTTTTGGAAGGAGGCGCCGCCATCTTCGGTAAAGGATTAAGGAAGTGCAGCCTTGCAGCTTCACAGCCTTGTGGCTTCACAGCCTGGTTCCCTACTGCGCATGCGTGAGTCGTGCTGCTCGTCCTCACTGGTCCCTGCTGTCTTCTGGGACCTGTGTGTCTCCCAGAAGACAGCGGGGGGGGGGGTGGAGGAGGGGCCGGACATGGCGTAGATCACAGTGGAGCCTGCGGTAATCTATGCCCGGAAGTGGGAGCAAATTCCTAAATTAGACAGGTATCTGCTCCCCCCTCCCCCTGAAAGGTGCCAAATGTGACACCGGAGGGGGGGAGGAATCTGAATGAATGAATAATTTGTATAGCGCTACAATGCGAACCGAATCGCCTCAAGGCGCTGACTGATCAGCGGAAGTTCAATTTTTGGGTGGAACTCCGCTTTGAATAAAAGTTTTTTGGCATGATCAGTCATATTTTCAATATTAATGCCAACAGTTCACAATTTCTGCCAGGGTATGCAAACATTTGAGCACAACTGTATATACAGTATCTCACAAAAGTGAGTACACCCCTCACATTTTTGTAAATATTTTACTATATATTTTCATGTGACAACTTTGAAGAAATTACACTTTTCTACAATGTAAACTAAGTGAGTTGTTTACATTGTACAGTGTATTGTAAAGTAGTGAGTGTACAGCTTGTATAACAGTGTAAATTTGCTGTCCCCTCAAAATAACTCAACACACAGCCATTAATGTCTAAACCCCTGGCAACAAAAGAGAGTACGATATAATAAAATATTTACAAAAATGTGAGGGGTGTACTCACTTTTGTGAGATACTGTATACTGTTCTGGAGGATTTAAGTAACTTTACAGCCAAAGATTGTACATGTGTGCAAAAAATGAAAAAAATGTTCTAGCGCAGAAGTGGTTAAGTGATAAAAAAAAAAAGCCATGATGCAGCAGCCATAGATTTTTCTACAAAATTAGAGTTTTATTGAAATATGTTACATTATTTATCTAAAACAAATAGCATTGTTACAGACACTTGGAGGATGAATACATTCTAGACTTCTATATCACCTCATCATTCAGTGGTGACCACTGAGTAACTCAGACTTTACTAGCAGAAGCAAGGCAGCCAGTGGGATTAAGATGTATCACATTTATTGGCAGATAAAACTCCATCTTTGATGCAGAGCTGATTATAAGATCCAAATACTTTATTGGTAGAGCTCAAGTTTTCCCTGAGCTGCCTTCTTAGCTTTTCTAGAACAAATTTGCTCCAAGTTGAAAGTCGTCATCACACATCTACTACTGCAGAAAATGGGCTTCTCACGTTTTCTTTGTCATAAAAATAAGGGCACCTGTCATCGGTACACTTAATATCTGCTTAGCATTTGGAGATTTCCTGGCTTTCTTCATAGCTGAGCAGCCAAATATCTCAGAAATATTTCAGAGGAATGTCACACAAAGTTTGTTTTTGTTTTTTAGAAATTATACTTACCATGTGGATGCAGCATCGTTCCCCTGCCTGCACTCTGGTGAGAGCTGAGCGATCAGTCGCCGCTGATTGCTCAGTTCTCTGTGAGCAGAAAGCTTCTGAATGTCAGTCACCAGCTATCTGCTCTGCGCTGAAGCACTGTGCTGTGGAGGGGGTGGGAGCTGCTGTCTCAGGCTCTCTGCAGAGGCTGAGCCAGGTGCCTTTCCAGGCTCCTGGGTGGATCCCGACCATATGGTCGCAATCTTTCCCAACCTGGAACGGCTCTGTGACGTCAGCCGACAGCAGGCTTAAGCCTGCTGTCAGTTGAAAACTGGTCATAGGTGTGCAGAAGAAACTGCACTCCTGTGATCCATAGGAGAAGTACAGCCGAACAAGCTTTGGCTGTACATCTCCTTTAAGGCTGGCCATTCACCTTGCAATCTGATTGTACAATTTCCTTTAGACCTACCAATAACTTTGTCATTGGTGTTCCATCCTGACTGATTACAAATTAGTTAGATTGTTTATGTAGAGCATTTGCTATTTGGTTTTGGTAGATATAAAGGAGCATGTAGAGCAATTATAATATCAGATTGTGGCTGGGTATACACAGGTTTTTACATAGAGTTTTTCAATAGGTTATTGGTGTAAATCTCTACATCCCAGTGAGTGCACTAAGCACCGGTCGTCGTTAATGGCTGGCCTAGTACTCACAAGCAATCAGTGGAAGTGTCTAAATTGTGTCTCTCCTAGGCTTAGTAAATTAGCTGCAGCGTTTCCTTCCCATCAACTTCATGAAGTTGAAGAGGCAATACAGCACCTCTTTTCCACAAACGTGAGTTTCTGGTTACTGTTATGCCCCGTACACACGATCGGACTATCCCGCTGGATTTTTCTTCCCAAAACTCCGGCGGATTGTCTGCCGGAAAAGTCCGGGCATGTGTGGGCAAGTCCACACGTTCAGAAAGTCCGGCGGACCTCCGCTGGATAGTCCGGCCGAAAAGTCCAATCGTGTGTACGTGGCATTAAAAGAGAAGTATGGCCAAAGATTTTTTGGTCATACTTCTCTTGTGGGTCACAGAAGTGCACTCGAGTTCTCCTGTGACCCACAATAAGCAGACAGTGGGATAAAGTCCAACAACACAGTCACCACTCTCTGCTCAGAGAAAACCGAGAACTGAGTGATCAGCGGTCGTGTGATCACTCAGTTCTGGGGCTCAGAGCCAACGGGAGACAGCTGTAGCATCACACTGATGAGTATGTTGTTTTTTTAATGACCCCAAACTTGTCCTTTAAGTGCGTTTTAAGACTTTGTTTTTTGAAGTAAAATATTTACATTTATTTCACAGCTGTCCCCTCTCTTCTTTTTCTGTAAAATGTATGACTGAAGATCCAGGGGGGAATGGACTGTGGAGCATTGTTTGGATAAGATTTGTTTGGCTGGTGGCCCCCGAGTTTTGATTCTTCACTATTCATCGAACTATTAGAGCAGGATCCCAAGTCGGTGACACACGGTGGGTGTTGTAAAGCTATCTGCACCTCGTTTAGACTTGCTTTCACAGCACCTGGCAGGGGAAAGTCATCCAGCACCATTTCCATTCTGCCTTTTATGTGATCAGGTGTTGACAGCCGCAAAATAAACTGTGCCCAGCAGTCAATGGGGCACCATGGTAGAACACAGAAACCTGTACCTAATATCACAAGGCTAGTTGGCTTTGTTTACCCCCTGAGACAAAGGCTCCCTGTCATCACCTCTGGTCGTCCTTCCTTTAGAAGTGAATGTATAGTAGTTACTGATTTGCATGTTATTTTCATGTTAAAAAAAAAAATCCCAGTGCCTTTCTGACACTAAAAAAATCTAAGTGGATGTCTGGAAAACACTACAGCCATCTGATAAGGGTTTCATGGAACTTGGGGAAAAAAACAACTCCCACTTATAAGGTGCCTGAATGTGAAGGCTTTGTAATGAGCAACTCCTATAGCCTGACCCCTAGTGTCGGTACATCTGCTCTGACCACACTGCCTTACACGTGTATTCCCATATTTGGCAGCCTGTTTGGAAATTTGCACAGAAGTGCCACATGTTTTCCAGCTGTTGTCCATGGGAACAGAGGAACCACCCCAGGAACACTTATCTAATATTAACCATTGCACCAGAAGAAAGATCTGTTATATCTGTAAAGGTAGGTAGTGTAGGATCTAAAATGCTGCCAGCTAAAGCACAGGGACACTGGAGTGCCATACTTAATGCTCCTTTCTTTAGATTAATTATTTTTTTTTTTATTCTTATAATGATAAATGCAGAAGCTGTATACGGCACAAACGGTCTTCCTGAAGGAGAATGCTTCCTTTGTACTCTAGATACAATTAATTACAACATTATTCAAAGCAAACTGTGTCATGTGTTTTTTTTAAAGAGCAAACAATTTGATTTGTGACAAAGTGATTTGTCTTACGATACAGCACAGCAAGGGTCACACTGTAACTGTAACGCATACTTGGCAAAAGAAGAGATCAAGATTCTTGCACAACAAATCTATTTTAGTGTTCCCAGTAAATTCACAACAGCAGCCTTTAAATGTGAGGTACTGTAAGGGAGCTGCGCAGAGAAGCCATCTGCCGCCAATCAAATTGTCTGCCCACTGTTCTCCTGTAGAAAGTAAACACATTATGAGAAATATACAAAGAAGGCACTGCTTCTGCTCAGGGCACCCTTAGCGGATTGACCCTCTACCAGACCAACATACCGATTAGGCTCTCAGGTAGCCGGTGAACACATTATCACTGCTGTCCCCAGGGTAACACATGATCCACCCATTGCTGGTTAAAAAGGGGGAAAATATGAATTGGCCCACCAGGAGAGGGAGCCTTGCAAGTAACAGAGTGTTAAGTGAGGCCTTCTAATGCCCCGTACACATGGTCGGATATTCCGATGGAAAAAGTCTGATCGGATTATGGTTTCGGAAAATCCGATCGTGTGTGGGCTCCAGCGGGCTTTTTTCCGTCGGAAAAAAATTTGAGAGCAGGATCTCAAATTTTCCGACAACAAAATCCGATCTGACTTTTTCTGATCGTGTGCAGGGAATTCCGACGGACAAAGTGCTACGCAGATCAAATCAGATCATCAGATCAAATTACGAGACCAAAGCTATTGGCTACTAGCCCCTTCGTAGTTCCGTAGTATGCAACGAACGTCACCATGTTCGGAACGATCGGATTGTCCGACAACTTTGTCCGACCGTGTGTATGCAACACCAGTTTCGGACAAAATCCATCGGAAAAAATCTGACGGATTTTGTGGTCGGAATTTCTGACCGTGTGTATGGGGGCTAAGACCTCTGGTGCTCCAGAAGGCCAAGAGATCCCTTTTATTTGCTTATTTTTTCAATTGAGCTGCTTGTGTGACCTTAAAGCTAACATCCAGTACAAAAAAAAAAACCTTTTTGGGGATACAGCACCCAACAAATAACTTGCATCTAATTAAGTAGTCCATATGTCCTTCTGGCTGCTGGTGACTGTAAAAATTCACTCTTTGGTGATGCCAGATTAGTCATCGTCCACCCTCCTCTTCATCTCTCCTTGTCTATTTACAGAATGCAAGGCATTCTGTGTATAGAAGAGGGGAAAGAAAGGGTGGATGAATGACAGGATCTCCCTTCGTCCATTTACAAAAAAAACTTGCAAAATCTGCAACAGGGAAAACAGACCACAATAAAATTCTAAAAGATATTCTAGTATTTCCCCCACTTAACCTAAAAAAAAAAAGCATGTCTACTTTTGTCTGTGTTGCTGTTGGAGAGATCCCCCCTTATTTCCTGTCTCCTTGGGACTACCTTTGTGAAGGATTTTCTTCAACAGAGTCTCCAACAGCAGTAAAACGTTCTAATCCTTATTCACTCTATCCAAAACTCAAACAGAAAAAAAAAATGTGGCTACAGATGCACTTTAAATATGCTTGGTCATATTTTAAAATATATCTAGTGTTATGTTTGAATATTATCTATTCTCAGTCCTGCTCATAAAGCTACAATGATGCCAAAGTTTTTAGGTCTAATGGTTGTGATGTTTCCCAAAACATAAAAAAATATACAGTGTATACTCGAGTATAAGCCGACCCGAATATAAGCAGAGGCACCTAATTTTACCACAAAAAACTGGGAAAACGTATTGACTCAAGAATAAGCCTAGGGTGAGAAATGCACAGCTACTGTAAGTGGAAAAGAGGGTCAACAACGCCAATTTGCAGCCTCACTGTGCCCATTTGCAGCCTCACTGTGCCCATTTGCATGCCTCACTGTGCCCGAGTTAAGGGTTCCTAGATGCCCCCTAGCTGCAGCCAAAATTTGGGGTCTCTGAACCCAAAGGGTCCCGAAATTACATTGCTGCAGATGGACACAGTTGACCCCATATTTTGGGGACACTTGGTGCTAGGAACCCCTAATGGTTGTAGTGTTGGTTCCACTTGTTTTGCACACCAAATTTGGGGTTCCTAGCACCAAGTGGCCCCGAGATACGGGGCCCCAAATTCGGGTTGGAAAATGTCAAGCACTTTTCTGCAGCAGAGAATGACATTTTCCGAACCAACTTTGGGGCCTTGTATCTCGGGACCACTTGGTGCTAGGAACCCCAAATGTGGATATGTTCTAGTGTTGGTTCCACTGGGTTTGCACACCAAATTTGGAGAGATACGGGGCCCCAAAGTCGGGTCGGAAAATGTCATTCTCTGCTGCAGAAAAGTGCTTGACTCAAGTATAAGCCGAGGGGGGCACTTTCAGCACAAAAAAATGCGCTTAAAAACTCAGCTTATACTCGAGTATATGGGTGTATAAAGTGTAGCGCTGTATACTCGAGTACATACGGTATCCAGTATAATGTTTAAACCTTATCTATTCTCAGTCATGTTCACATAGCTAAAACTATGCTAAAGTTTTTAGGTCTACTGGCTGTGATGTTTCCCAAAATTCCATATGTTAGTCAGGCATCCTCATGAGATGCAATGTCAAAGTAAAAATTAAATCCCCCCCCCCCCCTTTTCTTTTTATACAAAAATGCCAGGGGCCCATTCAAGTAAGCTTTACTCTCAGCCAGCTAAAACAGTCCTATATTTAATGTGGTGAAAGTATTGGAAATACCACATATAATCCAGGAACTGGGGGGCAGAAATCTATTTTGTTGTCATCTTTTTCGTGCCAGAATACAAATGAATAATGATAAAAAAAATTCTTGCCAAGCTGTTATTTCTATGATGCTGTTTTCCTTGAATTTGACCTGCGTAAAAGTCACAATAAATATCAGTAGATATAAATGCCAGGGAATTGGAGGAGCTCTTAGGAGAGGACACATATTGAGTAAGAACGAAGAGAGCAAAAACAGCTTCAACAAGAAACAGTCGTTTTGTATTTGAAGCAGCTGCTCCTATCTTCTCTCTGCTGGCCTCAGGAGTCACTGGCAAACATCCCACATGGACCATTTAACAATAAAATGGCTTGCAGGAATATCAAATAATAACATGAACAGGTGCCAGTTTGTGGCTTTGCCTTGCAACTCATATAAGAAAACATCTATTTGTCTTACCCCCCAGCTAGCAGACACCTGAATCTTCCCCACCCTTGGTCTGCCAGAAGATACAGAAGGTATAGAGCACAAAATGCTGTTTGTCCCGGCACCTGCTGCCATTGGCTGTAATTGACAGCCGACTAGGCTGATCTGAGGCCTGAAGTGCATGAAGTACACCTGTTTTATGCACCAGTTAGTTAATGTTTGCACTCAGAGTTGTACTGCTAATAGAAAGTTAAACTTAATCATTATTATATAATCATTTATGAATTGAACTTGCTATTAGCAAACTAATGCCGCGTACACACGGTCGGAATTTCCGATGGAAACAGTCCGATGGGAGCTTTTCATCAGATTTTCCGACCGTGTGTATGCCCATCGTTCTTTTTCTGTCAGAATTTCCGACGGACTTTGGATTGAGAACCTGTTCTTAATTTTTCCAACGGAAAACCTTTCTATCAGATTTTCCAATCGTGTGTATGCAATTCCGACACGCAAAATTCTGACGCATGCTCGGAAACAATTCGACGCATGCTCAGAAGCATTAAACTTCCCTTTTATAGTGCAGTCGAACGTTTTTTAAGGCGGGTTGTTATTGACCATCGGAATTTGGTGTGACCGTGTGTAGGCAAGACAGTTTGAGCGAAATTCCGTTGGAATTCCGACGGGAAAACCATGAGAGCTTTTTCCAACGAGAATTCCGACCGCGTGTACGCGGCATTAGACTACAAAGCACTGTCATTTACTGGCACGTTGGTTGTCTAACGCTTGTGAACAGGGTACATAAAGCTTAACTCCAGCTTTGCAATCAATTTAAATAGAACTATTTTCTTTATTAAAGTACACAATGTGGTTTATTTACTAAAGCTGCAAAATCAGGCTCACTTCTGCATCGAAACCAATGAGCTTCTAACCCCAGCTTGTTCAATTACGCTTTGGAAATAAAACCTGGAAGCTGATTGGTTTCTATGCCTGATTTTGCCCTTTCCAGCTTTAGACCCCTTTCACACTGAGGCGCTTTTCAGGCGCTTTCATGCTAAAAAAAGCGCCTGAAAAGCTCACAAAAACCTATTTCCATTAAAATCAATGAATGCTTTCACACTGGGGCAGAGCGCTGGCAGGGCAGTGAAAAAACTCCCCTCTCCATTGAAATTAATGGAAAGCTCTTCAAAAGCGACTGAAAAGCTCTTCAAAAGCGCTCAGTGTTTTACTGGCAGTTTAGAAGCACCTTAGTGTGAAAGGGGCCTTAGTAAATAAACCCCATTGTGTATTTAAAAGTGGGGTATGCCTGTATGTAACCGCTGGCGGCGCTGTATAAACTATATGTAGCATCGGATACATATAATATACAGTGCTGTGTTCCCGGGGACTTTCTGTCCCTTTCCTGGAACAAAATTGAGTCGGGCTGATTACTGCTCAGCCATTCACAGAAAGTATTTTTATGAATGAATACAGGGCTTCCTCTGAGGTAGAGAGGTGGGCAGATGATGTCACTATCTCCACCCCAGACATTCAGAGGAAGCCTTGTTTTCATTAATAAAATACAAGGCTTCCTGTGAATGGCTGAGCAGTGTTCAGCCCAACTTGATTTTTTTGTGGGAACAGGATGGAAACTCCATGTATAGCTGCTAAAAACATAACACTACTAGGTACCCTAATGCTGCATACCATTTATACAGTGCTGGCCGCATATATTAGTAAAGTTAATAGTTAGTTTGGGACAGTTAATAGTTAGTTTGGAACTATACTTAACCTTGGCTCCAGTGATGCAATGTCCTGGAGCTCCCCTCTGGCCGCTGACATCTTTGAACGGCAGGTTTCTTGGTATCGAACGCCAGACACTTTCATTGGCTGGGCAGGGATGGCGTTCCACTTTAACCTGGGCCTGGGGCAGCTTAAAGTGATAGCAATCCTGGAGTTAAGCTTTAATGCAAAGACATTTGAATGATTTGAAGATTATCATATCAAGACTGACATAATGGGTTTTTTTTACTAAAGGAAAATTCACTTTGCACTGCAAGTGCACTTGGAAGTAAAGTTGCTGTAGATCTGAGGGGGACATGCAAGAAAAATAAAAAAACAGCATTTTAGCTTGCACATGATTGGATGATAAAATCAGCAGAGCTTCCCCTCTTTTCAGATCAACCCCTTAGATTTAAAGCGACTTTACTTCCAAGTGCACTTGCGGTTCAAAGTGGATTTGCCTTTCGTAAATAATGGGGGTTATTTGTGATTTTCTGGAAATTCGAAAAGTGAGCCAAGTAGCAAAACCAGATATGTTACTTCCCAACTTCTTTGTGCTATGGTTCTATATTTTCTGATATCCATATCCTTTGAACTGTGCTGGTAACAATATGTTATGGTCCCTGGTTCCAGCACCATCCTCTCTTTTAGCTCAGTGCAGACAAATACATAATGGGGCATCAGAGAGAGGCTGTACAGCACAGAAACAAGGAGACTGCAATGTTACCAGAAGCAATACGAGAAGCAAAAGTTTCAGAATTTGTTGATTATATAAAATGACAATGGCACCTTTAGTAGAACTTTTGATGTTAGCAAGTGGCAGAGCATCCTGTACAGCATAAGCATTTTACTGCCAAACTTTATGTGTGGCATGGGTGTTTTCTTTAATGCCGTTGTTGCTGCAGTCTGTATATAGGCATTTTTTTAGGCTTGCCCAGAAATACACTATATGGCCAAAAGTCCATGTACCCCGACCATAACCTACACTGTAAATTAGCTTGTTGGGCATCACTTTCCAAAATCATGGATATGTATAAGGAGATTCCCCCTTTGAAGATACAACCTTCTCCGGTCTTCTGAGAAGGCATTTCATGAGATTTTATAGTGTGTATGGAGGACTTGTGCCCATTCATCAAAACGTGCATTGAAGTCCGGTACTGATGTTGGATGTGAAGACTTGGCTCACAATCTGCATTCTAGTTCATCCCAAAGCTGTCCAGTAGGGTTGAGATCAGGCTCTGTGCAGGTGACTCAAGTTCCTTCACACCAAACTAGTGGAACCATGTCTTTATGGAGCTGGCTTTGTGCATAGGGGGCACAGTTATGCTGGAACAAAAAAAATGCTTTCCTCCAAACTGTTGTCACAAGGTTAAATGCCTTCCAAATCTGTTGTCACAAGGCTAAAAGCACAACATTGTGCAAAATGTATCTTGAACTCATTCGGAAGGGCATCCACATACGTTTGGCCATAGAGTGTATATGTATAACTAGCAAACAGCATTTACATCCATTCTGATACTATTCCATAAATCAAACAATGCCCAACACGTTTGGGATAAATAGATGCTTATATGAAAGTTCATGGTGTATGATGAAACAGCAAGTTTACAAAACACATTTCCCTTCTATGGCACTAGCCTGGAGGAAAAGTACACTGAAATAATTATGCAACATGGTTTCAACATGCTGCAACACAAAGTACGACCTTCTTGCAGAAGAAAGTACATGAAGAGCAATAGCTAACTCTTCTGAGCTTTCCTGGAAAAGGTGTTGAAAGACATAGAACATGGAGCTGATACAAAAGGTTACATATTCTCTAGTGAGGTAGATTTCTATCCTGAAACACAAAATGTGTCTCCGTTCTGTAGTTAGTCTTTAAGGCAGAGCAATATCCGCTCTTGTCATATAGTGCACAGTTGCTCTCATTGCTGCTGGCAGACCCTGTAATACAGTTTCACAAAGAGCACAGCTTTAGATCACACATCAAAGTCTTTTATCCCGATTGATCCAAGTCATCCATCTCTACCAGCAGCAATGGGGCTAATGTTTGTAGCTGCCAGGATTTTATCCACCCTGAAAGGTCCTCAGCATTCCTCCAGCTTACAAGGAGCCACAGACGCTGCAGGAAGTTTCTTTGGGTCACATTTATCATCTTCTGTCTCTTTTCCTGCATAGTCCACACAGGATATCCTCTGTGTCCTCATTCCTTCGCCGCAGCTTTGAGAGCAATGTGACCAACCGTTGGCTCTCCACATGGGGCAGGGTAAGTCCCCACAAGCCCGAATGTCCTCAGGTCTGAGCTCTTGTGGACATTGATCCGAGGCCCCTCCATCCATGTTTCGACATCCCACTGTTCTTCTCTTCCACCCAGAACCACAACTCTTGGAGCATGGAGACCAGTCTCCAAAAAACCACTGAGCAGTTAGTAGAGGTCTGAGTGAGTGATGAGATACCTTATCCTTGGCTTTTTGTCGTCCATACGGCAGGTTCTTAGGCACAAAAAATGTATATTTGATTTTGGGTGGGACATTCTCACTAGCTACTCGAAGGATTTGTATTGTCAGAGGCTCAGGGAGAGGATGGAAACTCTGAAGCCTCTCTAGGGTGGTGTTGGATCCACTGTATAATAAAACTGTTCCTCTTAAATGGACATCCTGTTCAATTGAGGAAACTAATAAATCCCCATTCAGAAGGTAGCTCCCATCAGCTCTCTTGATTGCCAGGTAGATCCCATCATATACGATGCCACGGTGACTGCGCTGCTTCACGTCAATATTTGTGGCTCCCGCTGGAATGGTGACAACATCTGAATATCCATACCTGAATCAAGATAAAAAGTATTTATTAATACATTCCAGACAATGTTGTCTATGTATTCCTATCACAGTGCTGTTTACTACTTGTACAACAGCTTTAAAGTGACCCTGTTGCAATTTTTAACCTTCAATACCAGGGCCATTGATATTTGTTACCTTTGGGGTGGTTCAATCTTGAGAGCTTTGGGGAAAATATTTAGGCGGTGTTCAGAAAATGATGGGTATGGCAAAATTAAGCTATCAATGGGAGGGGCATACAACTCAAGTCTACTTGCTGTGTACATGGTAACATATGGCACTGTTCTGGTACCTAGAAACATATTCTTTAATTACTGTGCCACAAGCAAGAGTCTAATGCCGCTTACACGCTCTGACTTTCCGGGAGAAAAAGGCAGACGGAATCTTTTCATCGGATATTCCGATCGTGTGTGGGCCTCATCGGACTTTTTTTTTTTTCGTTTTAAATATTTCCGACGGAATCAATTCCTATCGGGAAAACTGATATGCTGTTCCGACGGACCGAAAACGACACATGCTCTGAAGCAAGTACGAGACGGCAGCTATTGGCTACTGGCTATTGAACTTCCTTTTTCTAGTCCTGTCGTACGTGTTATACGTCACCATGTTCTAGATGGTCAGACTTTGGTGTGATCATGTGTAGGCAAGACTGCAAAATCGTCAGAGTTTATTCCGACTGAAAAAACGGTCGTGTGTATGCGGCATAACAGGGACAGGAGTGTGTAATGCACAGAATGCAGGGTCGGGGTCTGTAATGCATAACACACAAATCAGTAGAGAGAGTACAACATATATTACCTTCCTCCTCAAGCCAAAATCCCCCTAGTTCATGACTCCCCCCCACTACTAAAGATCCCCTCACCCCAGTACAGTTCTAGTGAACAGAGCAGAGATAGGCAGCACAGGCACTGGGAAACCTGAGTATTTAGTGCAATCTTTACACTGACCACATGCCTAATACCATCATTCAATAGGCAATCATTTTTAATGATATAATGTAAAATAGTGATTTTCAATTAAATTATAATTTGTCGAGGCAGAAAATCCAATCACATATCACCAAATAAATTTTTGGTGTTTATCAATTCTTAAGTTTTAAAGGGGTTGTAAAGGTTCGTTTTTTATTTTCTAAATAGGTTCCTTTAAGCTAGTGCATTGTTGGTTCACTTACCTTTTCCTTCGATTTCCCTTCTAAATGTTTTTTCCTTTGTCTGAATTTCTCACTTCCTATTTCTCCTCAGTAAACTTCACACCATCATCCGAGCGGTGTTTAGTCAGCCAGAACAGCTTACTGAGGAGGAACAGCAAGTGAGAAATTCAGACAAAGAAAACAAATTAAAAAAAAACATCTAGAAGGGAAATAGAAGGAAAAGGTAAGTGAACCAACAATGCACTAGCTTAAAGAAACCTATTTAGAAAATAAAAAACAAACCTTTACAACCCCTTTAAGATTTTTTTGAACTGATAAAATCTATGATTAAACATTTATTGGTAAATATATATAACTGGATTAACACGGAGAACTCCAACACTGCTAATGTCAGTAATTCAAGTCTGGGGGGGAGGCCTGGGCTTTCTTGGAAAATCTGCAGATGAGATGTTATGCTCTTCTAGAAGTATCATACTTGCATCTAATGAGGCTTATACTGGGTAGAGACGCAGCTTTAACTGATAATATGTTATATGCAGCGTCTGAACCCTGCTCCTACATTCTGCTGTCAATTTAAGTGAAACCAAGAGAAGGAAATAGCTTGCAGATGTGAGTGCATCAATATCTTTCTTGGTCATTAAGTCTACATATTATATCAGTGAGTATGTAGCAGGTTTATGCAGGCTTTTGTAGAACTGGTCATTCTGTTGGACCAGAAGTTAGCAGGCTAATGAAAAATTGACAACTCCATATTCAGGAACACAGAATGCCTCCAGCATATTAGAACTTGTCACTCTACAAAATGTACCACCTCATGTACCACCATACAGAGTGTTGCTAAGGTCCTAAAAATCCCAGGGCACCCTTGTGCACCTAACCGAAATT
Source organism: Lithobates sylvaticus (assembly GCA_028564925.1). Taxonomy (NCBI): domain Eukaryota; kingdom Metazoa; phylum Chordata; class Amphibia; order Anura; family Ranidae; genus Lithobates; species Lithobates sylvaticus. The sequence goes on along the minus strand of CM053035.1, from coordinate 180,501,958 downwards.
GTTGTGTGTTAAACACAAAAAACAGCAATTTATTTAATTTCACTAAAATATCTATGTAATATAATTCTAAAGAGCTATGAAGGATAAATTAAGCGGCTAGTGGAAATTAGAATGGATGTACAAGTTACAAATAACTTCTTCTAAACAAAGTTCAGAAGAGATTTCTCTCCAGAATTATTCTTGCCCCACAACAATGAGAAAAAGATCTGAGACAAGATGGAAGCATTCAGCTGTATCTATGATATTCAGAAGATATAAAGTCTTTTAGACAGCCAGTGACTGGTGTGCTAAAAGCTGAATTCCAGTGTAGTGCACCCCCATAAGGGCCGCAGATGAAATGGAATCCCCCACCCTAGACAGCAAGGCACATAGAATCTTCATAAGCACTCCAGAGTCAGAGAATAGTCTGTGACTTTGTGTTTGTTATTTATTGAGGGTAATAACTTAGATAGGGATGGGAGGTTATGGGATGCCCATTGACTTTAACAACAAACTTCAGGGTAATTCTTCCTATATACAGTCTCTATATACAGTTCCACCTCTTCCTCCAGCACTCACTTGCTTGCAGAACTCTGCTGGATCACTGAGAAGATTTGACAGTCTCTCAGTCAGATTTTAAGTGTTGGCCCATTATAGGTAGGAACCTGAGGCCCCTAGTGCTGTCTGCTGTCCTCTCTCCTTGCTCCCATGCCTCCAGGAAGGCTTCCTCCGTGTGTTTTTGGTAGGATCCTTCCAGCCCCCAAGCCCTGGCCCGAGGCCACCCCCTCCCCAGACTAGGGGGCACCCTCAAGGGCCACAAACAGCCTCCTTAAAACTCCATCCTCCACCAGACTGCCCCTGCTGGCATGACTCATGCCTATTTATGAGGTGGCCTGCCAGCTCCTCATTGGGGATTGGCTGAGGTCCTCATAAATATTCCAAGCAACTCCTCCTAGTCTCCAACCACTATGTCCAGGACATCCTCCAATGTCCCAACAAACAGGGGGAGGCACCAGAGAGGCTGCTAGGATGAGACAATCAGCCCTGAGTCACTAAACCCTGACCCAGATTCACACATAAATTTACCTACACTAACAATCTACACTAACACCTAGAACACACTAGAGGGTGCTACACTAGGATAAGCAAATATTACCTAAATACAAAAGGTGTATGTATTCTTACTTTAATCATGGCACGCTTTGTGTATTTTTTCCAGATCTGTGCAGTAATACAGCCTGAAAGTTTGCCTTTGTGCAGGAGCTTCCAGTAATAAAGACTAGTGATTGATGCCCCCTCTCCTTGTGTGGGATTGCTGGTCTTGTCTCTGCCCGCTCCTGTAGTTATCTGCAGGCAGCGTGTAGTGGGTGGACCTCCCACAGTTTTGCACTCTGCACAGACTATGTACAGCACAGTAATGATTTCACTGCTTCTTTTACAAGGTAATAATTGGGTTTGCAAAGGAATCTGGGGAACACAGAGTGTATTTATATCTTTTGTGCCTATTGAGGAATATATTTTAGTTAAAGTTTCTGTGCCTGGAGTACAATTATAATTAACAACCTGACACTGTAAACATGATATGAATATCTAAATGGTTGTCCTGTGCTCCTTTTTTTTGCATGGAAAATCCCTTGAGGGTTTTTTTTAGCAGCGAAAATAAGATTGAAAGGAATAGCAATTTTTTTTTCTATGCAAGAGAAACACAAATTTATGAATTATAAATACATTTGTATTTATAATTCATAAATTTGTGTTTCTCTCGCATAGAAAAAAATACCCCTAAAGAAGACCCTTAACCTAATTGGTCGAAATGCGTAGGGATACTATGTGAGACTCCACACAAGCCTAATGGTTTTATATAACTTGAGTTCATGTTTTTTTTTCCTATTGATGAGTTATGTTTTCATGTGACAAGGTCAGAATTGCTTTTTACGACTTAAAATGTACTTGTATTAATACCATTTTGATACTATGATACAAACAAATAAATTAATAATTTTTATGGAAATCATTTGCTATTCCTTTCGATCTTATTTTCGATGCTTGAGGGATTTTCCATTCAATTTCAATGAATCGGGGTGCGCAGCACTATCAACTCATATATGTGTTATCTATTCTATGTCATGTGCTCCTTAGGCACTTTCCCCTCCTGTAGTTTTAACATGTGGTGCCTTGATGCAAAACAAGCAGTGTTTCCCCTTTTATAATTTCATTTGCCACACAGATGTTAAAATTGATGAATCTCAGAACTGTAAAGTCTCTTACACACGATCGGACTTTGTACAAACTTTTCGGTGGATTTTTGTCCAAAGGGCGTGGGCCCCAAGTTTGCATTGCATACACACGATCAGACTTTTTAGGCAACAAACATGAACGTAGTGACGTTTCAACGTACTGACGACACTTCAAAAGAGGACGTTCAAATACTCCAGCGCCACCTTTGGTCAACTTCTGTATTGTTGTCTGATCTTTTGCATTGGTTCTGAGCATGCGTGTTTGTACTTTGTACAAAAGTCCGATGGTTTTGTGTACTTTGCTCCATCGGACTTTTGCTGGCAGAAAGTTGGTCCGTTCGCACAGCCAACAAAAGTCAGATGAAAACTAAAAAAGTTGGTCCGATGGAGCGTACACGTGGTCGGATGTTGGTCCAAAACAGCTAATTTGCATGTTTGTTGTCAAAAAGTCTGATCGTGTGTACGGGCCTTTAGACTCTTTCTTGTGGCACAATAATTAAATGATATTGTGTGGGTACAACAACTGTTGCATATGTGTATACAGCAAGTAGGTTCAGGCATTATTTAGCCATACCCCTATAGGACCCTCCCACTGATACTGCAGTTCAGCTACACCCAACATTATGCGCGACGCCGTACCAATGTAACTGTCACTTTTGCTGGACTGCTTGGTCTGTAAATGTAGACTAGACTTGTAAAAAAAAAAAAAAAATGTATTCCTGTTCTGAATGCTATCATTACAGGTAATAATGTAATTCAGCTACCAGAATACAATATATGTCCCCATACTCGTCCTGTTAATAAATCAGATTCAGCAATTGATACGGCTGGAGAATATCTGTGTTTTAGCATGGCAAAATGACTTGATATGTTTCTATTTTGTGTGACTTCACAGTAATTCCTGACCCCGCATGCAGATCCCACCCAGAAGTTCTTACTTGGACTTGTTGAGCGATCCAGATATTTTCCTGCAGCTCGATCCATCCCCTCCACACACTGCACACTTGTCCAGCTTCTTCGAGGAATGCAATACATGATCACACCCGGCTTTAATGCATTGACCCTGTACGCAGACCGATAGGCTTTCCGGACCACACAGGGTGCCATCTATCACCTAGCAGAGAAGGAGATGGTCATGAAGCTAATAAACAGGCAGATGAGCATATGTGTATATTTCATCTGTAGTGTACACTGTGTACAGATAGAGTTCCTGGCAGGACAAAAGGAAGATCTGGCTCAGCTTTTTAGTCTTCTACAGCTTGCTGTGTCAAAGCAGAATTAAAGCGGAAGTAAACCCATCAATTTAACAGTCTAAAAAAAAAGGCATGCCGTGAATGCTAACTGCACATTGGCTGTGCTCTCAACCAAACAGTCAAACCATCCAATGGCTGGTGTCATAACGGATCACATGTGCAGCACTGTGGCAGTTGAAGATTAAACAGAGGCAAAGATGGCAGCTTCCTTGGCTGAAAACGATAGGGGGTTTACTTCCACTTTAAAGTGGTTGTAAACCTCTGACATGAAATATGATCAAAGCATATCCCTCTATAGAATGTACTTGTCTCAATTGGGAGCACTAAGTGTAATTTCTGTGCTATCAACATGAATCACTTCTAACAATTTTCCCTGACACCGAGAGAAAAAAAAGTGACCGGGGAGGGATCTCCAGCTGATTGACAGCCTCAGCTCTGTTTCTGTGTGCTGTGTGAAGGAGGATGTGTATCTTCCATTCAACCAGCTCTCAGAGCTCTCCTCACTGAGCTCTACAGAGGGAAAAGCCCACGGGCTGAATGTCGGGCGGCATCAGGTGGTTCAATAGATACTTGCCAACATTTGGCCTGTGTGTACTGCAGCCAGTCCGAAAAGCGGGACGTTCAGCGTGTTTCGATGGGACCTCCCAGCTTCATCAGGACTTCCTGACTTCCATATTCCCACATGTCTCCATCGCAGCCAGAACGGTATGACGTGGATAGACCTGCCTGACCGTTAGGAGCGTTGACTCCCAAATCCTGGATGGCTAGCCCAGCACAGTCGCTCCACCATATTCCTGGATTGGAACTATCGATACATGCAGGGAGCTGCATTATCATTACGAGGGGAGCTGACAGGTGCGGATGGGAGCCGTCAGAAGCTGATACCGGTGACACCAACAACTGACATCTCGCTTTATGAATTTCATCAGCCAAGACATGGACACAGACACGTAAATATACTCTGTTTCCATCTGCTGCCATTTCGTGATGGTGTGGGCTTGACATCCATCTGCAGACTGCTATAATATACTTTGCCCCCTAATGGACTTGACACTCAATTGCAAGTCTTTGCACTATACCTGGAACATCACAGGCCCAAAATTCATCTGGAGGCTATTGCACCCTCCCAGTACCTGTATAGGGTGTCCACTGAATGACATATTGCTGGATCATAGTCAGTTATTATCAGCTTGGTGTCCATGGGTCCTTCTGGTTGCTCCTTGATGGTGACTTTTCATCACATTGACTAGCCTGGCCATTATAGGGTTTATTTTTAGGGATTGCACCAATGCTATTTTCCTGATTCTGACCTATGGCTGCTGGACTGTTTCCATTGCTCATTGATGTTCACAATTATGCCCCATACACACGGTCGGAAAATCCGACCACCAAATCCATCGGATTTGGTCCGACGGATTTAGTCCGACACTGGTGTTGCATACACACGGTCGGACAAAGTTGTCGGAAAATCCGATCATTCTGAACGTGGTGACGTTTGTTGCCTACGACGGGACTACGTAGAGGCTAGTAGCCAATAGCTTTGGTCTTGTAATATGATCTGAGCATGCGTGGCACTTTGTCCGTCGGAATTCACTACACACGATCGGAATTGGTGTGATCAGACTTTGTTGTCGGAAAATTTTTAGAGCAGGAGATACAACTTTGTCCGTCGGACAATCCGATGGAAAATGTCCGATGGTGCCTACACACGGTCGAAATTTCCGACAACATTGTCCGATAGGACAGAATCCATCGGAAAATCCGACCGTGTGTATGGGGCTTTAGTCCCATTTTGCTGAGTCTATGAATCTTCATGAGGAGGTGCATCATATGCCCTCCCCTCCCCACCTTTTTTTCCCCATTTATACCAGATTTTTTTTTATGTGATTTGTATGTGTGGATGGTGTTTCTTGGTGGTCTTTTTAGATGGTGTTTTGGTGGAGGTGTCTGCTTTTCTGTATTGGCTAATGTTTACCCTATTTTGCAATAAACTTTTGTCATTTTTATAATATTTATGATTGTCCCCTTTCTTATTTGGTACTATATCCCTGAGGCTCTATTTTTGTGGTGCTTTGAACTTAATTTCCTCCTTTTTCTTTAGTTTAGTTCCATTATTAACTCTGTTACAGCCCATGCATACCAGATTTGGTGGGGCTGCACTGGCAGCTATTTCCACCGCAGCCCTAACACGTAGACAAGGCAAAATTCATTACCGATGTGTGCTAAAAATAATAAATTACTACAAGCACTACATTACTTTTTTCAGTGCACCAGGTGGTCTTGCCATAAAGGTCCTTGCTCAGGCACTTCCTGTTATATGACAACACTTTGTCCCTGTCTCCAAATCATGCTTCTGCGTTGTCACCCTTCCCCAAGGGCTTCCAATTGAGAATACATGTGGCTGATTCAATACACATTACTCAGGCATGGCCCACTGTTGTCACCATCAGGAAACGGGGGGAGAGAATTCAGCTGCTGGAACATGTTACATGTTCCACTTTTGTTACAGGTATCATTTAAATATGTAAAAAAATAAATAAATTAGGGCTGTTACTGATTAAAATTTTGGTGTTCGATTAGTTGATTTTTTTTAAATCGATTAATCGACTAATTATAACGCACATACAGATCCAACTACTTTTAGCTGATCTCCTTGCATTGCAACTCTGCATTAGTCAGTGGTAAATGTGGTATACACTATATACAATCACCAGACACTAGTTAGTTTCCACAATCCATGACTTAACTTCACAGTTCACACAAATACGTTTTAATTTCATACTGTAGCACTGACGTAAGTAATATTTTTTTCCACAGTAGCGTGACAATACCTCCACCTCCGGTCTAACTAATCACTCTCACCTTATGGCATGGACCCCTGTGCAAACAGGTGGTCATACAAGCGGGTATCAAAAGGGTTAACACGGACCATAAACTTCTCTCACGTCTCCTTAGATCTCAGCAAGGACGCCAGGTCATGGGTAGAAAGAAAATATCTAAGTGCTCACCGCTTAAGTATAATATTACATTTTTGTGTTCAAACACAAACTACTCACATAAAGATGATAAAAACACAGCATGTAAAGCCGACAATCATGTTAGTTCCGTAGGGCAGCAGCGGGTGACGTCATGCGTAGCTCCTCCCCCGTACGTGTTACATTCAATCAGAACTTTGACGTCACCGGACTCCTCCCCCCTTCCCTTCGTTAGCAGACAGAGGCACTTGGGGAAGGAGTCCGGTGACGTCGATGTCTGTGACGTCACCGGATCTCCGACGGAACTGAAGACCCTGAAGACCCGGCGGAGAGGTGAGTACTGATCAAAAGAATTTTGATTGATCAAAAAAATTAATCGATTAATCGAGGAATAAGGCTTTAATTTCCACAGCCCTAAAAAAATCTATTTTTTTTTGGAGGAAATCGAGTACCTGTTAGCTTCTTATTGCTGTCTGTGCCCCTGTTAGGGAGATTCACCCTCTCTATTTGTCCTGTTTACCATTATCATTGAAAGTGAAAGAAAGTCCCACATTTTTGGTTGACAGAAAAGGAATAAATGTAGGAACACTAGTTCTGGTGACCCTGGTACAACCAGGTACTTCCTTCACTTTGGAGGGATTCTGTCTCACTTCCTGTTGTGGCTACAGGGACAGGAAGTAAACAGAAATCTCCTCAATAGGACACAGATGGCAAAAAAATAAAAATACTGATATAGGTTATAATCCTCCCTTTCTCCATCCAAATGATAAAAAAAACAAAGTTTTGGCAATAACACTGTCTAACCTATATGCACTTAATAACTGGCAGTTACATTCAGGTTGGGACTACTCCAACAGTCTGTATAGTGAGCTTTTCCTAACACAGACACACATCTAGGCTGATGTAATAGACTGCTATGTGCAGTAATCTGGATAACTGAATAAGACATTCTGAGCTTGACATTCAGCAGAGTTTTAATGTGAGAGCTGTGTAAATGTTTTCCAGATGTTAGGGTAGAAAATTGCTGAGCTCTGACTGTTTTGCAGCCACCATACTACACCTGCATGGGGTCTGAAATTTAGCATTTAATTGATTGTAAAATCATTTTCTGTAAGGTAATATTTTAAAAATGGCACTCAGCCTGAAGTACAAACTGTAGTTCTATCCTCTGTGTCAAACCGCTTTCCAAAGTCCAAAGTCCCAATTGTGAAGTTAAAAAACAAACACTATTACCGGTAATTAGTTATCTTTTTACTCTGCAGTGAACAGGAAAGAACTACGGTACTTTTTTCATGCTGCAAAATTCTTCAGGGAAACTGACAAGTGTGAACAGACCCTTGGGCTGGGTGCATTAATACAAGTGCGTTGATTTAACCACTGTCAGACCGGACCAATTTGCAGCCAAAGGACCAGGCCCCTTTTTGCGATTCAGCACTGCGTCGCTTTAACTGACAATTGCGCGGTCGTACGACGTGGCTCCCTAACAAAATTGACGTCCTTTTTTTCCCACAAATAGAGCTTTCTTTTGGTGGTATTTGATCGCCCCTGCGGTTTTTATTTTTTGCGCTATAAACAAAAAAAGAGCGACAATTTTGAAAAAAAAAACACATTCTTTTTTATTTTTTGCTATAATAAATATCCCCCAAAAATATATAAAAAAACGTTTTTTTCCCTCAGTTTAGGCCGATACGTATTCTTCTACATATTTTTGGTAAAAAAAATCGCAATAAGCGATTATTGATTGGTTTGCGCAGAAGTTATAGTGTTTACAAGATAGGGGATAGTTTTATAGCATTTTTATTAATATTTTTTTTTTATTAGTAATGGCGGCAAACAGCGATTTTTATTGTGACTGCGACATTATGGCGGACACATCGGACATTTTTGACACATTTTTGGAACCATTGTCATTTATACAGCAATCAATGCTATTTAAATGCATTGATTCCTGTATAAATGACACTGGCAGTGAAGGGGTTAACCACTAGGTGGCAGTGTAGGGGTTAAGTATGCCTAGGGGTGTGTTTCTTACAGTGGGGGGGGCGTGGCTGTCAGCTAGTGAATGCTGATCTCTGCTCCAATCACAGGAAGCAGAGATCGGCGTCACTAGTTGCTAGGCAGAACGGGGAGATGCTGTTTATTTTCGCATCTCCCTGTTCAGCCTTCCCGTGAGACGATCGCGGGTGTCCCCGCGGCGATCGAGTCCGCGGGACCCGCGACCGGCCTCACGGGGGTCCCGACCGGTGCGAGAGCGCGGCGCTCCCGGCGCGCTCCCGATGGCACGGCGGCATTTAAAAAGGGACTTATATATATGCCCTTATGCCTGTCCGTGCCATTCTGCCGACGTACACCGGCGTGCGCCAGTCGGGAAGCGGTTAAGTTGGTTTGCCCTTTAACGGGACTCAGGGTTGATTTACTAAAGGCAAATAGACTGTGCACTTTGCAAGTGTAGTTGCACCAGAGCTTAGTAAATGAGATGAAGCTTTACTTTGCAAAGAATACCCAATCACTTGCAAGGAAAAGAAAAAAAAAAAAAAAAACTAAATTTTTGCTTGCACATGATTGGATAATGGAAGTCAGCAGACCTTTCCCTCATTCACTAAGTTCTGGAGAAACTGCTTTTGCAAAGTGCACAGTCTATTTGTCTTTAGTAAATCAACCCGATTGTGTTAGAGCAGCCTATTTATTTGAATGGGCTGCCTAAAGCACCAAAAAGCGCCAAAAATTATTATTTTTTTGGAACGTATCGCACCACAAATCACGGTAGTGCATTACTATGCCTTGGGGTTTGCTACAAAGCACATCTGTCGGGTGCATGGGGGCACCATTAACAATAAAGGGCACTGCAGCACCCTAAAGTGGAACACTTGTGTTTTCGCACATTGTGCTATTGCCTGCGTTCTTGCAGCGTAGAAATGTGAATCCAGTTTTTGTGTTTACCTTTTTTCTTATTTCAGTGCTGCTGATCTCCTCCGTCCTCTTTCAGACCCTTCATGTTTACATGGTCTCGCTCCAGCGTTGACTGCACATCATTGCCCTGGCATGGTTCCTGATAATGACAGCATGCACGTTGAAATGGCCACTTGATGTCTCCATTGCAAGCCCATATGTGACCGTAGGGAGACAACACAAGAGCACAGTTGAGAGACAGCTATCACCTCCTAACTGGAAGTGCCTGTACAAGGACCTTTATGGCAGGATCACTAGGGAATATTTTGATAAAAGATGCAGAATGCAGATAATAACCTCCCTTTTTTTTGTCTGATGCAGACAAAAACCCTAAGTATAATGTTGTCACTAAGACAGAGAGGCACACACAGAAATAAAAACCTGGAAGTGGTTTCAACCTTTCACCAATCTACTATAGAAAAAATGTTTCTGTTACTTTGTCACCATTGGACAGATTTACAATCACTTAATTTCAGGGGCGGACTGACCATTCGGCCACTCGGGCACTGCCCGAGGGCCCCGGGCCACTAGGGGGCCCCATCAGGATTACCAACCTCAGTAAAACCAGGGACAGTATGTAAAAATCTGTGTTTTTTTTTACATCTGTCTCTGAAATGTCCCTTACCGACATCCTTTGGGTCTAAATATCCAGAGATGATAGCTGCCCCACCTCTCCAGTACCTTCTCAGCCAATAGAAACATGTCTGTGTATACTGTGTGATTGTATACTGTGTGTGTGTATACTGTGTGTGTAAAAGCAAATATACCTAATGGCAGCAGTAATAACCCTCACAATGACCCTATTCATTCCTTATTCAGGGCTTTACTCCCTATTGATGACCTCATCCCTCCCTACTTTATTCAATAGAAAAAAAAAAAGAAAGATAGAACCCCTTAGGCTAAAACTGGACTAGTATATCTGAACCAAAATCATTTTCATTCTGGAGAGTAGGGAAGGTGAAGAAGCCCTGTTGGGTTTTTTGCCATCTGTGTCATTGGGGACATTGTCCTTCACTTCCTGTCCTGTAGACACAACAGAAAGTAAGAGGAAATCTTTCCAATCTGAGGGAAATCTTCTAGATAGTTATCACCAGAACAGGTGTCCGCATTGGAAGACTTCTCTGTTATTCCTGTACTGGTGACATTAAAGCGGAAGTAAACCCTCCTATTATTTTCAGCCAAGGAAGCTGCCATCTTGGTCTCTGTCTAATCTTCAACTGCCATGATGCTGCACATGTGATCAGTTATGACTCCAGCCATTGGATGGTTCGACAGTTTGGTTCAGAGCACAACCAACATGACAGCTAGCATTCTACGGCATGCCGGGAACGTAACTTTTTTTTGAAGCCGTTAAATCGATGGGTTTACTTCCGCTTTAAATATTTCCATCACTTTCAGTCCTGGTAACATTGATTGAGAGAGCAAATCTCCCCAGCAGGGATATAGACACCAATACAAATCTGACAGAGATTCTAGCCTGTTCCTACTCCTACACTTACACTACACTTTAACTCTCCAAATATGATTTGTGGACAGATGACCATGTTTGTAAGCCAGGTGTCAGGGAAAAGAGGGAAATAAAAAGGTGATGGTGGACTTGAAACATGTAATCATTCAGTTATTAGTAGCTTGTAAGTCAGAGAAAAGAACGGACCCACTTTATGATAGTGCAGTTCACAAAATCTCACCTTAGGTTGGAAAACGTTGAATTCGCTGCCCCCACGTGCCCTGCACATGAGCTTGCATCGGTCCCGGGGGGAGACGCCTGAGTACTTAGGAATCCACTCAATGAGGTTTCCTTGTCTGTCTGTGTAGTTATAGGCATTGTACTTCTCACACTGCACCTCCCGGAAACTCTTCTCTGCAAAACACAAACACAAAATAACACAGGTGAGGAGAATCCAGGGAAAACCAGACTGGGACTGGAACCCATGCAGGTATGTGCAGGAAGAGGGGAATGTGAATGTGTCTGCCAGCAGTGTGAAATCACTTTGTACCGTACACTCTGTACCTTGTGATCTTAGATGGGACACTCTAAATTAGGGGTCTCCAACTGGCGGCCCTCCAGCTGTTGCGAAACTACAAGTCCCATAAGGTATTGCAAGCGGGACAGTTACAAGCATGACTCTCACAGGCAGAGGCATGCTGGGACTTGTAGTTTTGCAACAGCTGGAGGGCTGCCAGTTTGAGACCCCTGCTCTAAATGCTTGGAAAGCCAAGCTGGTCCCGGCTTGCATACACATTTATATTGAAAATTATTTCCAGGAGTAGTAACATTTCCTGGACTTTCCAGGGAATTTTCTACTAATTACACTGAACAGTATTCTAGAGCGTATTCTACAGTCATTGTTTGCAATCGCCCTCTCTTAGTGACTGAGTCATACTGTATGGAGAACTTCTATTCTACACCAAACAAGATTAATAAGATAGTAGTAAACATTGTTCCAGCCATATAACTATTGCCTTTTCTTTTTAAAAATGTCTTACTTTTTTTTTACCTGGGGATCCTGACAGTTTTCAGACTTCCGGTCCTAGAGGTGACAACACCCTGAACAGCTCCCTAAACAGGAGCCCTAGGATTTGCACTCCCTGTGGACTACAAGCTGATACCAGTGTTCCAAAACAGCTTGGGGTCCACAAGGAGCTCATGGCATAGTGGGATTTTGACATCATTGGAGATGCATCTGCAGGTACTGTGTGGGCACAGAGACCTGAAGAGGACTTCTACAGTCAAAAAAGTAACTGTTGAGGAAGTTAAAAAAAAATACCACACACCAGCTAGGTACAGTCTATGACAGGATAGAAAAAGATCAGTTTAGGATTTAGTTGTGCTTCAGGGTATTGAGTCAGGAGAGAGCTGGTCGATGGGAATATACCTACCCTGCAAGGGGCACTCCTGGGTGTTGCATGATTCATAGATGGCTCTCTGGCCTTGGCAGTATTTGCCACCATTCTCAGGTTCTGGATTGTTACATTCCCGATAGGAAAAACGTACACCTCCTCCACAGCTCCTTGAGCATTCGCCCCAGGAACCCCAAGTCCCCCAATTTCCATCCACAGGAACCTAGGAGACAAAAATCACACAAGGAATGGTAGTTGATTTCAAGCACAATTTACATTGTTTGAGAATTATACACCATTGTAATCTTAGACTTAAATGATTACACCCAACGAGCAACCCTAATGGCGCATACACACGAGCGGTTTTGCCGTCGGAATAAACTCTGAAGGTTTCTCCGACGGAATTCCGCTCAAGCAGTCTTGCCTACACACGGTTACACCAAAGTCCGACCGTCTAGAACGCTGTGACGTACAACACGTACAACGGGACTAGAAAAAGGAAGTGCAATAGCCAGTAGCCAATAGCTTCCGTCTCGTACTTGCTTCAGAGCATGCGTCGTTTTCGGTACGTCGGAACAGCATACAGACGAGCGGTTTTCCAGATAGGAATTGGTTCCAACGGAAACATTTTGAACATGTTCTCTTTCTAGGTCCATCAGAATTTTCGACGTAAAAAGTCAGATGGGGCATACACACGATCGGTATATATGATGAAAAGCTACCGTCTGACTTTTTCTGACGGAAATTTCGCTCATGTGTACACGGCATAACATTTGTGCACCAACCCTAGTCTTATGCCCCGTACACACGGTCGGATTTTCCGAAGGAAAATGTTCGATGGGAGCTTTTTGCCGGAAATTCCAACCGTGTATAGGCTCCATCGTACATTTTCCTTCGGAATTTCCGTCGCACAAAATTTGAGATCTGGTTCTCAAATTTTTCCAAAAACAAAATCCGTGTACACAATTCCGACGCACGAAGTTCCACGCATGCTCGGAATCAAGAAGAAGAGCCGCACTGGCTATTGAACTTAATTTTTCTCGGCTCATCGTACGTGTTGTACGTCACCGCGTTCTTGACGTTCGCAATTTGACCAACTTTGTGTGACCGTGTGTATGCAAGACAAGTTTGAGCCAACATCCGTCAGAAAAAATCCATGTATTTTGTTGTCCGCATGTCCGATCAATGTCCGATCGTGTGTACGGGGCATTAGAGGTCCCTTGTTTGATGCTCTGGGGTATTCGGCTTAAATTATTTTTGGTCCAACTGCCTCCTGTCTACATACACTCACTCCAGCATCGCTGGAGTACATTATTGCCATGGAAAGGCTTTCCAATTGTAACCATGCCGGGACCATGTTTGTTGGCACAGTTGCTTGTAGTCTCCACCAGAGGCTTATGCAACAGGGTGATAAGACAGGACTGGAAATGAGAGACAGTGACATTGTCACCATATAACAGAACGTGCCTGAACATAGACCTCCATGGCAGGACAGGAGCACTGGGGATCATTATATTGAAAGAGTGATTGGAGAATGCTAAATGCTGAAAATTAAAGTGTTCACTTTTTAAAAAATACATATAAAAATGAAAAGGTGAACTAATATCCTACACCCTCCTCACCTCCCCGGTCCTCACTGTACTTACCTCCCACAGGTGATGAACTGTCAGTGCCCATGCAGCCGGTGTAGCAGTCTGGGGATTTAAAATCCCTGAACCTCTCCCCCTTCATTCTCTAGGGCTTCTTGGACAGCTTCTGATCTGTCCCGGAAGCCCTGCAGAGCAAAAAAGTTTTTTGAAAAAGTGAACTAATATGCAATTCTAGTTTTTGAGTGTACATCTACTTTAGGAATTATAAAAAAATAAGAGAAAAACTTAAACTATGTGCAGGATTTTTTTTTTTTGTTTTAAGTTTAAAAGAACTGACACTTGTATATATAAAATCTAAAATTTTACAACAGGAAAAAGAAAAGAACACTGCGATTTTATATTAGGTAGGATAGTTGGAATTGCAACTTTAGCTACATAATTTATGGCTGGCTGATTCATTAATGACGTTATAACATGCTCAAACATTATTGAAAAAAATGTTTTTATTATTCATTCTGGCTGTGATATTACTGTATTGCAGTTATTGAATGCAATTTCCTTGGAGAAATGATTCATCATGAGTAAAGGGTAGAGGATTTTCCAGTGTTTGGCTCTGAGATTTTAGCAATTTCCCATTAATTTGCCTCTACAGAACAGAATGCGAGTCTAAGCTGAGTCATCGTATTCATTTTAGAAGCTCCTGGCTGTAGTATAGTGACCACTATGTGATCAAGTATATACTTTCATAGTCATATAATTTCACTACATCATATAATTTCTCATGATCTTGTGGTATGATGGGCGTTGCATGCAGGGTTTCATGAATTTGGAAGGTGTAACAACTGCCAGGGTAACAGTTTTGAAATTACCTTTGGTTTAAGAACATACTCTTCTTCCTGACAGACTCCCTCCCAGCATACATGGCCGTCCCCACAAGGCGTCCCATCAGCCCAGGGCAGGCTGCCATTTTTGGTATGGCAAGCTTGATCCTCTTGGATTTTACACCAGAGCTGGGCACAGATATCTTCTGGCCTGGTATTAGGACAGTGACAGAACTCCTTTCCAAAAACCTGGCGACACTGATTGTCCAAATCGTATTGAGCTGATGTTCCGGGAAGATCCTGGGGAAGGTCCAGAATCCTGCCTGGTGCATCCAACAAACAGTCCCCTGCCGATGAAAATACATGTTAGTCACCTCTTCCTTCTCTGTTTTTATTCAATATTAAAGATCAGCTCTATGGCAAAGGTCAGTAGTAATTTTTTCAGGAAACATTGCTGCTGTACCAGCATTTTAGAATTCAGTAGTTAGAATTTTCATACAATTTACAATAAAGAAACATTTTGGCAGTTTATAAAGCTTTAATTTAGTTAAAATGCAGATTATCCTATCTTCTTAAATCTGCTTCTGGGATAATTTGTTGTCTGTTCCCACTTTTATTTAAAGTGGAACTTTGTGTAGAAGACAAATTATCTGCCTGATGCATATACAATCTCAACATGCCTTGGTGCTGAGATGATGTAACACCCATGCACAGGGGGCCAACTCCTGGGGAAAAAAGTGTGGGAACTCCCACCCAAGATCCACTCCCCCACCAAAAAAAAAGGGGCACATGGCACATCGGGGCACATTATGGCACATCAGGGCACATTATGGGGCACATCAGGGCACATTATGGGGCACATAGCACATCAGGGCACATAAGGGCACGGGGCACATAAGGGCATGGGGCACATCAGGCCACATGGCACATCAGGGCACATGGCACATAGCACATCAGGGCACATGGCACATAGCACATCAGGGCATGGGGCACATCAGGGCACATCAGGGCACATTATGGGTGTTATGTAACACTTGGGCCATGCACGGGCAGTTACATCATCACATGATGGTCAATCAAGATGGCTGAAGATGCTGAACCTGGAAGAGGACTGGGCAAAGATGATGGCACCTGCATGAGAGCTTGGAGTTGCCACATTGCTAGAAGGGAGATGGGTATAGGGAACTTTAGTTCAGTTTTAGATTGTACAGTATCTAAAGCCAATTTTTTTTCTATGTTTTGGAAGCCGTGGGAAAGGCCACCCCCCGGTCAGGTTTTTATTGCTGTGTCACCCCAGGGAGATTCACCCTCTCTGATTGTTTTGGTGACCATTGTTACAAGGACTAAATGTAGGGAAAAGTCCTTTATTGGTAGCTAGAGATCTTTTAATTTTGTTTTGAAACTCTTTATATCCAAAGGATTGCACCTGGTTTATCTATATAGTAGCATGTTGGCATTTACGGAAGATTTTGCAATTTATAATGAATTGATTACAGCTGTGAATTTTACCTTTGAGACATTTTATGAGTCTGAAATTAAGGCATAAGGTTCAGTTGATGGGGGAACTAAGCAGGAGATGATCTTATTTGGAATAAGATCAATATGTCCATTCTTTAAAGAGTGCAACAAACCAGCAGGCGCTTAATATCGTGACTTCACCTATAGGAATGTTAATAGGGGAGATTACTGTGTGACTCTATAATTGACCATCCACAGACGAGAATATTGTGCAATACAGTATGTTTTACACAATGTATCTGAGAGTTCGCACGGAGGATTTATTTATGTGAACTGATACAGAAAGATGCTTATTACCTAGCAGTGAGGGGCCGCTGTTCCCTAGTGATCATGTGGTGGAGGAGACTCCTGATGTAGGAGGATACTCCTGATGTAGGAGGAGACTCCTGATGTAAGAGGAGACTCCTGATGTAAGAGGGAACTCTGGTGTAAGGGGAGACTCCTGATGTAAGAGGAGACTCCTGATGTAAGAGGGAACTCTGGTGTAAGGGGAGACTCCTGATGTAGGAGGAGACTTCTGATGTAAGAGGGAACTCTGGTGTAAGGGGAGACTCCTGATGTAGGAGGAGACTCCTGATGTAAGAGGAGACTCCTGATGTAAGAGGGAACTCTGGTGTAAGGGGAGACTCCTGATGTAAGAGGAGACTCCTGATGTAAGAGGGAACTCTGGTGTAAGGGGAGACTTCTGATGGGACTTTGATGTAAGGAGGTGATCTGATGTAAGATGGCACTCTGATATAAGAGGGAGTCTAATGTAAGGGGAGACTGATGTAAGGGGGGACCCTGATTTAAGATGGGACACTAAGATAAGGGAGCACTCTAATGTAAGTATAACTCTGATATAAGAGGAGACTGATGTAGGGGGTGCTCTGATGTAAGGGGAGACTCCTGATATAAGAGTGATGCTGATGCGGGGGGGGGGGTGCTCTGGTATCAGGGGAGACTCCTCATGTAAGAGGGGACAATAACATTAAAGGAGACTCTGATGTAAGGGGGGGGGGCTCTAATTTAATAGGAGATTTTGACATAACAGGGTGTTCTGATGTAGGGGGGACACTAATGTAAGGGGGGACTCTGGTTGTAATGGCAAAGCTAATGTAAAAGAGGACTCTGATATAATGTCTCTCCCTTGTTGTGGACCCACAGCGGGGTCCAATTTCTGTTCTTGCACAAAGCCCCAATGCATTCATAAAACACCCCTGCTGGAAACAGAAACCACCTGCACTTTATCTAAACCAACAACTCTAAAAAAAATCTATAAGCGCCTTGAGGCGATTCAGTACGCATTGTAGCGCTATACAAATTATTTATTCATTCATTCATTCATTCATAAGTCGAAGGAAATGTGGGAAAGGTGACTTTTGTGGTGTCAATACCATAAAGACATTGTAATACCTTAATCTCCTCCTTGCTACATGCAGGTACCATACACCTCAATATGCTACTTATTCCATACAGACACCATAAGACCCAATCTCCTCCTCACACCATACAGACCCCATACATCCCAATCTCCTGCTCATTCCATACGGACATTGTACACCCCAATCTCCTCCTCACATCATACAGACATTGTACACCCCAATCTCCTCACAATGTACACCCCAATCTCCTCCTCACAATATACAAACACTGTACACCCCAATCTCTTTTTTACACCACAGAGACACCAACACCCCAATCTCTTTCTCACACCATACAGACACCATACACCCCAATCTCCTCCTCACACTATACAAACACTGTACACCCCAATCTCTTTTTTACACCATACAGACACTGTACACCCTAATCTCCCTCTCATATCCCTCTCTTAAATTCAAAATACTAACAACTACCTACAAAGCAATCCACAAGTCTGCCCCCAGCTACATCACTGACCTAGTCTAAAAATACCAATCTAATCTTTCTCTTCGTTCTTCTCAAGACCTCCTGCTCTCTAGCTTTCTCGTCACCTCCTCCCATGCTCGTCTCTAGGACTTTTCCAGAGCCTCTCCAAGCCCATGGAACTCCTTACCCCAATCTGTCCGTCTATCTCCTACTCTATTAGCTTTTAGACGATCCCTGAAAACCCTCCTCTTCAGGGAAGCCTATCCTACCCACACCTAACAACTGTATTTTCATTTTGTCCATCCGATCATCCCCCACAGTTATTACCTTTTGTTTCCACTTGACCTTCCCTTCTAGATTGTAAGCTCTAACGAGCAGGGCCCTCTAATCCCTCCTTTATTGAATTGTATTGTAATTGTACTGTCTTCCCTGATGTTGTAAAGCGCTGCGCAATTTGCTGGCGCTATATAAATCCTGAATAATAATAAAAATAGACACCGTCCACCCAAAAATATCTCCTCACACCATGCGGATGTCGTTCGACCCAGTCTCCTGCTTACACCATATGATCCCAATCTACTCCTTACACCATATAGACACTGTATGATCTATACTTCTCACTCTGGCACTAGAGAAATGCAGACACGGAGCAATGCATTACTTGCCATATAATAGAAGAGACATGTAGGTGTGAATGAGCCCATTAAATGTCCCTTTTATGTCAAACAGAAGCACATGGATGTGAACCAATCCCACAAAAAATTTTTTGGGGGATTTCTACTTGAAATGTATTTTCATGCTGCATGAATACAGAAAAAAACTAAAAAGAAAATTATTTCTATGGCACTAGCAACAACTGCTAGAGTCTTCGCAAATGTAACCAGACTAGACCATCATTTGGTGACCTTACAGAGAATAGGCAGCTCACATCACAGACAGGGAGGTCTGCTATAAATGGAGAACAAAAAATGGACTAAATGTCCTCGTAAAAGTATGTACTTGTTAATTATAAAATACTCATAAAAAAGGTACTCACAAGAGTAAAGGAACAAATTGCTTGTAAAATTCACCGTCGAGCTAAAACAGGCATAATCAGGCCAAGGTTATAATATCTTTACATAAATCAAAAGCGACCAAAGCCAGTGGTACAATAGTGTGACTAATAGGCTAATGCAGTTCAAGGGCCACACGCCCTTCATCAGAGCGTGCCCCTGGAACCACGTTATCTATACTATGTACTGTTGGCTGCAGTCAGTGCTTTGATTTATGTGAGAATTTTATGATCCTGATGTGACCATGCCTGTTTTAGTCTGACTGTGGATTTTACAAGCAATTCATTCCTCTTCTCTCGAGAGTTCCTACAGCATATCATGGTGCTTTGTCCATTGTTGTTCTTTAACCACATGCCGACCAGCGCACGACGATATACGTCGGCACAAGGGCACGGCTGGGCAAATGGGCGTACAGGTACATCCCCTTTAAGATGCGCCATTGTGGGAATGCGCGCTGCATGCTCCGTGACTGCGGGTCCCGCGAACTCTATGTCCGCCGGTGTCCCAGTGATCGTGTCAAGGAGTGGAAGAACGGGGAGATGGCTAGGGAAACAAGGCATTTCCCTGTTGCTGCCTAGTGACATGACAGAGATCACTGCTCCCTATCATCGGGAGCAGTGATCGCTGTCATGTGAGTAGTAGCCCATCCCCCCCACAGTTAGAATCATTCCCTAGGACACACTTAACCCCTTGATCGCCCCCTAGTGTTTAACCCCATTCCCTGCCAGTGTCCGCCATAATGTCGCAGTCACAATAAAAATCGCAGATCGCCGCCATTACTAATAAAAATGTATTAATAATAAAAATGCCATAAAACTATTCCCTATTTTGAAGACGCTATAACTTTTGCGCAATCAATATACGTTTATTGATATTTTTTTTTTACCAAAAATATGTAGAAGAATAGATATCGGCCTAAACTGAGGACATTTTTTTTTTATATATATATATTTTTTAGGGGATATTTATTCTAGCAAAAAGTAAAAAAGTTTTGTTTTCAAAATTGGCACTCTTTTTTTATTTATAGCGCAAAAAATAAAAACCGCAGAGGTGATCAAATACCACCAAAAGAAAGCTCTATTTGTGGGGAAAAAAGGACGTCAATTTTGTTTGGGTGCATCGTCGCAATTGTCACTTAAAGCAACGCAGTGCCGAATCGCAAAAAGTGCTCTGGCCATGAGGGGTTAAGAATACATATGTGTGAGTAGTAGCCCCTGAATTCTATTCAGAAGTGTGCATTGTGATGGGCGCTACATGTATAAGGTATCCCCTTTACCTTTCAGTGAAATGTTCTGGAAGGGAGGCAGGACTTGGGACTGGAGTGCAGGCAGCTTGTATGGAGAGCCCTGGACCAATCATTAAATTGCATTGGCAGGGGCAGGCCTCGCAAATAAGCTCGGGGGTCACATTCTTCCAGGAGAGAGAAGGAGGAGGAGTCGGGAGCAGAGAAGGAGGAAAGATGAAGCAAGCAAGGAGCAGGCTTGAAGGCTTGGGGATTCAGAGACCCCATCGCTGGATAGCAGGAGCGGACTTGAAGGCCTGAGGGTTCAGAGACCTCAGTGCTGGATAGCAGGAGCGGACTTGAAGGCCTGAGGGTTCAGAGACCTCAGTGCTGGATAGCAGGAGCGGACTTGAAGGCCTGAGGGTTCAGAGACCTCAGTGCTGGATAGCAGGAGCGGACTTGAAGGCCTGAGGGTTCAGAGACCTCAGTGCTGGATAGCAGGAGTGGACTTGAAGGCCTGAGGGTTCAGAGACCTCAGTGCTGGATAGCAGGAGCGGACTTGAAGGCCTGAGGGTTCAGAGACCTCAGTGCTGGATAGCAGGAGCGGACTTGAAGGCCTGAGGGTTCAGAGACCTCAGTGCTGCATAGCAGGAGCGGATTTGAAGGCCTGAGGGTTCAGAGACCTCAGTGCTGGATAGCAGGAGCGGACTTGAAGGCCTGAGGGTTCAGAGGCCTCAGTGCTGGATAGTCCAAACAGCAGCTATGTAATCTGGAGGGGCGGACCGGGCATCCCAGCCTGCGATGTACCCGACCATGCGGAGGAGGAAGTAGATGAAAAGAGGATGGAGGAAACTGGGATCGACCTTCTGTGGCAATCATGTACTGTCGATGGGAGAGAGCAAAGGGTGTGCAACCCAGCGGTGCTTATCCGTCAAGGTAACTTTCCTGAACTGACACCGGGAGGATTTCAGGAGTCAAGATAGTTCATTAAAGGAAAGTACACAGAGACAGAATCAGGAACCAGATTATTAGAGGCAACTCATATCCTCTAATCGCAATGTAACATTCCACAAGCTCAAGCAATAAAGTTTTCTAAAGTTTCATGGACTGTCTGTTGTTTATGGAATTCGTGCTTGGGGTGGAGGAACGGAACAAGTTAACAGAAAGGTAATGAACACACTTTGCAGCTCCCAAGGGAGTAATGCGCTACATAAAATTAGGAGGTGTGCCTAGCTTTAGACTTTCCCAAATCAGATGCTTCCTCTGAAAGGCTTATGGATTGGTGAAATCAACTTTAAAATCAACTTTAAATTAGAGATTTTCATTGGAATGTATAAGCATCTTCCCTATTTTACCACAGCAGATAATCGTCTTTCTTCCGTCACTTCTTACCATGGCCGCTTTCAAAGAAATCTGTAAGGTGCATGGCACTGCATGGCGACCATGGCATGGACTTGTTTAGCTGCAGAAAGAGGGGAGCCATCAAGTGGTGTCCGTCCAGATCGCCAAAAACCTTCCTGCAATTGTTGGAGTTGTCATGTGGAATACTGAGGACGTGAGCTGGAGAGAGAAGTGATTTATCAGAGCTGTAAATAATCTGAAATGTATTTTCTATTACAGGCTTTAAAGTTACACTTTAGGAAATAAAACCACATGTAATGGTAATATTGTAATTACCATATATACTTGAGTATAAGCCGAGTTTTTCAGAACATTTTTTTGCGCTGAAAGTGCCCCCCTCGGCTTATACTGGAGTCAATCACTTTTCTGCAGCAGAGAATGACATTTTCCGACCCGACTTTGGGGCCCCGTATCTCGGGGCCACTTGGTGCTTTGGTGTGCAAACCCAGTGGAACTAGCACTTCAACATATCCAATTTGAGGTTCCTAGCACCAAGTGGCCCCGAGATACGGGGCCCCAAAGTCAGTTCGGAAAATATCATTCTCTGCTGCAGAAAAGTGCTGGACATTTTCCGACCCAACTTTGGGGCCCCGTATCTCAGGACCACTTGGTGCTAGGAACCCCAAATTTGGTGTGCAAACCCAGTGGAACCAGCACTACAACAATTTGAGGTTCCTAGCACCAAGTGGCCCCGAGATACAGGGCCCCAAAGTTGGTCAACTGTGTCCATCTGCAGCAATGTCATTTCGCGACCCTTTGGCTGTAGCTAGGAGGCATCTAGGAACCCTTAACTACCAAGTTTGAAGTTCGGGGGGCCTATGGCTGCAAATGGGCACAGTGAGGCATGCAAATGGGCACAGTGAGGCTGCAAATGGGCATTGTTGACCCTCTTTTACACTTACAGTAGCTGCACATTTCTCACCCTAGGCTTATACTCAAAGTCAATACGTTTTCCCAGTTTTTTTGGTAAAATTAGGTGCCTCGGCTTATATTCGGGTCAGCTTATACTCGAGTATATAGGGTATTTTTCTAACAAAGTAGGAGTGTAAGCTTCTCTGATACAGGGACTCATGTGAATGGATCAGTGTTCTCTGTAAAGCAGTTTGGAAACTATCAGAGCTATATAAATGTATAATGATACTGTGGTATAAATGTATAATGACTGTATAATGATACTGTGATGGGGACATTAGAGTGTAAGCTCCTGTGGTACAGAGAGTGATGTGACCAGCTCACTGTTCTCTGTAGAGCAGTGTTTTTCAACCTTTCTTCAGTCAGGGCACTCTTTAAAATTGCGTACAATCCTGGGGGCTCGTTCACACTAGGGGGTGCGTCTGAGCGTGCTCGCTTTTTTGTACGTTCCTATGCGTCACGTTTTTTAATGGGCTGCTGTATGTGCGTGTAACATACAAAAAAGGTCCTGGCATGATTTTTTTTAAATGCATCGCACCAAAGCACATGGTACTGCGGAACCAAGCGTTTTAGCAGGCGCCAACATACGCATATTTGCTAGATGCATGGGGGCTCCATTAAGAATTAATGGCACTTGCTCGCATTTTCAAATGTGCAGTGGGGAAAAACACAGAATTTTGCACATATCACTGCACTGCACACCCTAAAATGTCATTGTAGGGCAGAATTAAGTGGTCTGTAGGGTGTTAATCCCTCCAATTCCCTCCCTCCCAAATCGTTCCACCTAGCACAAATTCTGTTACTCCTCCCTCATCCAAATCCCCGTCCTATCACAAAACCTCTTACCCTTTCACATCCCTCTCATATACAGGAGTAGCGACACATGCAAAGAGGAGGAGAAAGCTGGAGGAGGTATGGGCTGTGCTCTATACCCCCCCCCCCCCCAACTCCTCTCCCACCTGTCTGTATACTGGAGATAACACAGAACACACGCAGATCAGACTTTGCAGGGTTTGATTATCTTCTTGACTCTACCCACAATTTTTGCTGCAGGGACAGGAGCAGTGTAGGGATGAGATAGGGGGAGATAATCAAGCCCTGTACAGTCTGATCAGAGAAAAATCCTGTGTTAAGCACTGTGTACAGACAGGAGGGGGAAAGCACAGCCCGCACCTCCTCCCAGCTCTCTCCTCCTCAATATTGTTATGTGTACTCCTGTCAGGGCTGGTGCTACCACTAGGAAAACTTGACAGCCTCCTAGGGTGCACTGTTGCCTAGGGCGCCCGGCCACTGGTGTTCCTACTCTCTTCTCTATGCAGCAAGCAACTAAGTCTCAGCATCAGCAGGCAGCCGCCACAAGGTGGTGGAGGACTGTGTCTGTGTCTCCGACTCCCGAATGAATGGAAGCAAGCAAACATTCTTTGATGGGCGCTGGTAGGCTTCATTTGATGGGAGCTTCATTAAAAAGGTGGGGCAGGGCAAATGGGGGTGTAGTCAGGGGTGGAGCCAAGGGGGAGGGGGCGGCAAAATTAGGTTTCGCCTATAGGATGAGGTTTCGCCTAGGGTGTCAAAAATCCTTGCACCAGCCCTGACTCCTGTCTGCAACCCAGGAAGCTGAGCGGGCCGCCCGACATGTCCTTCGCAAAAAACTGTCTAATCCTTCTCCATTCTGTCCAAAATGCAAAAAAAAATGTTGCCTTCCGTTATACTTTTAAGAAAATACAACCTGAAAAAAAAAAGGAACTGCAGTCACCACATCATAGAACTGGTAAGCTGCAATATATTATATTTTTGTTCTTATAGCACCCCAGGACGGAGCTTCATTGCAAGTTGCAGAATGGCATCACTAAAATCTTAGGACATACTCCAAAAAATGCTCTATAATTATAAAGCAGCTCTGGGCAATCTCTCTGCTCATATCTGCATATTCTGCCAAAGTTAAAAATGACACGTCATTTTTTTTTAATGGGTTACAGTTTGGTATTTCACTGAAATTTTAATATTGGTAGTTTATGTCACCTTAAACACAGTGCAGTCCATTCTATTCACTGGACAGGAACTGGAATATTTATCACTTTTATAGGTAGAACCTTTCCATTAATTATAATGCAGCCATTTTTCTGCTCTTCGCTCTTCTTTCTCTTTATAGCTCTGCATATCAAACTTACAAAATGGAGCAATAATTTCATGTTGAAATAGGGCAAAGTGCAGTGAAATAAAATCAGGCCAATTGTTATAAAGGGGCCCCTTTTTTAAACATGAAATAAAAAGGCCCTGACAAGTTTTTAGACAAATCAAAACAGGTCCCTGCAATAAAGGAGGTAGTATACTCACCTCTAAGGTGGCCTAGGTCTCTTATTGTGCCCCTGTTCCAGCACTGCAGTGAACGTCAGTCTCTTTGGCATTTAAAGGTGCCAAGTGTAAGTCTTTAATAAAAGTGAAAAATAAAAATAAAAAAAATAATAGTGTCCCTCGATGTACTCCACGTCAATCACAACACCGGCCAGACCCGAAAAATAGAAAAAAATGCTCCGCCTCCTGGGAGGCCACTGGCTGTCTACCTCCTCTCTGCTTTGACAGTTATTATATAGGCAAGGGGCTGGGCCACCTGGTTACCTCACCCCGTGGCCCGCCCCCTTATTAAATCACATGACGTCACGTCAGAAGGGGTAGTACCATTGGGTAATGTAACCATGTGGCCCCCACCCCTTGCCTATATAAGAACTGTGAAAGCAGAGAGAAGGCAGACGGACGGTGGCCTCCCTGGAGGCAGAGCTTTTTTTAAAAAATTTTGGGTCCGGCAGGCGTCGTGATTGACGATGGATTATTTCAAGGGACGCTATTTTTTTTTTTTTTGACGCTATTATTTTTTTAAATTTGATTAAGGACTTGTCAAAAACTGTTTGCTGTGGTTATTACTTTTTGACACTTTTTTTGGTGAATGAGTAGGGGTACGATACACCCATATCATATGGGGGGGGGGGCTGGGATCTGGGGGCCACCTTGTTAAAGAGGGATTACATATTGTGATAAGCCTCTTGCCCACAGACCCTGACAACCACAGCTCAGGGTTGTCAGGAAGAGGCCCTTTTCCACAACAACATATTGAGGGCAAGTGGTCTGGTATGGTTCATGAGGGGGAGGAGTGCTCGCTTGTCCCCCCCCTTTCCCAAAGGGCCTGGTAGGGATTTTGGGGGGGAGCATGATGTTTTTTTCTTACATTTTGGTGTGGAGTTCCCCTTAAAATCTAGTATGAATTTGGGGGGGGGGGGGGGCACGCCATTTGTTTTCTTAATTCTGCCATAGGGTTTCCCTTAACCACTTCAATACTGGCCACTTTCAACCCCTTCCTGCCCAGACCAATTTTCAGCTTTCAGTGCTCATTGGCGTCTATGGGAAATCTTGTCAGCTTGGCATGGCACTGCTCCCAAACCATAAATGACAGGGACACCAAACTTGGGGAGCACCGAGATGGGACCCAGAACTACAACATATTCGACTTTGGGGTCAGCCAGCTTGCCTAGGTAATCCGTTTTTAGTGATGCTATCACTGTAATGATTGGCACAGTGATTATAACAACAACATCTGATCATTGCTATGTGATTAGGAGCTGTTGAGTGATTGAGTGTGCTCCCATAATATAAAAAGCCAATGTTTTGCTACAGATATCCTGCCCGCACCTTTGCATCCATGGGTGCCAGCTCAGCAAGTGGTTTATTCTCCATAAAATAGCAAGAAAAAGATAAGTAGTCATGCTATGGGATAAAAGCCACCGTTATCTTTAAGCGATCCCATGCAAGGCAGAACACCTCAACTCTATGAATAAGTTCCTTATGGGTGAAATGCATTAAAGGGTATTGATCAGGTGGTCTGCTTTGCATCAGATCACTTAATAAATCTTTGCAGCATTTATCTTGAAGTGCAGCTAGATTTCTTTTCTCTCACTATCCAGCGTGTTTTTAGTACAAAGCAAAGGCGGTCAACCTCCTAGCTTCCACATTTACAGTATGTGTATGGCTAGCGGAATGGGGTTAAATAGTGTGCTTTTACTGAATTATAGAAAGGAGCAGAACAGTTCCTTTCCTGCAGAAACACTTGGTAGAGCTCGGTCATATTATGTCAGCAATGTGTCTTGTATAAATTCCAGGCATACTTTTTACTTTTTTTACAAGAATTGTAGATTTTATCCAGAATGGTAAAGACATTTAGCTGTATGGTAACTGGCAACAAATGTAATGACGTGTATTTTAATAGGTTTTTAATGTGGTTGAATGACATATAAAAAATATTTAAAGTGTATCTGAAGTCTTGTAGCCGAACTTTTTCTCGCTTTTGGATAGTGTAGGATAGTGGTTCTCCACCCTGTCCTCAAGTACCCCCAACAGGCCATGTTTTGGGATTTTCTCTTAGATGAAATAGCTGTCCAAAATACCAAGCCATTGACTCTGATTTAAAGCACTTGTGCAAGATAAAGGAAAACCTGCAAACATGGCCTGTAAGGGCTCTTTCACACAGGGCGGATCAGTGCTGATCCGCCCCGTGGATATCTGCTTGCTCAGCGGGGATCGCCGGAGCGATCTCCGCTGAGCAGGAAGATGACAGGTCCGTCTCTGCACACAGCGCAGGGACGGACCTGTCACAGCGCCGCTCTGTGGTAGAGCCCCTATGGTAGATCGGGTGACGACGGACCGTAGAGTCCGTCCTCATCCAATCCGCTCTGCAGACGGATGAAAAAATAGGGGTTTCCTCCGTCTGCAGAAACGGACCATAGCGGACACGGACGAGATCGGGTGTCAGCGGATGCTCATCCGCTGACACCCGCTATCCCATAGGGATACATGTATGTCCGTTTTTCATCCGAAAACGGATGGATGAAAAACGGACATACGGACCGTCCGTGTGAAAGAGCCCTTAGGCACCTTTCACACTGACGGACCGTTCAGATCCGCCTGTCAGTTTTGACGGCGGACCTGAACGGGTGCTCCATGCTGGTCTATGGAGTGACGGATGTCAGCGGAGACATGTCCGCTGACATCCGACCCGGTCCGATCTGCCAAAAGCAGACGGATGGCTCTATGTCCGGATCTGTCGCTGGCGGATCGGATCGGGTGAGATCTGATGATAACGGACACACTGTCCGTTTTCATCCGATCTTTCCATAGCGACCAGCGGCGCTGGACAAGCCCCTCCCCGCTCAGTGAGCAGAGAGGGACCTGTCATCCGCCGGCTCAGCAGAGATCAACGGAGAGATCTCCCGCTGAGCCGGCGGACAGAGGCAGACTCCGTGGAAGCGGAGTCCGCCTTGTGTAAAAGGGGCCTTAGGGGTACTTGAGGACAGGGTTGAGAACCACTGATGTAGGGAAGGGTGTCATTTTTCTTTTTTTTGTTGCTGTCTATGTCCCATTGGGGTGATTTCCTATTCACTCCCTGCCCTGGGGACACAACAAAACACAAGGTAACCTCTCCAATATTGGGAAAAGTTGTCATTCCAACAGGTGCCCCCATTTGAAGATTTCCCCTCTATTTCTGGTTAAAGACATCTGTAAAATGTTGTATTTCCCCAAACCTGACATGGATTCTAACCTTTCTATGTTCCATCCAAAATAAAAACAACAATGTTTTTACTTAAAATACACTTATTATTGGTACATTGTGTTAGGTATTACTGTTTGTTGTTTGAGAAAGTCTAGCAGGGGGTATATTGACATTTGGTAGTGCTGCCTCTGTTGTACAACATTGGATTGTGCTAACCAAATAATGTGCAATAATCTAGTCTTCAGCGCCCAGGGGTTTGCTGGATTAGTCCACCCTGGGACACTTTCTGCATGGAGTTTGCATGTGTGGGTTTTCTCTAGTTTTATTTCTTTTCTTTCAATTCCAAAGAAGGAGCTGCTTCATTATTTTATGCTGGCAACTCTGGAGATTTTATCTATAAGGCCCCAAGTACTTGTTACAGAAGACACCTGAGCCTCAGCTATTTTTTACCTTATTAGCAAACACCAGAAATATTACTGGTTCACATGCTTCGCACTGCATTTTAGAGAAAGATAAACCCAAAAGTCATAGAAAAAGCTACAATTTTAGGAAAGTGTTGAAATGAAAAATCTGTTGAGTCTCATTAGACCTGATAGCTAATCTTTCAGATGAGACCAGTGATTGGATGGTAGAAAAGGACATTTACCAAGCTCATGGGCCAGGGTGTAGGCCGCCTGTAGTCCATCATCTTCAATTACAGAACAACTCTTGCTGGGGTCACACACCGTCCCGATGTCAGCTACTCCCAGCGTGTCACAGCTCTCATGTCCACAAAAGTCCTGACAAAAAATTGAACAGTGATCTTTACAGTAAAATCTCAATAAATTAAATTCACAGTAAATATAACTCAGTATATTAATAATGGGATGTTGAAAAAAAGTACTTTTAATCTATGAGAAAAAAATGTACTCAAGGGTCTTGAATCCTAATGCCGCGTACACACGGTCGGACTTTCATGATCGGAGCTTGATGTCGGAAATTCCGACCGTGTGTAGGCTCCATCGGACAGTTTTCATCGGAATTTCCGTCGCACAAGATTTGAGATCTGGTTCTCAAATTTTCCGACAACAAAATCCGTTTGTGTAAATTCCGATCGTGTGTAGACAATTCTGACGCACAAAGTGCCACGCATGCTCGGAATCAAGCAGAAGAGCAGCACTGGCTATTGAACTTCATTTTTTACGGCTCGTCGTACGCGTTGTACGTCACCGCGTTCTTGACGTTCGGAATTTGCCGACCAACTTTGTGCGACCGTGTGTATGCAAGACAAGTTTAAGCCAACATCTGTCTAAAAAAAAAACATGGATTTTGTTGCCCGAATGTCCGATCGTGTGTACGCGGCATTAGAAGTCTTAAACACTTGGCCACCATGTGGGCATTGCTAGGCCCAGGCAAATGGGACATGTGCCCTGGGTCTCTTTGCTTGACACACCCAGGAACAGGCGTTACTCCTGTCATCTTTGAGGTAAATAACCACTGAACCCGCTAATCTTCTGTACAGAGGGTACTCTTCCTGCCAATGATTGACAGTGTGAGTGGTCACTACAGTGACCATCAATTTAACAAGGGCCTTTACACTAGATGAAAAACAAAAATAATAAGTGCCAACCTCTAAAATCAAATCGCAATACACTCAAGTGCAAAAATAAATGAAAAAAAAAAACTGTGCTAAACAATAATTATTTCTATAAAGATGTACAATAAATAAGTCATGTGCAAATAAATAAACAAAGCAGCTGCTCATTGTGCTATCACTGTGTAATTAAATATTCAGGTGCTCAAAAGTCCCTTCAAAATAAATAAAATAAAAGTCCCATACAAATTTTTCAAAACACATTCACAATAGAGAAAATCACTCCAAAATCCCACTGTGATCTCAAAGTGCTGATTTCACAGAAGTAAGCTGTGGAACTATAAAACACCTCCTCCAATTCACTTTGTGCTCCCCATCAGGTGACACACTCCCCAGATCTCCATGACCCCTTAAATCAATAAGTGGGTCCAGCACGGCCTTTTCCAGTGTTATACAGCTCTCTCATCTTATTAAGCTTGGCTTCAGCTTAATAACTCCTTTTAAAAAAAATATCTCTCCTCTGGCTCCAAATTCACCATCACAAAAATAAACAAAAAGGAGCGATCCATTGTGCAGTATTATTTATTAAAAAGCTTAAAACGAATACACCATGTGCTCACGTACAATTAAAAAAATAATGCCAGGTTCAAATGAGCCATAACATTACCAGTATATGGAAAAGCGCCCTACACTTCCCCAACTTCCTGTATCCCCGGGTGTACATTCCATGCATCAGAATATAGGCAGATGTGATGGATCTATAGCTCTGACTGACGCATTTCATCTCAGTATTGACGTTGTCAGGTCCCTGAGGGTTCTTTTTTTTTTTTTAAAGAATTTAGCTGGAGCCAAGGGAGTAGATATGGGATATGTATAACACTGGAAAAGGCTTTGCTGGACCCACTGTGCTGATTTAGGCTCAGTTCACACCTAATGCTGATGCGGCTCCCAGCAGGCCTCCTGTGCGTCCTGGTTCACCGTTTCAGATCCGATTTCAGTCCGAATTTTGGGCTGAATTCGGACCAAAAGACGCACAGGGCTCCTGTGCAAGTTCGCACCGGAGCCACATCGGAGTTCGGAGATATGTGAACCGGCTCCATAGAGAGCTGGTCACAATCTCCTGCTTTTGCGAATTGGACGCGGGGATTCCGCATCCAATTCGCAATAGTGCGAACCCGGCCTTAAGGGGTTGTGGATATCTGGTGAGTGTGTCACCCAATGGGGAGCGCAGGGTGAAATGAAGAAGGTGTTTTATAGTTCAACAGATTATTTCCCTGATATAAGCACTTTGACAGTGGGATTTTGGGTTGATTTTTCCTTTTGTGGATATGTTTTGAAAAATTATTATGGGACTTTTATTTAATTTATCTTAAAGGGACTTTTGAGCACCTAAATATTTATACATGCACAACAAAGAGCGTTTTTTTAATTATTGATTTGCACATGAGTTATTAATGGCACATCTTTATAGAAGTAATTATTGTTTAGCACACATTATTTTCATTTATTTTTGCATTTGAGTGTATTGTGATTTATATTTAGAGCGTTGCACTTGTTATTTCTGTATTTCACAAGCACCGAGGACCCCATACTATAATAAGGGGTCCACACAGTCTGTGCCCAGCAGCTTTTTGATGTTTTCTCCTCTGCTCCGAGCGCCGTCTTCTAGTGAATGGGGCGCGGTGTGTTATGGGAACTGTGTCCCACAACACATCGCGTTCCCCATTCACAAATTCGACTCGTGCATGCGCAGTAGGAAACGGGCAGCCGTTTCCCTTACTAAGGATGGCGGCGCTGGAACCTCCACGACCGACATCGCGGGCGCCCTGGGAGGGTAAGTGTACTTATTAAAAGTCAGCAGCTACTTTTTTTTTTTAGCTGCTGACTTTTAAAAAAAATTTTTTTTTAGGTGAAACACCGTTTTAAGGAGCTTTAATTACGGGTCCCTGGGGGCTGTCTGCTGACCTACCTTCAGGGTAAACGCAGTGTAATTAAGAGAAGTATCCTGGTCTAACTATTCATAGCAATGGATGAGCGTCTAGAGTATATGCAGGGGCCCAGACAAGTCAATTTACAGTATCTCACAAAAGTGAGTACACCCCTCACATCTTTGTAAATATTTTATTATTTCTTTTCATGTGACAACACTGAAGAAATGACACTTTTCTACAATGTAAAGTAGTGAGTGTACAGCTTGTATAACAGTGTAAATTTGCGGTTTCCTCAAAATAACTCAACACACAGTCTAAACCGCTGGCAACAGAAGTGAGTACACTCCTAAGTGAAAATCTCCAAATTGGGCCCTATTAGCCATTTTCTCTCCCCGGTGTCATGTGACTCGTTAGTGTTACAAGGTCTCAGGTGTGAATGGGGAGCAGGTGTGTTAAATTTGGTGTTATCGCTCTCACTCTCTCATATTGGTCACTGGAAGTTCAACATGGCACCTCATGACAACAAATTCTCTGGGAATCTAAAAAAAAGAATTGTTGCTCTACATAAAGATGGCCTAGGCTGAAAGAAGATTGCCAAGACCCTGAAACTGAGCTGCAACATGGTGGCCAAGACCATACAGCGGTTTAACAGGACAGGTTCCACTCAGAACAGGCCCCAATATTCACAAAAATGTGAGGGTGTACTTACTTTTGTGAGATACTGTATATACAAATCAGACAGACCCTCATGCCTAATACACACGATCAAAAAATCTGACACAAAATACCGATTTCGAAGCAACTGTACAAAAATCTGATCGATATTATGAGAACCAATGATGACAGTTCATGCAAAATTATCAGAAAAAAATCAGAAGACCAAGACCACGCATGCTTGGAAATAAAAGAATACATTACAATACAATATAATACATTACATCACTTCCGAAGTTGTACTCTGTCATATGAGAATTTTCGTAACTTTAGTAACTTCTTCATTTTTAATATTAGACTAGCATGCAAAAAAAAAAAAAGAAGAGGACTATGATTCCTCCAGTATTCTCACTGTGTGTATGAGGCTGTACTGGTATTGGTTTATTGGCCGCTCCAATGGAGATTGTACAATCAGATTTTAACAGGAATAAGACTAGCGGAGAAGGGCTGGGGGCCCTACCATGGGCGTCCGCAGAACTTTTTTCAGGGGGGGCATAATTTTAAGGCCACCCATGCTCTGACCCTTTTCGACAATGTCATTATCACGGTCAGAGACTGCAGACGTAGTACAGGAGATGGTCAGAGACTGCAGACATGGCCCAAGAGACTGTCAGTGACTGCATACATGGCCCAAGAGACTGTCAGAGACTGCAGACATGGCCCAAGAGACTGTCAGAGACTGCATACATGGCCCAAGAGACTGTCAGTGACTGCATACATGGCTCAAGAGACTGTAAGAGACTGCGGACATGGCACAAGAGATGACCAGAGACTGTGTACATGGCCCAAGAGACTTTCAGAAACTGCATACATGGCTCAACAGACTATAAGAGACTGCGGACATGGCACAAGAGACTTTAAGAGACTGCATACATGTGGTGGGTGACAGAGAGAGAGAGGGGGTGACAGAGTGAGGGGTGATGGAAAAAGACATAGGGGGTGACAGAAAGAGACAGAGGGGATGACAGACAGAGACAGAGGGGGGTGACAGAGAGAAAGGGGGTGACAGAGAGAGGGGGTGACAGAAAGAGACAGAGGGGGGTGACAGAGAGAGGGGGTGACAGAAAGAGACAGAGGGGGGTGACAGAGAGAAACATAGGGGGTGACAGAGAGAGAGGAGTGTGACAGAGAGAGACAGAGGGGTGGGGGTGACAGAGAGAGGGGGTGAAAAAGACAGAGGGGTGACAGAGAGAGAGGGGGTGACAGAGAGGGATGATGGCGGGTCAGAGAGAGGGACCCCCTAGCCCTGTCAGCAGTCCCTCAAGTGCCCCTATGTCCCAGTGCTGTGTGTAATGCTCAATACGGTACCTTGCATGCCAGTAGGATGTCCATGACGGCCAGCAGCTGGCACAACCCGTTTTCATTCTGGGAGAGGACAGGGCCGGCTGCCAGCGCTAGGATAAAGATCGAGTGGGGAACAAACTCTTGATCCGATCCCTGATTCCAGGGGGGGGGGGGCACTTGCCCCCCCTTGCCTCTACCTGCGGACGCCCATGGGCCCTACATTATGTGGGTGACTGCAGCAAGGGTTAAACATAGGTTAACTTTGCCAAGACAAAAATAAGTTCCTTAGGTATATCAGGTGAATATAGCAAGCTGATACTGTGCACAAAACAGGCAGAATATTTTACTTGAGTGTAACATAGATACATCTCTCTAGCTAAACAATAAAAATGAATAAAATAATAATCTGTGTGGAATCCCAGATTAGCAGTGCAGCCTAGAAGAGAAGAAGCTTTGCCTGTGAGGTTTTCCTGTACAGCGTATCATATTCCCGAGTCTGTGGCTAGACTGCAGCAGTCAGTTTTGGAATAGATGTAAGTGATATTCTAAGCCTGACGTGTTGTATATTGGAAGCTGAGTCTTTAGGAAGTGTCATTGCTAAGGGTCACATACCTGCCGCGTGATGAGAATGGCGGTATCGTAGTGCTCTGGGTGGCGATCACTCGATGGGTTGTACTTCTGCTGCCACCTGCAGAAGTTGCGTAGTGTCAGACCACCGTTGTCAGACACCTCTGGACCCGCATCTCCATCCACTACCAGAACGTTTACTACAACTAAGTTCACAGAGTTCCTCAGGCTGGGGTGCTTGTAGATGCGAGAGGCCACAGACATCAATGTCAGGAGATGGAGCTAGAAGGGAACATTTGTTTTATTGCAGTTTGGTTTATTATTGCCAACAGTGCAGATAGATGACATCTATACATAAAATAAAACAGCTCAGCCTTCACCATGTGATGCTTAGCATTATTTTAGCCAGAGAACATTAATTTCATAAGTCAGACCTGGGAAACACAGTTATGTTTATCTAATAATAGGGCCGCAACTAACGATTATTTTCATAATCGATTAGTTGGCCGATTATTGTTTCGAATAATCGATTAATAACCTTAAAAAAAAAGTGTGGTGTATAATTTAGTTAATCTGTAAAGTTTTTTTTTTTTTTTAAAAAGGGCAATTTATTCTTAAATATCTCTATGCAGTGGTAAATATAAATAACCAACTATATGGTTAGAGAGCAAAATATTTAATCCACTCTGAGAATAACAGACAGAAGAGATATACTTTTTTTTGGCCAATTTGTTGTTGGGCAGATTAAAAAACACAAATTGCTGCAAAAACACATTACATTCTTTTCTGCAGCTTCTCCATTGAAGTATATTGAACCAAAAAAGCACAGTTTTGCGTTAAAAAAAAAAAAAGTCCCTGACCCTTTCCAAACAGCAGTGGTTGAAAAAAGCATAGATGTGAACGTGTCCCATAGGAAACCATGTAAATGAACTGTAGTGCGTTTCTGAAAAAAGCACCAAAAAACACATAGGTGTGAACCAGGCCTGAGACATTTAGTAACATAATGGGGGTTAAAAAAACAAAAATTAGCCCTTTATAGTACCAAAAAAAAAAAAAAGCAGATAATCACTACTGTAGGGGTTCATTTTTTTTTACTGTAGAACTGTAAAAGTGATATTTACAGTAGCAATTATTTGATCTTTTTGTACTATAAAGGACTCATTTTTTTTTTTTTTAACCCCATTATGTTACTGGCCGATTAATCGATTATGAAAATAGTAATCGATTAATTTCATAATCAATTAGTTGTCGATTAATCGATTAGTTGTTTCAGCCCTATCTAATAATAAACATTCATTTACAGTGAGCTTTATTACTGAAGATTTTCTCCTTTTAAAAGGAGAAAATGAAAGAGAGATTCTGATTGGATGTTATTATTTGTTCATGCACTTGTGAACAGCTGACCATCACACCTATATACGTTTATTGGGCTTCCATTCACAAACTATTGGAGTTGGCCCCCCTTTGCAGTTATAAGCCCCCATACACACGGTCGGAAATTCCGACAAAAAATGTCCGATCGGACCATGTTGTCGAAAATCCGCCCGTGTGTGGGCTCCATCGGACTTTTTCCTTCGGAAGATCCTGCTCTCAAATTTTCCGAAAACAAAATCCGATCGGACTTTTTCTGATCGTGTGTAGAGAATTCCGACGGACAAAGTGCCACGCATGCTCAGATCAAATTACGAGACCAAAGCTATTGGCTACTAGCCTCGACGTAGTTCCGTCGTATGCAACGAACGTCACCACGTTCAGAATGATCGGATTTTCCGACAACTTTGTCCGACCGTGTGTATGCAACACCAGTGTCGGACAAAATCCGTCGGAAAAAATACGACGGATTTTGTGGTCGGAATTTCCGACCGTGTTTACGGGGGCTAACAGCCTTCACTAAAGAAGTAGTTTCACGAAATGTTGATTTATGTACGTGAAAACCACTGCCAATTTAGCCAAAAGAGTATTTGTGAGGCCTTATATTAATATTGGCTCATTATTAGGCACTGATTCCAAAGGTGTTTTTTTGTTTGAGGTCAGGGTTCTGTGCAGACTCCTCCTCACCAAACCTGCAAAACCATGTAATTATGGAGGTGGCTTTGTGCAGAGGGGACATTCATGCTGGAACAGTAATGGGAGTTCCCAAAACCCTTACCACAAGGTTGGAAGTGAAAATGTCTTTGTATGCTGCGGCAGTACCCTTCACTGGAAACTCCTCAATGATTTTGAGGGGGGCCCACATACTTTCGGCCATATAATGGTGTAACACCCTATGTAGGAAACTGATGAGGTCAGACCTTTTTTTGCAAAGCATCACCCATATCCTACAGAGATGTAATAGCAGGATTGCCTCAGGTCTCTTTTTTTATCAGAGATGCTGCTTATATTTAGTAAAATCACGTTGCTATGTTTTCTCTTATGTGGTGTCCAAAATAATGAACATCACTCTCTTTGAAGGCCATGCAAGAGTCCTGCACAGGATTGTCTGTGAAGGTTCTTATTTATCCAGGTAGTAGTTAGTCACATTCAGCTGGATATTTCTTAAATTATCTGAGCAACTTCTTTAGTTTTGATGAGAATATACATACCGTATATACTCGAGTATAAGCCGAGTTTTTCAGCACATTTTTTTTTTTGTGCTGAAAGTGCTCCCCTCGGCTTATACTCGAGTCAAGCACTTTTCTGCAGCAGAGAATGACATTTTCCGACCCGACTTTGGGGCCCCATATCTCGGGGCCACTTGGTGCTAGGAACCTTGGCGCAAACCCAGTGACACTAGCACTACAACATTTCCAAATGTGGGGTTCCTAGCACCAAGTGGCCCGAGATACGGGGGCCCCAAAGTTGGTCAACTGTGTCCACCTGCAGCAATGTCATTTCGGACCCTTTGGGTCCAGAGACCCCAGATTTTGGCTGCGGCTAGGGGGCATCTAGGAACCCTTAACTACCAAGTGTGAAGTTCGGGGGACCTATGGCTGCAAATGGGCACAGTGAGGCTGCAAATGGGCATTGTTGACCCTCTTTTCCACTTACAGTAGCTGCGCTTTTCTCACCCGAGGCTTATACTTGAGTCAATACGTTTTCCCATTTTTTTGTGGTAAAATTAGGTGCCTCGACTTATATTCGGGTTGGCTTATACTCGAGTATATACGGTATATATAAATGCTGAGGTATTTTCCTGACATTCATTAGAACTGCTGGAATGGGGTTTGTAAGATGCTGCAGGTGAACCTTCCCCCGGTACCAATGATTTTTTTAACATATGTTAGATATAAGTATGTTTGACTAGTGTCACGTACCGGGTACGACGGGGAACAGGAGGTGGATCCCCTATGCCAATGGGGCGATAGCACGGGTTGTATTGGAGGACCGGTTCTAATGTTGCTACTGGTTTTCACCAGAGCCCGCCGCAAGGCGGGATGGACTTGCAGCGGCGGTAGCAACCAGGTCGTGTCCTCCAATAGCAACTCGACCCCACTGACAGCTGAGACAAGCGCGGTACACAGGGATTAGGCAAAAGGAAGGTCAGACGTAGCAAAGGGTCGAGGCAGGTGGCAAAGGTTCGTAGTCAGGGGCAACAGCAAAGGTCAGGATACACAGAGGGAGCAAAACACACTAACGCTTTCACTGGGCACAAAGGCAACACAAGATCCGGCCCGGACAGGAAGGGGAAGTGGGTTTAAGTAGTGTTTAGGGTGTAACAAGTAATTGAACCAGGCACTAATTGATGTGCGCTGGCCCTTTAATAGCAGGCAGGATCGCGCGCGCGCGCCTGGGGAGCGGGGGCGCGCGCACGCCGGAGGAAGTAGCCGGAGGAAGGTGAGGGGAGCGGGATGCGATCCACGGGCGGGACGTGGATCGCATCCCGGAGACAGAGCTGTGCCTGCGGTCAGGGGAGCTGACCGAGGCACTGCAGGGCAGAGGACGCCGTGAGCGCTCCGGGATGGATGAGGCACCCGGAGCGCTCGGCGTAACAGTACCCCCCCCCTTGGGTCTCCCCCTCTTCTTGGGCCTCCCCCTCCTCTTGGAACCCAAGAACCTGAGGATGAGATCCTTGTCAATGATGTTACCCTCAGGTTCCCAGGACCTCTCCTCAGGGCCACAATTCTCCCAGTCAACAAGATAGAACCGCTTACCTCGGGCGGTTCTAGAGGCAAGGATCTCTTTAACGGAGAAGATGTCGGAGGACCCGGACACCGGAGCAGGAGAGACGACCTTGGTGGAAAAGCGATTAATGATAAAGGGTTTGAGGAGGGAAACATGGAAGGAGTTGGGGATGCGGAGGGAGGGGGGAAGATGCAATTTGTAGGACACGGAATTGATCCGAGCTTTGACCTTGAATGGACCGAGGTAGCGGGGGCCCAACTTGTAACTGGGGATGCGGAACCTGATGTACCTGGAGGAGAGCCACACCCTATCACCAGGGAAGAAGACAAGAGGGGGTCTTCTTTTACTGTCAGCATGCTTCTTCATGCGAGAAGAGGCCAGGGCAAGCGACTTTTGAGTCTCTTTCCAAATGGACGACAGCTCTTGGGTGACTTCGTCTACCGCAGGAACTCCGGAAGAGGTGGGGAAGGGTAGGGGGGGTAGAGGATGACGGCCGTATACTACAAAGAAAGGTGATCTAGAGGAGGACTCAGACTCCTTCAGGTTGTAAGAGAATTCGGCCCAGGGCAAGAGGTCAGCCCAGTCGTCTTGACGAGCAGAGACAAAATGTCGCAGGTAGGCCCCAAGGATTTGGTTGACTCTCTCCACTTGTCCATTGGACTGTGGATGGTAGGCAGAGGAAAAGTCCAGTTTGATTTTCAATTGACTGCAGAGGGCTCTCCAGAATTTGGACACGAACTGAACGCCTCTATCCGAGACGATGTGAGAAGGAAGTCCATGAAGACGAAAAATCTGGAGGAAGAAATGTTTTGCAAGTACAGGTGCAGAAGGGAGACCAGGAAGTGGGACAAAATGCGCCATTTTGGAGAAGCGATCAACGACCACCCATATGGCTGTATGGCCGTGGGAAGGAGGAAGGTCCGTGATGAAGTCCATAGCTATGTGGGCCCAAGGCTGTTCCGGCACAGGCAAAGGATGAAGAAGACCAGCAGGCTTTTGGTGAGGGGTCTTGTTTCGAGCACAAATAGTACAGGCCTGTACAAAGTCCGTCACATCCTTTTTTAAGGAGGGCCACCAGTAATACCTGGAAATCAGTTGGGAGGACTTTTTGACTCCAGGATGACCAGCAAGCAGAGAGGAGTGGCCCCATTTGAGAATCTGAAGACGAAGACGAGGGGGAACCAGGGTTTTCCCAGGAGGAACTTGCACCAAAGAGGCAGGGGCAGAAGAGATCAGACACTCAGGGGGTACAATGTGTTGTACCGGAGACTCAGACTCAGAAGAATCGGTGGAACGTGATAGGGCGTCAGCCCTGACATTCTTGTCTGCAGGACGGAAGTGGATCTCGAAGTTGAAGCGGGCAAAAAACAACGACCACCTAGCTTGACGTGGGTTCAATCGCTGGGCGGACTGGAGGTAAGACAGATTTTTGTGATCAGTAAAAATCGTGATGAGGTGAGTGGACCCCTCAAGGAGATGTCTCCACTCCTCAAGTGCAAGCTTGATGGCCAGCAATTCCCGGTCTCCGATGGAGTAGTTCTTTTCAGGAGGGGAAAAGGTCTTGGAGAAAAAACCACAGGTGACGTGCTTGCCCTTGGAGTCTTTCTGGAGAAGCACGGCTCCAGCTCCCACCGAGGAGGCATCGACTTCCAGGAAGAACGGTTTGAGGGGATCAGGCCTGGATAGGACGGACGCAGAGGCAAAGACGGACTTGAGGCGGTTAAAGGCCTTATCAGCTTGAGTAGGCCAGGACCTCGGATTCGCACCTTTTTTGGTTAGTGCCACAATAGGCGCGACAATGGTGGAGAAGTGGGAAATGAACTGGCGGTAATAGTTGGCGAATCCGAGGAAACGCTGGATGGCCCGTAGCCCGGTAGGACGTGGCCAGTTCAGGACGGCAGAGAGTTTCTCCGGATCCATTTGGAGACCTTGTTCCGAGACCAAGTACCCTAGGAAGGGAAGACTGCCGCGTTCAAAGAGACATTTCTCTAGTTTGGCGTAAAGACGGTTATCACGGAGCCGCTGGAGCACTTGCCGGACATGAAGACGGTGCTCTTCCAAGCTGGAGGAGAAAATCAGGATATCATCCAGGTAGACAACAACACAGGTGTACAGCAGATCTCTGAAAATCTCATTTACAAAGTCTTGAAAGACCGCAGGGGCATTGCATAACCCAAAGGGCATGACCAGATATTCAAAGTGTCCGTCACGGGTGTTAAAGGCGGTTTTCCATTCATCGCCCTTACGGATACGGATGAGATTATAAGCGCCCCGAAGGTCCAGTTTGGTAAAAAGGCGTGCTCCGCGTAAACGGTCAAACAGCTCTGAGATGAGGGGCAGTGGGTAGCGATTTTTTACCGTGATTTTATTAAGACTACGGTAGTCAATACAGGGACGTAGAGATCCGTCCTTTTTGGCGACAAAGAAGAACCCCGCTCCAGCAGGGGAAGAGGACTTGCGGATGAAGCCTCTCTTGAGGTTCTCCTGGATGTAGTCAGTCATGGCTTGTGTCTCAGGGATGGAGAGAGGGTAGATCCTACCACGGGACGGGGTGGTACCAGGGAGGAGATCAATAGGGCAATCAAAGGGTCTGTGTGGTGGCAAGACCTCCGCTTGCTTCTTGCAGAACACATCGGAAAAGTCCTGGTAAGACTTGGGAAGACTAGGCAGAGCAGGAGCGTAGGAAACTTGTCTAATGGGTACCGCTTTGAGGCAATGCCAGTGGCAGGAAGGACCCCAACTTTTGATGTCCCCCGAGGACCAGTCGAGGGTAGGAGAATGTAGCTGGAGCCAGGGTAGGCCCAAAAGGATCTCTGAGGTACAGTTGGGTAACACCAAGAAGCTAATCTTTTCATGATGGAGAACTCCAATCTTCATGAGAAGAGGTTCAGTGCGATATCGCACGATACAGTTCAGATTTTGACCATTTACAGAGGTGATGAAAAAGGGCTTGAGGAGACGGGTAACTGGAACATTAAATTTGTTGATGAGTTTCAATGAAGTTTCCTGCTGAACCAGAGTCCAGAAAGGCCACCGAGGAGAAAGAGGATCCCTTGGTCAGAGAAATCCGCACAGGAGTGGTCAGACGGGGAGAGGAAGAATCCACACCTAGCAGCGCCTCTCCTACGTTAGCTAGGTGCGAGCGTTTCCCTGACGCTGAGGGCGGATAGAGCAGTCCTTTAGGAAATGGTCGGGACTGGCGCAATACAGGCACAGATTATGATCTCGGCGCCGAGTCCTCTCTTGTGTGGTCAAGC
Source organism: Lithobates sylvaticus (assembly GCA_028564925.1). NCBI lineage: Eukaryota > Metazoa > Chordata > Amphibia > Anura > Ranidae > Lithobates > Lithobates sylvaticus. The sequence goes on along the minus strand of CM053035.1, from coordinate 180,460,416 downwards.
GTGACCGATCCACTTGCATAGCCTCCTCAGCAGGAGGAGCAGGAACGGGTTGCAGAGGATTCTGGAAGAGAGGTGCCAGGCGCGGAAACCGCCTGACGCGACCAAAGTCCTTTTCCTGTCGTAGCTCTAGGCGTCTTTCGGTATAACGCATGTCAATGCGGGTGGCTAGCTGGATGAGTTCAGACAGGGTAGCAGGAATCTCACGCGACGCCAGCACATCTTTGACATGACTGGATAAACCTTTTTTGAAGGTTGCGCAGAGGGCCTCATTGTTCCAGGAGAGTTCAGATGCCAGGGTGCGGAACTGAATGGCGTAATCGCCCACTGAAGAATTCCCCTGGACGAGGTTCAGGAGAGCCGTCTCGGCAGAGGAGGCCCGGGCTGGTTCTTCGAAGACACTGCGGACCTCAGAGAAGAAGGCTGGGATAGAAGCTGTGGCAGGATCGCCACGGTCCCAAAGTGGTGTAGCCCAGGCTAGGGCCTTATCAGATAGTAAGCTGACCACGAACGCCACCTTTGACCGTTCTGTGGGGAACTGGTCCGACAACATCTCCAGATGGAGGGAACACTGGGATAGGAACCCTCGGCACAGCTTGGGATCCCCATTGAATTTGTCAGGAAGGGACAGGCGGATCCTAGCAGCAGCAACTCGTGGCGGAGGAGATGTAGGGGCTGGCGGTGGAGATGGTAGAAGCTGCTGTAGCATAGCAGTCAACTGCGCCAATTGCTGTCCTTGTTGGGCGACCACCGTGGTCAGATCCGAGAGGCTAGGCAGCGGGACCTCAGCGGGATCCATGGCCGGATCTACTGTCACGTACCGGGTACGACGGGGAACAGGAGGTGGATCCCCTATGCCAATGGGGCGATAGCACGGGTTGTATTGGAGGACCGGTTCTAATGTTGCTACTGGTTTTCACCAGAGCCCGCCGCAAGGCGGGATGGACTTGCAGCGGCGGTAGCAACCAGGTCGTGTCCTCCAATAGCAACTCGACCCCACTGACAGCTGAGACAAGCGCGGTACACAGGGATTAGGCAAAAGGAAGGTCAGACGTAGCAAAGGGTCGAGGCAGGTGGCAAAGGTTCGTAGTTCGTAGTAGAACTGTAAAAGTGATATTTACAGTAGCAATTATTTGATCTTTTTGTACTATAAAGGACTCATTTTTTTTTTTTTTAACCCCATTATGTTACTGGCCGATTAATCGATTATGAAAATAGTAATCGATTAATTTCATAATCAATTAGTTGTCGATTAATCGATTAGTTGTTTCAGCCCTATCTAATAATAAACATTCATTTACAGTGAGCTTTATTACTGAAGATTTTCTCCTTTTAAAAGGAGAAAATGAAAGAGAGATTCTGATTGGATGTTATTATTTGTTCATGCACTTGTGAACAGCTGACCATCACACCTATATACGTTTATTGGGCTTCCATTCACAAACTATTGGAGTTGGCCCCCCTTTGCAGTTATAAGCCCCCATACACACGGTCGGAAATTCCGACAAAAAATGTCCGATCGGACCATGTTGTCGAAAATCCGCCCGTGTGTGGGCTCCATCGGACTTTTTCCTTCGGAAGATCCTGCTCTCAAATTTTCCGAAAACAAAATCCGATCGGACTTTTTCTGATCGTGTGTAGAGAATTCCGACGGACAAAGTGCCACGCATGCTCAGATCAAATTACGAGACCAAAGCTATTGGCTACTAGCCTCGACGTAGTTCCGTCGTATGCAACGAACGTCACCACGTTCAGAATGATCGGATTTTCCGACAACTTTGTCCGACCGTGTGTATGCAACACCAGTGTCGGACAAAATCCGTCGGAAAAAATACGACGGATTTTGTGGTCGGAATTTCCGACCGTGTTTACGGGGGCTAACAGCCTTCACTAAAGAAGTAGTTTCACGAAATGTTGATTTATGTACGTGAAAACCACTGCCAATTTAGCCAAAAGAGTATTTGTGAGGCCTTATATTAATATTGGCTCATTATTAGGCACTGATTCCAAAGGTGTTTTTTTGTTTGAGGTCAGGGTTCTGTGCAGACTCCTCCTCACCAAACCTGCAAAACCATGTAATTATGGAGGTGGCTTTGTGCAGAGGGGACATTCATGCTGGAACAGTAATGGGAGTTCCCAAAACCCTTACCACAAGGTTGGAAGTGAAAATGTCTTTGTATGCTGCGGCAGTACCCTTCACTGGAAACTCCTCAATGATTTTGAGGGGGGCCCACATACTTTCGGCCATATAATGGTGTAACACCCTATGTAGGAAACTGATGAGGTCAGACCTTTTTTTGCAAAGCATCACCCATATCCTACAGAGATGTAATAGCAGGATTGCCTCAGGTCTCTTTTTTTATCAGAGATGCTGCTTATATTTAGTAAAATCACGTTGCTATGTTTTCTCTTATGTGGTGTCCAAAATAATGAACATCACTCTCTTTGAAGGCCATGCAAGAGTCCTGCACAGGATTGTCTGTGAAGGTTCTTATTTATCCAGGTAGTAGTTAGTCACATTCAGCTGGATATTTCTTAAATTATCTGAGCAACTTCTTTAGTTTTGATGAGAATATACATACCGTATATACTCGAGTATAAGCCGAGTTTTTCAGCACATTTTTTTTTGTGCTGAAAGTGCTCCCCTCGGCTTATACTCGAGTCAAGCACTTTTCTGCAGCAGAGAATGACATTTTCCGACCCGACTTTGGGGCCCCATATCTCGGGGCCACTTGGTGCTAGGAACCTTGGCGCAAACCCAGTGACACTAGCACTACAACATTTCCAAATGTGGGGTTCCTAGCACCAAGTGGCCCGAGATACGGGGGCCCCAAAGTTGGTCAACTGTGTCCACCTGCAGCAATGTCATTTCGGACCCTTTGGGTCCAGAGACCCCAGATTTTGGCTGCGGCTAGGGGGCATCTAGGAACCCTTAACTACCAAGTGTGAAGTTCGGGGGACCTATGGCTGCAAATGGGCACAGTGAGGCTGCAAATGGGCATTGTTGACCCTCTTTTCCACTTACAGTAGCTGCGCTTTTCTCACCCGAGGCTTATACTTGAGTCAATACGTTTTCCCATTTTTTTGTGGTAAAATTAGGTGCCTCGACTTATATTCGGGTTGGCTTATACTCGAGTATATACGGTATATATAAATGCTGAGGTATTTTCCTGACATTCATTAGAACTGCTGGAATGGGGTTTGTAAGATGCTGCAGGTGAACCTTCCCCCGGTACCAATGATTTTTTTAACATATGTTAGATATAAGTATGTTTGACTAGTGTCACGTACCGGGTACGACGGGGAACAGGAGGTGGATCCCCTATGCCAATGGGGCGATAGCACGGGTTGTATTGGAGGACCGGTTCTAATGTTGCTACTGGTTTTCACCAGAGCCCGCCGCAAGGCGGGATGGACTTGCAGCGGCGGTAGCAACCAGGTCGTGTCCTCCAATAGCAACTCGACCCCACTGACAGCTGAGACAAGCGCGGTACACAGGGATTAGGCAAAAGGAAGGTCAGACGTAGCAAAGGGTCGAGGCAGGTGGCAAAGGTTCGTAGTCAGGGGCAACAGCAAAGGTCAGGATACACAGAGGGAGCAAAACACACTAACGCTTTCACTGGGCACAAAGGCAACACAAGATCCGGCCCGGACAGGAAGGGGAAGTGGGTTTAAGTAGTGTTTAGGGTGTAACAAGTAATTGAACCAGGCACTAATTGATGTGCGCTGGCCCTTTAATAGCAGGCAGGATCGCGCGCGCGCGCCTGGGGAGCGGGGGCGCGCGCACGCCGGAGGAAGTAGCCGGAGGAAGGTGAGGGGAGCGGGATGCGATCCACGGGCGGGACGTGGATCGCATCCCGGAGACAGAGCTGTGCCTGCGGTCAGGGGAGCTGACCGAGGCACTGCAGGGCAGAGGACGCCGTGAGCGCTCCGGGATGGATGAGGCACCCGGAGCGCTCGGCGTAACAGTACCCCCCCCCCTTGGGTCTCCCCCTCTTCTTGGGCCTCCCCCTCCTCTTGGAACCCAAGAACCTGAGGATGAGATCCTTGTCAATGATGTTACCCTCAGGTTCCCAGGACCTCTCCTCAGGGCCACAATTCTCCCAGTCAACAAGATAGAACCGCTTACCTCGGGCGGTTCTAGAGGCAAGGATCTCTTTAACGGAGAAGATGTCGGAGGACCCGGACACCGGAGCAGGAGAGACGACCTTGGTGGAAAAGCGATTAATGATAAAGGGTTTGAGGAGGGAAACATGGAAGGAGTTGGGGATGCGGAGGGAGGGGGGAAGATGCAATTTGTAGGACACGGAATTGATCCGAGCTTTGACCTTGAATGGACCGAGGTAGCGGGGGCCCAACTTGTAACTGGGGATGCGGAACCTGATGTACCTGGAGGAGAGCCACACCCTATCACCAGGGAAGAAGACAAGAGGGGGTCTTCTTTTACTGTCAGCATGCTTCTTCATGCGAGAAGAGGCCAGGGCAAGCGACTTTTGAGTCTCTTTCCAAATGGACGACAGCTCTTGGGTGACTTCGTCTACCGCAGGAACTCCGGAAGAGGTGGGGAAGGGTAGGGGGGGTAGAGGATGACGGCCGTATACTACAAAGAAAGGTGATCTAGAGGAGGACTCAGACTCCTTCAGGTTGTAAGAGAATTCGGCCCAGGGCAAGAGGTCAGCCCAGTCGTCTTGACGAGCAGAGACAAAATGTCGCAGGTAGGCCCCAAGGATTTGGTTGACTCTCTCCACTTGTCCATTGGACTGTGGATGGTAGGCAGAGGAAAAGTCCAGTTTGATTTTCAATTGACTGCAGAGGGCTCTCCAGAATTTGGACACGAACTGAACGCCTCTATCCGAGACGATGTGAGAAGGAAGTCCATGAAGACGAAAAATCTGGAGGAAGAAATGTTTTGCAAGTACAGGTGCAGAAGGGAGACCAGGAAGTGGGACAAAATGCGCCATTTTGGAGAAGCGATCAACGACCACCCATATGGCTGTATGGCCGTGGGAAGGAGGAAGGTCCGTGATGAAGTCCATAGCTATGTGGGCCCAAGGCTGTTCCGGCACAGGCAAAGGATGAAGAAGACCAGCAGGCTTTTGGTGAGGGGTCTTGTTTCGAGCACAAATAGTACAGGCCTGTACAAAGTCCGTCACATCCTTTTTTAAGGAGGGCCACCAGTAATACCTGGAAATCAGTTGGGAGGACTTTTTGACTCCAGGATGACCAGCAAGCAGAGAGGAGTGGCCCCATTTGAGAATCTGAAGACGAAGACGAGGGGGAACCAGGGTTTTCCCAGGAGGAACTTGCACCAAAGAGGCAGGGGCAGAAGAGATCAGACACTCAGGGGGTACAATGTGTTGTACCGGAGACTCAGACTCAGAAGAATCGGTGGAACGTGATAGGGCGTCAGCCCTGACATTCTTGTCTGCAGGACGGAAGTGGATCTCGAAGTTGAAGCGGGCAAAAAACAACGACCACCTAGCTTGACGTGGGTTCAATCGCTGGGCGGACTGGAGGTAAGACAGATTTTTGTGATCAGTAAAAATCGTGATGAGGTGAGTGGACCCCTCAAGGAGATGTCTCCACTCCTCAAGTGCAAGCTTGATGGCCAGCAATTCCCGGTCTCCGATGGAGTAGTTCTTTTCAGGAGGGGAAAAGGTCTTGGAGAAAAAACCACAGGTGACGTGCTTGCCCTTGGAGTCTTTCTGGAGAAGCACGGCTCCAGCTCCCACCGAGGAGGCATCGACTTCCAGGAAGAACGGTTTGAGGGGATCAGGCCTGGATAGGACGGACGCAGAGGCAAAGACGGACTTGAGGCGGTTAAAGGCCTTATCAGCTTGAGTAGGCCAGGACCTCGGATTCGCACCTTTTTTGGTTAGTGCCACAATAGGCGCGACAATGGTGGAGAAGTGGGAAATGAACTGGCGGTAATAGTTGGCGAATCCGAGGAAACGCTGGATGGCCCGTAGCCCGGTAGGACGTGGCCAGTTCAGGACGGCAGAGAGTTTCTCCGGATCCATTTGGAGACCTTGTTCCGAGACCAAGTACCCTAGGAAGGGAAGACTGCCGCGTTCAAAGAGACATTTCTCTAGTTTGGCGTAAAGACGGTTATCACGGAGCCGCTGGAGCACTTGCCGGACATGAAGACGGTGCTCTTCCAAGCTGGAGGAGAAAATCAGGATATCATCCAGGTAGACAACAACACAGGTGTACAGCAGATCTCTGAAAATCTCATTTACAAAGTCTTGAAAGACCGCAGGGGCATTGCATAACCCAAAGGGCATGACCAGATATTCAAAGTGTCCGTCACGGGTGTTAAAGGCGGTTTTCCATTCATCGCCCTTACGGATACGGATGAGATTATAAGCGCCCCGAAGGTCCAGTTTGGTAAAAAGGCGTGCTCCGCGTAAACGGTCAAACAGCTCTGAGATGAGGGGCAGTGGGTAGCGATTTTTTACCGTGATTTTATTAAGACTACGGTAGTCAATACAGGGATGTAGAGATCCGTCCTTTTTGGCGACAAAGAAGAACCCCGCTCCAGCAGGGGAAGAGGACTTGCGGATGAAGCCTCTCTTGAGGTTCTCCTGGATGTAGTCAGTCATGGCTTGTGTCTCAGGGATGGAGAGAGGGTAGATCCTACCACGGGACGGGGTGGTACCAGGGAGGAGATCAATAGGGCAATCAAAGGGTCTGTGTGGTGGCAAGACCTCCGCTTGCTTCTTGCAGAACACATCGGAAAAGTCCTGGTAAGACTTGGGAAGACTAGGCAGAGCAGGAGCGTAGGAAACTTGTCTAATGGGTACCGCTTTGAGGCAATGCCAGTGGCAGGAAGGACCCCAACTTTTGATGTCCCCCGAGGACCAGTCGAGGGTAGGAGAATGTAGCTGGAGCCAGGGTAGGCCCAAAAGGATCTCTGAGGTACAGTTGGGTAACACCAAGAAGCTAATCTTTTCATGATGGAGAACTCCAATCTTCATGAGAAGAGGTTCAGTGCGATATCGCACGATACAGTTCAGATTTTGACCATTTACAGAGGTGATGAAAAAGGGCTTGAGGAGACGGGTAACTGGAACATTAAATTTGTTGATGAGTGAAGCTTCAATGAAGTTTCCTGCTGAACCAGAGTCCAGAAAGGCCACCGAGGAGAAAGAGGATCCCTTGGTCAGAGAAATCCGCACAGGAGTGGTCAGACGGGGAGAGGAAGAATCCACACCTAGCAGCGCCTCTCCTACGTTAGCTAGGTGCGAGCGTTTCCCTGACGCTGAGGGCGGATAGAGCAGTCCTTTAGGAAATGGTCGGGACTGGCGCAATACAGGCACAGATTATGATCTCGGCGCCGAGTCCTCTCTTGTGTGGTCAAGCGTGACCGATCCACTTGCATAGCCTCCTCAGCAGGAGGAGCAGGAACGGGTTGCAGAGGATTCTGGAAGAGAGGTGCCAGGCGCGGAAACCGCCTGACGCGACCAAAGTCCTTTTCCTGTCGTAGCTCTAGGCGTCTTTCGGTATAACGCATGTCAATGCGGGTGGCTAGCTGGATGAGTTCAGACAGGGTAGCAGGAATCTCACGCGACGCCAGCACATCTTTGACATGACTGGATAAACCTTTTTTGAAGGTTGCGCAGAGGGCCTCATTGTTCCAGGAGAGTTCAGATGCCAGGGTGCGGAACTGAATGGCGTAATCGCCCACTGAAGAATTCCCCTGGACGAGGTTCAGGAGAGCCGTCTCGGCAGAGGAGGCCCGGGCTGGTTCTTCGAAGACACTGCGGACCTCAGAGAAGAAGGCTGGGATAGAAGCTGTGGCAGGATCGCCACGGTCCCAAAGTGGTGTAGCCCAGGCTAGGGCCTTATCAGATAGTAAGCTGACCACGAACGCCACCTTTGACCGTTCTGTGGGGAACTGGTCCGACAACATCTCCAGATGGAGGGAACACTGGGATAGGAACCCTCGGCACAGCTTGGGATCCCCATTGAATTTGTCAGGAAGGGACAGGCGGATCCTAGCAGCAGCAACTCGTGGCGGAGGAGATGTAGGGGCTGGCGGTGGAGATGGTAGAAGCTGCTGTAGCATAGCAGTCAACTGCGCCAATTGCTGTCCTTGTTGGGCGACCACCGTGGTCAGATCCGAGAGGCTAGGCAGCGGGACCTCAGCGGGATCCATGGCCGGATCTACTGTCACGTACCGGGTACGACGGGGAACAGGAGGTGGATCCCCTATGCCAATGGGGCGATAGCACGGGTTGTATTGGAGGACCGGTTCTAATATTGCTACTGGTTTTCACCAGAGCCCGCCGCAAGGCGGGATGGACTTGCAGCGGCGGTAGCAACCAGGTCGTGTCCTCCAATAGCAACTCGACCCCACTGACAGCTGAGACAAGCGCGGTACACAGGGATTAGGCAAAAGGAAGGTCAGACGTAGCAAAGGGTCGAGGCAGGTGGCAAAGGTTCGTAGTCAGGGGCAACAGCAAAGGTCAGGATACACAGAGGGAGCAAAACACACTAACGCTTTCACTGGGCACAAAGGCAACACAAGATCCGGCCCGGACAGGAAGGGGAAGTGGGTTTAAGTAGTGTTTAGGGTGTAACAAGTAATTGAACCAGGCACTAATTGATGTGCGCTGGCCCTTTAATAGCAGGCAGGATCGCGCGCGCGCGCCTGGGGAGCGGGGGGCGCGCGCACGCCGGAGGAAGTAGCCGGAGGAAGGTGAGGGGAGCGGGATGCGATCCACGGGCGGGACGTGGATCGCATCCCGGAGACAGAGCTGTGCCTGCGGTCAGGGGAGCTGACCGAGGCACTGCAGGGCAGAGGACGCCGTGAGCGCTCCGGGATGGATGAGGCACCCGGAGCGCTCGGCGTAACAACTAGCTTTAAAAATAAAAAATAAAGCTAGCTGAAATATATATATATATATATATATATATATATATATATATATATATATATATATATATATATATATATAAAATATTATATATTACATTATAATATACTATCTATAAAATAATATATAAGCTTAAAATATATATTATTGGACCCAGGCTGGGTGTATGTGGAGTTGCTCTGCAGGCGCTGAGCTAATTTATGACAGTTACTAAAGGATACTAAAGACTGTGATTAATTTCTAATGCCGTGTACACACGGTCGGAATTCTCGTCGGAAAAAGCTCTGATGGTTTTCCCGTCGAATTCCGACGGAATTTCGCTCAAACTGTCTTGCCTACACACGGTCACACCAAATTCCCAAGGTCAGTAACACAGCGGCATAAAACACGTTCGACTGCACTATAGAAGGGAAGTTTAATGCTTCTGAGCATGCGTCAAATTGTTTCCGAGCATGCGTCGAATTGTCTCCGAGCATGCGTCGAATTGTTTCCGAGCATGCGTCGGAATTTTGCGTGTCGGAATTGCATACACACGATCGGAAAATCCGATAGAAAGGTTTTCTGTCGGAAAAATTGAGAACAGGTTCTCAATCCAAAGTCCGTCGGAAATTCCGACAGAAAAAGACCGATTGGCATACACACGGTCGGAAAATCCGTTGAAAAGCTCCCATCAGACTGTTTCCATCTGAAATTCCTACCGTGTGTACGCGGCATAAGATTTGTTCTTCAAAAGTGATGCTTTCCGAGCCATCATATGCAGGAACAATATTGCTGCAGAAAATTTACCCAGGGATAAAAATATTATTTCATTTATCATTGATGACCTGTGCTCTGGGTGTATCCTTTTATTGCTGCAAATTTTATAGAATCCAGATAGTAAGCTAACTTATCATGGCCACAGCTGTGGTACACACGTTAGTAAACTTGTTAGAGCAAAAACTTCTCAAGATATTAACAGTAACTGTTATGCTCGGTGTATTTTTACTGGTTGTCATGGTTTCTTAAAATGACTCAGAATTACAGTGAAATAATCACACTTTGTTCCAATCAGATGTCTAGACAAAAGCAAGTGAGATGGCCAAAATTGTTGACCTACATCCAAACTATTTCATTCTTTCCTATACTTCGTAGGTTGTTTGTATTTTACTTCAGATTGTAGACTGTTATATTTTGCAACCCTTTAAAGGTTTAGTCTTCCCGAAAGGGTGGAACCTGCTGAGTCATCCTGTGGCTTTTTATCCCTTTGAGAACTCCAGCACAGATATCTACCTGCCGTAGTCCCTCGTTGTGTTCCTTGACTCCCTTGTGGTGTTGTCACTCCTCCTGTTGCCCTCTGCATAGTAATAAGATGCATCAGTGAGTGTGGGATGCCTGGTAATGACCAAAGGAGGTGTGCAGAACCTTAAATACAAGTGCAGAGCACGGCCGTCTTTAAGGGCAGGGCAAAAGGGGCAGCTGCCCTGGGCCCTGTCATTGTTGTGGGGCCCAAAGCAGCTGCCTCATACTTGCCAACTATCCCAGTTTAAATTCCCTTGTCCCTTGAAGTTTTAGTCCAGTGCTGTGTCCTGATATCTCAGTGTGAAGTGCTGCTACTATTGCTACCCAGCTCTGCCCTATTGTTGTGTACAGATGACTCACCTGCAGACCCTGGGTTTACATCTAAATAACCGGCAATTATATGTAAATAGGGGCGGCATTTATATGTAAATAGCTGCATCCAGCGGCATAGATATGTAAATAAAGGTGGCATTCATATGTATATCATGCCCCCTGCAGTGTGGAGTTGATGTGTTGTAACCTCTAGATACCAATCAGTGAGCAGTATTACTGTACAGTAATCTCTAGCAACCAATCAACAAGCAAAAATCATGTGCTGTAACCTCTAGCAACTAATCAGTGAGCCGTAATGTGTGCTGTAACCTCTAGGAACCAGTCAGGAAGCGGTAATGATATACTGTAACCTCTAGCAACCAATCGCAATCGCTGCCTGATACAGTAAACTGATTTTAAGTCTAGCTGCTATTTATTGTATGTCTCAGAGCAGGTAGAGAGCAAAATTGTATGGGGGGGCAAGAAAATGTTTGCCCAGGGTCCAATCAATATTAAAGATGGCCCTGGAGCAGAGATGTCACTGCTAGAGTTTCCAAAAAGATGAGGTTCTTTCAGGTGGTTTTATTTCATCTACTGCATTTTCATGAAATCTATTTATGTGCTTTTGAGCCTGCTGGCTTGCTATGGCATCCAGCCACAATTTTCTACCGGGGGGAAATGACACCCATCCATTCAACCCAATTCCTGTAAGTGCAGGGCATCAAGGAATGATCCTCTGGGGGGGTATGTCATCAAGCTGCCCTAAGCTTATAGGGGAATGCTGCAGGGAGTGGCATCATCATCATTCAGAACTGCCCACTAGAGGACCCATGAGGTCATGGAACTGGACTAAAGCTCCCTGCAAAAAAAAGATAATTTTTCAGATAAAAATAAATAAATGATTAAAAATAAATAAATAAATGTTGGGGTGGCGGTGGCGAGAAAGTGAAGGACAAAGGGTGAATTTAACTCTCCTGCATCCGCCAAAAGGCTGACCCTTTCAAGGACCACATGAAACAACGGAAAACGTATAATTGGTCCAACCTGCACATTCCTCTTACAAAGTTATCCTCCGATCAGGGTGCGTCTTCCGCAGTAATTCAGAATGACTCAGTGTCATATGTACGACCGGACTAAGGCCCATGGGTGGAGGTCTGAACTGCCCTCGGGTAAATCAGTAATTGGAAAAGTCAGTGATAATGTGATCCAATACATGAAAGAAAGACAAGTGGTGCATCAAAGAATTATAATTCTGGCCTTCTCATGTCCCACCTAGTTGCAGAATGATGAGATTCTGTCTGACATATGTGTGAAAACGCTGTGTTTTGTCCTTGTCTTATCGCTATGGCCGGGCTATTACGCTCACAGCGCGATAATTGGTGTAATCTCTCCCGGAATAGCTGGACTCTGAATGATTGCCAACCATCCTCTGAATAATGACCTCAATGGAAAAGCACGACACTCCTTAGCAAGTTCCTGTAATCAGATTTTACTTCTGTAATCAAAACTGTTATAATTTTCCACATTAATGGAAATGTCTGGGCTGGCCACCTGTAATGGACCATGATGTGGCACATTGTGTGCGCAAGGGGCAGACTGGCAACTGGCTACCATCGTGAAGGGTGGGGGTTGTCTTAAAGACTATGTTTTATTTTAACACACCTTTTTACATACAGTATACATGATAAAAAAAAGATGATTGTATGTAATGGATGAATTGTTAACAATAAATTACTAAAAACAAACATTGACTGCTGCTCTGGAAAATGATATAAACTGCTAAATAAAACGCCACAAATAATCGTAATCATTCCCCTTCCTTTAGGGCTTGTTTACACCACCTCACCAATGTGGTAATGTGTAATAAAAAGCTTGTATTACTGCAAACACATTAGTGCACCACGCACAGTGCAGTGTGTTGCGGTGCCATAACTTTTGAACGCAACTGAATGGATCCACATAATGACCTTGAGCATGACTTAGAAAGTATATGTAGCGGTGACACTTTTGCAAGGTGTCCGCTATGTGTAAATTTAGTTATTTTTTCCTCTCAGAACAGTAAAAGAGGTTCTGAGAGCTAATTGGGTAGGTTAACTTTGGCATCAGTTTGGCTGGGCTGTGTTGGGGTTCTGCCTGATCATGTGTGCAGTTAGGTACACATGACAGGTTTAGAACCAGGCCTGGTTGGACGTTTGGGTTCCCGGCATTCCCCGGAGCCAATCAGTGGGTGCATTTGGCCCCGTTGAGGAGTCTGTGGAAGGGTACTTAAGATGCTGGAGTCACGTGTTCGGGAGGTCGTTCGGCCATGGCTGCCTGTTCCTGAATCTGGACCGGGGGTAGCCCCGCGAGGGGTCCCAGTCACGGGAGCGTGTGCCGCCCGCAACATGGTCGGTTTGACAAGCCCCACAGACCCGTTTGGTCTGGGGCAAGGATCAATCTGTTCACGAGTCTCGGAACCGGCTGGTCCGAGGCGCAGTAACTGAGGGAGGATTCAAGGCATCCGGGTGCGCTCACAAATAATCGTAATCATTCCCCTTCCTTTAGGGCTTGTTTACACCACCGCACCAATGTGGTAATGTGTGGTAAAAAGCTTGTATTACTGCAAACGCATTAGTGCACCAAGCACAGTGCAGTGTGTTGCGGTACCATAACTTTTGAACGCAACTGAATGGATCCACATAATGACCTTGAGCATGACTTAGAACATATAAATCGTCAGCAATTTTTTCCTGCTTTGGGGCCCAAATTGCCACAAAACATGGAGGTGTGAACAGGCACGCAACTACTGACCTCAACACATTTTAAAGTTTTACACTCTCTGTATTCCGTAGAGTCACAAAGAAAGTCTCATGCCGCGAACATACGAGCAGAATGTCCGACAGAAAAAGTCAGATGGAATCTTTTCATTGGATATTCCGATCGTGTGTGGGCCTCATCGGACTATTTTTTTCGAAAATTGGTACGGACCTAGAAATAGAACATGTTTTAAATATTTCCGACGGAACCAATTCCTATCGGGAAAACCACTTGTCTGTATGCTGTTCCCAACGGACCAAAAACAACGCATGCTCTGAAGCAAGCACGAGATGGCAGCTATTGGCTACTGGCTATTGAACTTCCTTTTTCTAGTCCCGTCGAACGTGTTGTACGTCACCGCTTTCTAGATTCAGCGGAACTCTGTCGAAACTCCGTCGGAAAAACCTTCGGAGTTTATTCCGATGGGAAAACCGGTCGTGTGCACGCAGACTCACAAAGAAAGTTGATCAGGGCCACTATCCAAAAATACTGTATACTATATTCATTTTATAGTTTAAGGTGTGAAGTATATCTCTAATTTAGGTATTAGTTGTAATAAGGCTTTCATTATTGATAGTACTCCCCCAAAAAAAAGTTCCCAGTGTTTGACATAGTAATTGTACTGCAAATGCTCTCCAAACCCCCTGTCCAGTCCTCCCCTGCAGGTAAGTGAGCCCTTTCAGCTTATTAAAGTAATTATACATCATAAATCCAACACAGCACTATGAGGGTTAACTAAAAGTAAGCTGTGACCCATCTTGCCACCCGCTGGCCTTTCTATAGAAATTCCCACAGAGCTGTAATAGGAAGAGAGAGGGAGGGTCTTGTAGAAAGAAAGAGACGTTGTGGGGTGGTCGGAGCACTTTGTCTGGGAACGGTCTGACTCTGAAACTATAGTCGCCCAGGTAGGGGTTGGAAGGGCATAAAGGATGTCGGAACAGTTCACTGGAGCCTTTGTCCTGGGATTAAAGAATACTTTTTGAACACCAATTTTGTGGAGTGATCTACGATGACAAATCTTTTTTTTTTTTTAGAGGCCACATAGTGCTATGATGTTAATTACACATTGCTTGTATTTACATTACACAGGACACAGCAATGGCATGAAAAGTTCCACAGCAAAATCGGCACTGGTGGCGGAGGTCTTCCATGCAGCTTGAAATCGCCACTATTGTACATCAATGTATTACTAATGACTGTTATCTACACATCTCCCAGGTGTCCAGCTGTTGGTATCCCTTATTCACCTACATGAAATCTATTCATTTCCTTTAGCTTTATAATGTTTTCCACCTCCAGAAACATAAGGGCTCTTTCACACCAGAGAGCTGCACAGTGCACTGCTGGAGTGCACTGGTAGACTCAGGGGGAGAATTGCTAAAACTGGGGAACGCAGAATCTGTGCATGGTAGCCAATCGGCTTCCAACTTCAGCTTGCTCAATTAAGCTTTAGCAATAAAACCCGGAAGCTGATTGGTTTCTTTGCAAAGCTGCACCAGATTTTGCACTCTCCAGTTTTAGTAAATCAACACAACAGTGCCAATGTGCTGATTTTAAACACTGTGTTTACTATGCGTCCGTTTGTGAATGAGCAGGAAGCCTAATGCCGCGTACACACGATCGGAATTCTCTTTGGAAAAAACTCTGACGGTTTTTCCGACAGAATTCCGCTCAAGCTGTGTTGCCTACACACGATCACACCAAATTCCGACGGTCAATAACACAGCGGCATAAAACACGTTCGACAGCACTATAAAAGGGAAGTTTAATGCTTCCGAGCATGCGTCGAATTGTTTCCGAGCATGCGTCGGAATTTTGCGTGTCGGAATTGCATACACACGATCGGAAAATCCGATAGAAAGGTTTTCCGTCGGAAAAATTGAGAACAGGTTCTCAATTCAAAGTCCGTCGGAAATTCCGACAGAAAAAGACCGATGGGCATACACGATGAAAAGCTCCCATCGGACTGTTTCCATCGGAAATTCCGACCGTGTGTACGCCGCATTAGAGCGCTTCCTATCCATTCATCTGAGGCTGCAGAGAAAGGGACTGATAAATCTATGTCCTCAGCCACTTTCGGCTGGGGTCGAAGGGGTCTCTGTCAGGTAGGCTGTATATGGTTTGTTCCAACCCCTGAAACCGGTACTTTTGCTGAACAGCTAGATCTGCTTATATATGTAGAGAAAAATGTAAAAAAAGGCTTTTGAAATACAGAAAAGAAATTAATATAGTGAACACAATCTTTTCAGGTATTAACTCCATACAGTTAACAGAATACATTATATGTTTAGCTACAGTGGGCCTTAGCAGTATGGAAATGTGTCTTTTCACACAGTAAGTATTTATGATTTGCTGTGCTGGGGGCTATGTAGGTATACCCACACAGAGCCTTCCTATAACTGAACAGAACAGACTGTTTGTTTTTCTTGCACAGTACATGAGCTCTGATATAGGATGTAATTAGTGTATATTACTATACACAGGAATGCTTTTAGTCTAGGAAAGTCCTAGTGTGTAAGCAGGTGTTCTGTTTTAGATACTAGATACTATTACCTGTATTAAGATTTAATCTCCTCCTTTTCAGTATCCCTAAAATCATTAAAACTTTGATAATCTATTCTTAGGCCATGTGATACTTTTCAATTACTATGTTGCTGAATATAGCTACATACCGTTTCATACCTATTGTGTGTTTATTTTCAGACAATACAGGTTTGCAATACAGATACAGAATCGCAGCTGAACAAATATATCCAGACTCGTACAACCCAGATATAATGAGCAGAATACAATGTAGATTAGAAAAATTGCTTTAAACAATGGTTAGGAAAAACTGATACCAAGTATAGTGTCTATGTCTAAAGCTCCGTACACACAATCGGATTTTCCGCAGACAAAACCGCAGACTTTTGTCCGAAGGGCGTTGGCCAGGAACTTGTCTTGCATACAAACGGCAAGGAATTGTCGGCCAACAAACACAAACAAAGTGACGTACTACATGTTTTTTTCAGCTCTTTAGCGCCACCCTTTGGGCTCCTTCTGCTAATTTTATGTTAGTAGAAGTTTGGTGAGTGTTGATTCGCACTTTTCATTTCGCGCTTTTCAGTTAGTTTCTGAACAGCTGTTCGTCAACCAGCCATGTTGCGAAGATAAGGTGTTATTTATTATTGGCCTTGGATTTATTGCTTTGACCCAAGTCCAGTCCAGGAACAGACAGGAGGAGGAGGATTTATTGGACCAAAAATTGGTGGCTTTATTAATCGTGACCAATTATGTCATATGCCTTTGCTGCGGGACCTCCGGGAGAATAATCCAGATGATTTTCGGAATTATCTCCGGATGACGGACCCCTGCTTTCACCAACTCTTGGCATTGCTATATTAAGAAGCAGGACACATGCACAAGGCTTTTATTTTATTTTTTTGGTTTAATAATGATTTGATTTGGTATATTTTCTATATTTTTGGATGCATAGAATGCACTTTTTGGTTAAGTTCTATTGGCAGATAGCATGTCTAATTTTATTTGTTTTCTTTTTTTAATGCACAATAAAAAAAAATTGTATAGAATAATACTTGGCTATGTGTTTTACTTCAAATGACAGATTGGGAGTCGGCAGGTACATTTTAAAAAATACAATGTAAAATTAACATGGGGCACCAACACAATGGTGTTGTGGTAACTTGCACCAAAAAAAATAAATAAATAAATAATAATATTATTCTTGATATCACTAGAAAAAAAAAAAGCCTTTGAAAATTTGTTTGCAATAACTCCATCAGTATCACCAGCAAAGCAGCCTCATTATTATCCCATTAAAGAAGAAGAGAATTGTGCGCTGCATTTGGAAATTTGATAATTTGACGCGTCACGAATGTTAATTCTCCGTTACGAACGTTAGTTTACAAGACCGATCGCTTCCGGCTCGTCCTTGCTTCCAAGCATGCGTGTTTCCATTTGCATATCTTTCCACAACTTCCTGGAGTCCCTGCATGCTCTTCAGCTTCTGCTCTGCTGTTTACTTCCCATTTATAAGAACTACATATCCCATGGTACCTTGCTGCCTGCAAAACGTGATTCCTATTCCGACTCTGTCTCTCAGCACCGCTGTGGTTCAGAAGGCAGGATCTGTAAAATGTGTGACACAGTGGTGCCTGGTGCTTACTCACAGGGCATAGTGAATATGTGTCATGGAATTCAAGGGTATAAATGTGTGGGGATCTTCACAAAAGTAAGTTTACAATTTTCAAAATCATTCAGAAAGCTAAGTTCACACCGGCATTAAAAGCAGGCATTTAGGAAACGCCCCTAAAATGCCAATGCAAATGATACAATGAACAGCACATGGTGCTGTTGTGTGGGCTCTATCAGACGTTTTCAGTCGGAAATTCCAACAGAAAAAGTCTGATAGAGCCCACACACGATCAGATTTTCCGACAACATAATCCGATCGGACTTTTTCCGTCTGAATTTCCGACCGTGTGTACGGGGCATAAGCATCTGTCAGTGTCTGAAACGCGTTCTTCCCTGTCTTCTATGCCTAAGATATGACTGTTTTTGGATTTTAATCTTTCAATAAAGATGCCTTCAGCGGTGTGCGGCCGCCCAGGATTTTTCCTTCCTTCCTTTGTAATTTCTGATACAATCTTATTGGAATAGGTTTACATTGATTTTTTTTTTTTTTCCTTGATATTCTAATAAAAAGTTGTTTGAATTGTGGATTCAATATGGGTGGGTGGCCAATAAAGCAAAAAGTAACATCAGGTTGGATTTTTATAGGATTTAAATATTGAATAAAACTTGATGTATATAGCAGCAATCTTTTTTTTATTGATTAACCACTATAATACCCGGCCATAGTAAAATGACGTCCTCTAGTTTGTGCAGTGATATCTGAATGATGCCTATAGCTAAAGGCACCATTCAGATATCAATCTTTCCGGCCTGCGATTCTGTGCACGATAAGAACGATCATAGCGGCAGTTCCGCCGCTTGATCGTTCTTATAGGCAACGGGAGGGGACGCCCCCCCTCCCGCCGCCATCCTGTGCTTCTCCAGGCTCTCCCGTGCCATTGGGGGCCCGGAGAAAGAATCGCCCGCCGCCGGATGACCAGCATAGAGATTTCCGGTCATCTCTATGATAGTCGGAGGCCCGGGCGCGACGTTATGACGTCACGCACGGGTACCCGGAAGTAAACAAAGCCGCGATCGCGACTGTCAGCATGAGATCTGTGGGGTTTTTTTTCAACGATCTCATGCTTTCCAGCCTGGAGGAGAGATGTGGGGTCTTATTGACCCCATATCTCTCCATAAAGAGGACCTGTCACATACATTCCTATTACAAGTGATGTTTACATTTCTTGTAATAGGAATAAAAGTGATCACATTTTTTTTTTTTTTAAAAGTGTAAAAATAAAAAGAATTAAGTAAAATAAAAATAAAATAAAAACAAAAAAATGTAAAACGCCCCTGTCCCCAGTAGCTCGGGCTCAGAAGCGAACGCACACGTAAGTCATATGAAACATATGAAAATGACGATCAAACCACACATGTGAGGTAGCACCGCGTGCGTTAGAGTGCTAGAGCGCGTGCAACAATTCTAGCACTCTGTCACTCTAAACTGGTAACCTGTAAAAAAATTTCAAGCGTCGCCTATGGAGATTTTTAAGTACCGAAGTTTGGCGCCATTCCATGATTGTGCGCAATTTCAAAGCTTGACATGTTAGGTATCTATTTACTCGGCGTAACATCTACTTTCACATTATATAAAAAAAAATTGGGCTAACTTTACTGTTTTGTTATTTTTTAATTCATGAAACCGTTTTTTTTTCTCCAAAAAAAGGCGTTTGAAAAATTATTGCGCAAATACCGTGTGAGATAAAAAGTTGCAATGACCGCCATTTTATTCCCTAGGGTGTCTGCTAAAAAAAAAACATATATAATGTTTGGGGGTTCTGAGTAATTTTCTAGCAAAAAAATTATGATTTTTACATGAAGGAGAGAAGTGCCATAATAGGCCCGGTATTGAAGTGGTTAAAATAGGCAGGACAGAGGCAAACATGCACATAGGTGTGTGCATGAGGTGCTTTAAATGACATAGCTGCATCCACACTGCTCATATGGTAAGGGGCTAACCTTCTGTAAAAATAAGGAAGTCTTGTTTCCTTCCTAACTGCCATTTGAGACGCATCATCAACCACAGACTATCTGCTCTAACCACAAGAAATGAAAACAGCACAAGCCCTGGCAAGCCCGAGGGAGTTACAAGCAACTAATGTTTCCCCCGCTGTCAGGCTGCTGCGCGATGTGTTACAGGTGTCTGAACTCCTTCCCTATAGATTGCTTTGCAGCCAGAACACAGGCAGATGCCAATTGGCACAAAGCAGCTGATGGTCAGAGCCCAGGCAGGCAACAGTTTGGATGAAACAAGCTTGACTTTCGGGTTTTTCAACCGTTTTAACCACAAGAACGAATTTCCAGTTCTCAGGAAACTGCTTCTTATAATTATTATATCAACAGCTCAGGAAAACATTAGCGTTAGCAGTAAGTTGTAGATAAAAGAATACGTAAAAAGATAATAAATACTTAGCATATCTTACCCACAGTTCTGAGCTATAGAACAACATTATTTTCCTTAAAGTGGATGTCATAATGTAGAGAATAAGATTTCCTTTCATTTGAAGCCAAGTCATGCCACACAGATTTACTCCAGCCCTGACAAATCCTCTTTTATTGTTCAGTTAGAAAGATCTTGACAAAGTGCTGAAAACTTTGTCAAAAACGCCCCCCTTGACAGGTGATTTACATATCTCATATTTTCACTCTGGTTCTGTGGATCTGTTGTCTGTGCCTGTCTCAAGGCACTGACCACAGATCCACAGACCAGAGTGAAAATAAATGTATTCTCGAATGAACAGCAAGAAGAATATAGGGGAGATGTATGTAGTCAGAGTTGGGCAGAGTAGAACATCCAGTGATCTGATGATTGTTATAGTGCAGTGTGTGCGTCTGAGGATACATTGATCACAGGATTTGTAATGTGGGGGAGGGGTGGATTTCTCACTTTTTATAATTACACAGGATGTGCCTGTCTCAGGCTAGTGCATGAGATATGTAAATCACCTGTCACTCACAGCAAGGGGGCGTTTTTGACAAAGTTTTCAGCACTTTGTCAAGATCTTTCTAACTGAACAATAAAAGAGGATTTCTCAGGGCTGGAGGAAATCTGTGTGGCAAGTCTGGGCTCAAATGAAAGTAAATCTTATTCTCTACATTATAACGTCAAATGAGTTTACATCCATTTAAAATAAATAATAATAATAAAAACGAAAAGAAACAGATAATAATAATGACCAGAGGCAGACAATGAAAATGGTAGTGTTTGCTCACATTGGTTGTAAGGGGAGAAATGATTACATTGAGGGTGTATAGAGTGCCCCTTACATAGGTGGTCAGTGAAATCCTCTCCTACTCTGGGGGTCAGCGGAGAAGGGCCCCCCCCCCTTAGATTGGCGATCAGTGGAAGAAGGATGCTCCTAAATTGCTGACCGATAGGGCAAGGTCACAATACACTGGTGATCAGTGGGAAGAAAGTCACTTACATTGGCACTCAGTATGTCACCCTTACAGATAGCTAAAAAGATCTTAAATGTCAGTCGCTATTGATCTAGGAGGCACAAATTGCTCATTGCTCAAGGAACCCCCTAGCAATCTGTGGAGCAACCCTACTTGAGAAAGGCTGCATTAGAGAATTTAAATCTTTGCAGAATGAGTTGGCCGACTGGCACATTGCAGAGAACGATGAGTGGGAGATATACAGCCCATGCCCTTCTACTTTATATTACTGATGAGAAACCTCTGGTTCTAGTAAAAGGTACCCATTTCCAGATGGAGACATTTGATCCTGAGCATTGCTTTATATACAGAAGGTTTCAGTCTGTGAAGGCAGTGGAGATTCAGGCACAATGTGATAAGTAGCAGCCATCCACCTTCACAGCAATACAACACAACCATGCATACCTCCCAACATTCTGAGATGGGAATGAGGGACACCTACCAGAAAATGTATGTAGGCACCCCTACATGCCCCCCTGCCGCACCCACTTAAAGGAGAATTAACCCAAAAAAGGTTCATTAAATCCACAAGGGCTTTTTTTTTAACCACTACTATTTCTTTATATTGGCTTTTAAAATGTACAAATGCAGCAATTTAGAATTTGGATGAAAGGTTTAGCTCTGGGAAACACTTTTTGAAAGATAAAAAGTGCATTTTATATACAACTATAGAGATCAGACCAAAATGAGGGACAAATGAGGAGGAATGAGGGACATTGCTCCAAATCAGGGACAGTCCCTCGAAATCTGGGACAGTTGGGACCATGCATTGTGCATAATATTAGTACAAACTGTATGTAATAGGCAGTGTACATATATATATATATATATATGTATATATACATAGCTCCCAACTGTCCCTGTTTTCGAGAGACTGTCTCTGACTTGGAGCAATGTCCCTCTGTCCCTCATTTCTCCTCCTTTGTCCCTCATTTTGGTCTGATCTATATAGATGTACATAAAATGCACTTTTTTCTATCAAAAAGTGTTTTCCAGTGCTAAACCTTTCATCCGATTTCTAAATTGCGGCATTTGTAAATTCCAAAAGCCAATATAAAGGAATAGTAGTGGTAAAAAAAAAGCACTTGTGGGTTTAAGCAATCTTGTTTTTTTTGTACAATTCTCCTTTAAGGGGGCGTGACAAGGGGTGTGTCCTATGCCTGCATACTTTTGCTGATAGGTGTCCCTCATTCCCATCTCAAAAAGGTTGGAGGTATGTGTATATCAATCAGGAGATAATGGGAAATTTTGGCCTGTTGGTCAAGCACAACCAAGAGGCCCTTTCATAATGGGCTAAAGATGTATAATGCAAAGTGTGTACAGTATTTGTAAAGGACATAGTTTATTATGATGCACCTTTTCATATGTTCTAGTATCAGCCTTCTTGGGGTTTTGGGTCACATGATATCTTTAGTGCCAGAGAGGAACCTTTTCTCTGCTACGCGCTTTAATTACAATAGGGAACAGGTAGCTACATAATGCTCACCATGGGTCACTGACTGCAGGTGCCGCTCAGATCAATGTCTGAATGGTAAAGAACACCAGCCCAACATATCTCAATAGTCATTGGTGTGTGCAGCCTATTGCATTAGGGTGTGCACCCCAGAGCACAAACACATATGTGCGTATATCAGCAGAGCAGTGGACGGTGTCAGTAGAGCAAAGATTGGTGTCAGTAGGGCAGTGGACGGTGTTAGTAGAGCAAAGATTGGTGTCAGTAGGGCAGTGGACGGTGTCAGTAGAGCAAAGATTGGTGTCAGTAGGGCAGTGGACGGTGTCAGTAGAGCAAAGATTGGTGTCAGTAGGGCAGTGGACGGTGTCAGTAGAGAAAAGATTGGTGTCAGTAGGGCAGTGGACGGTGTCAGTAGAGCAAAGATTGGTGTCAGTAGGGCAGTGGACGGTGTTAGTAGAGCAAAGATTGGTGTCAATAGGGCAGTGGACGGTGTCAGTAGAGAAAAGATTGGTGTCAGTAGGGCAGTGGACGTTGTTAGTAGAGCAAAGATTGGTGTCAGTAGGGCAGTGGACGGTGTCAGTAGAGCAAAGATTGGTGTCAGTAGGGCAGTGGACGTTGTCAGTAGAGCAAAGATTGGTGTCAGTAGGGCAGTGGACGTTGTTAGTAGAGCAAAGTTTGGTGTCAGTAGGGCAGTGGACGGTGTCAGTAGAGCAAAGATTGGTGTCAGTAGGGCAGTGGACGTTGTTAGTAGAGCAAAGATTGGTGTCAGTAGGGCAGTGGACGGTGTCAGTAGAGCAAAGATTGGTGTCAGTAGGGCAGTGGACGTTGTTAGTAGAGCAAAGTTTGGTGTCAGTAGGGCAGTGGAAGGTGTCAGTAGAGCAAAGATTGGTGTCAGTAGGGCAGTGGACGTTGTCAGTAGAGCAAAGATTGGTGTCAGTAGGGCAGTGGACGTTGTTAGTAGAGCAAAGATTGGTGTCAGTAGGGCAGTGGACGGTGTCAGTAGAGCAAAGATTGGTGTCAGTAGGGCAGTGGACGTTGTCAGTAGAGCAAAGATTGGTGTCAGTAGGGCAGTGGACGGTGTCAGTAGAGCAAAGATTGGTGTCAGTAGGGCAGTGGACGTTGTTAGTAGAGCAAAGTTTGGTGTCAGTAGGGCAGTGGAAGGTGTCAGTAGAGCAAAGATTGGTGTCAGTAGGGCAGTGGACGTTGTCAGTAGAGCAAAGATTGGTGTCAGTAGGGCAGTGGACGGTGTCAGTAGAGCAAAGATTGGTGTCAGTAGGGCAGTGGACGTTGTTAGTAGAGCAAAGATTGGTGTCAGTAGGGCAGTGGACGGTGTCAGTAGAGCAAAGATTGGTGTCAGTAGGGCAGTGGACGTTGTTAGTAGAGCAAAGTTTGGTGTCAGTAGGGCAGTGGACGGTTTCAATAGAGCAAAGATTGGTGTCAGTAGGGCAGTGGACGTTGTTAGTAGAGCAAAGATTGGTGTCAGTAGGGCAGTGGACGTTGTTAGTAGAGCAAAGATTGGTGTCAGTAGGGCAGTGGACGGTGTCAGTAGAGCAGAGATTGGTGTCAGTAGAGCAAAGATTGGTGTCAGTAGGGCAGTGGACGGTGTCAGTAGAGCAAAGATTGGTGTCAGTAGGGCAGTGGACGTTGTTAGTAGAGCAAAGTTTGGTGTCAGTAGGGCAGTGGACGGTGTCAGTAGAGCAAAGATTGGTGTCAGTAGGGCAGTGGACGTTGTTAGTAGAGCAAAGATTGGTGTCAGTAGGGCAGTGGACGGTGTCAGTAGAGCAAAGATTGGTGTCAGTAGGGCAGTGGACGTTGTTAGTAGAGCAAAGTTTGGTGTCAGTAGGGCAGTGGAAGGTGTCAGTAGAGCAAAGATTGGTGTCAGTGGACGGTGTCAGTAGAGCAAAGATTGGTGTCGGTAGGGCAGTGGACGTTGTCAGTAGAGCAAAGATTGGTGTCAGTAGGGCAGTGGAAGGTGTCAGTAGAGCAAAGATTGGTGTCAGTA